>VXBC01002575.1:41137-69070 GCA_013399945.1 Ploceus nigricollis | reverse complement strand
TTTTGAGTCGAAATCTTAACAGCCATCTTTAAGCCTCAGCAGGTGGTGAACTAGTCATCATGTTGTATATAATTCAGTGTTATCAGATGCAAAATACTGACCAGAGGGCTCTGCTGGCCCCTGGTCACACTCAATGTAGCTGCATAGAACTATAGCATTGATAAAGCCTTTGGTTATTGCAACAGAAATCTCCGACAGCCCTTGCCTAAACCCTACGAAGTAAACGGTGACATGACCAAAGGCCCATCTGTTTGTTTTTCTGCTATCGCCGTGTTTTGGCTCCCACGACCTCGTGAGCGACGGACANAAAAAAAAAACAACAAACCCACAGACAACGTTGACAAAAAGAGCCGATGCAGGAGCAAGAACTGTACAGATGTGGCAGCTTTTTTAATTAATATCCCCTGCTGACTGTATTGTTATTTTTAGTGGTGATATAGGAGGTNGGTGGTGGTGGTGGTGGTGTCCCGCATCCCTGAGGATGCCCAGCACCGGTGCTGCTCTCCTGGGCTGAGGCAGGGTTTGTGCGGCGGCGCCGCTCGCGGCCGAGACAGTGCCAAGGACAGGGACAGGTTACCCACACTTTTCCCATCCCTAAGTATGGAGTTAGTCTAGTACCACATTAATGCCTTGGAGCATTAGTAGCCAAAGCTCAACAACATCGTGTAACTCAGCTAATGTGTGTCCTTTCTATTCGATGGGTAGGCGCTGCTATCTGTAGTAAATGTGTTTTTTTGGAGAAGAAGTGCAACGAGGGCCTGTTAAGTATCTTGTGGTTAATATGCTCAAGCATTGCCAAGTAAGCAAGAGGTTTTGCAGCATCCAGGCATAATTCAACATCAGTATTATAAATGGTAGCAAACTACCTAGTTTATATGTAGGGTCAGTTTAACCAATAACAAATAGTTATTAGCTTTTTTTATTACATTTTTCCTTTACTGATTTGGACTAGTGGGTTTATGTCTAATGTTTGTAAAATGATTTAGACTGCATGGATGTGTAATATAAACCACATTTAATGGATTATGAGCCACTTAATTAATGTGCTATGAAATCTTGGATTACCTGTGTTTTATATTCTGCAGACGATTTTGCAGTGGGTTCGCTAAAACTTGTAAAAGTGCTTAGATATATTTTCCTTTAAATCCAAGAATGTGCACAGTATTGCAAGGTGATTATCCAGGGGATAATCATGCTTTTTTTGATATCTCTATTGATTCTCAAGTTGAATGCTAAGAGATAAAGGGGGGGAGGCGGGGGGAGCGAGCGCGTGCACATGAGAGCGAGAATGAGAGGACGAGAGCTTGGGGTGATGAGTGGGCGCCTTTCAGAGGGTAAACTGGGCTGCAAGATCGTCTCTATAGATTTTTGAAATGCTCCTAGTGCATTTTATATTTCATTGTATCATATTTTCTATAAAATGCAATTTCTGTAAATTAATGAGCATTTGAAATGTGTCTTGTATGAAGTGGAATATGGTAAAAGTCTGCCCGAGGGGACTTCAGCGTTACCAGGATGTTATTAACTACCAAGGGTGAGATCTTTCTTTTTTTCTTGGTCGGTCAGTCAATGGGTCAGTTTGTCTTTCACGGCTCGGAGAGCAAACTCACTCTCACCCAGGGTTCTTGAGGAGACCAGGAGGCAATAGTGTGGACCTCAGAGGAGAGGGACGGTGCTAATGGCAGCAGCAAGGTGAGGATGTCACACCACAGGCATGGGCTGGCAGCATCTGGCACTCTTCCAGATTCCCATTCCATCATTGTGAACTCAGTCATCTTGTGTGACCACCATGAAAGTCTTGGTTTGCTTCTGCCGTGTGCTGTCCCCTTCCTCTTGACCACTCTTGGCAAACCTCGCAATCCTCTGTTCCCTGGCACAGAGGCTGAATGGCCCTGCAGCCTCTCTTCCTTACCCATGGCACTCTTGATTCTTCCCTGTTTCTTTTGGAAAAGCCATGGGTTGGAATATTTCACCACCAGGGCTTTGCACCTCTGCAGAAGCTGCCTGGGCACAGGCACGGTGAATAATAAAAATGCACTTGGTGTTTCTTGCTGCTGGTGTCCATCGCCGTAGCCTCATCACCGACACGGGAGGAGGATTCAGCTCGAGGGCCAGGTGATTCCAATGGTTCTCCATCTGTTGGGTTGGTGCCACTGCTCCATGCGGCTCCTGGAATGCTCGTGTGGATCCTGCAAAGCCAGGTCTCTGCTGTGAGCTGTGCCTTGCCATCCACCTGGCACTGCTTACCTGGGAGAGCAGCTCAATCCCTGCTCCAGAGCGCTTGGTGCTTAACATCTGCTGCGGCTTTGGCTGGGATGAGGGATTTCAGGTAGGGAAGGGCTGCCAGGGATGTGGGACGGCGGCTCCGGGCCATCAGCAGTGCACGCTCTCCCCAGCGGTGAAAGGAGCCACTTAGCCATGAAGGGGATGTTGTCTGACTTGAGCTTGTCTAAACATTTCAGGTCTTCAAGAACATTTATGCAACCTAAGTCAAACAAAACTCCTCAAGTGATTAAAAATAAACCATCCTGTTTCCATTGGCGACTTTTTTTTAAAATCAGCGGATATTTTTTCCTGCAGCATTTGCAGTCCAGCCGTTCCAATCCCACAAGCCTATAAATCAAACCAACCAGATTATTGTGTTTTGACCCAGTTCTGTTCAGTCTCCCTCTGGAGGACCTCTTCCTTCTTTTCCTCTTCCCCTTTCTCCTCCCTGTATGCTCTCTCCCTGAGGTTTGCAGCCCCACAAGCAGCAACAGCTTCAGGCCACTTTTCTTGCAGTGGGATCGCTGGAAGGTAAGCAAGGGGTGCATCCAGCAATGAAAACAGAACACTTTTTACAAACCTTTTTGCTTGCTAATGTTACCAGTGGTTTGTAACCCAGCTGAGAAAATTTACATTAATCCATGGGGTCCCATTGACAAGGTGACTTTGCCATCACTCTGTCCCCCTCTGATCCTCATGGATGTGACACAGTGACAACCAGTTGCAGCTGGAGGTGATGGTGATTTACAAGGAGCTGTGATGAGGCAAAGAACCCTTTGGTGAGGCTGCAGTTGCTGTTTATTCTGAGAGGCCACAGAAGGGGTTAATGCATTGAGAGTCCCTGTTCCCTGACTAATCTAAACTAAAACATTAAACTATTTAAAGAAGTCATCCCCACTCTTTGTACCCTACAAGGCAGTGGGGAAGGACTTGCCTTCAGGCAGGTGGAGGGTATCCCGTCCCTAAAACGCCACTGTCCCTCCCTGTTACCCCATAGCACTGCCAAGGGACACCACCACAGCTCTCCCTGCTGTCTAAGGGATGGGGACAGTGAGTTCCCAGGGCACTGGGGCCAGACACATGTGGTGGCTTCCCTACCTCCTAAGGATGAGGATTGCACATCCCCAAGCCAGGGACCATGCAGGTCCAGTGTCACTGCTGTACCCACAGCCACCCCTGGCAGAGCATGACCCACAGCCCTGGTGGTCTGTTTATCATGTAGCCTAAAACTGGGAGCAGCGTCAGTCACAGAAATGCTTTGCAAGGCAAGGAGGAGATTCAGCAGGTAATTAATGACAGTAAATAGGCAAGTCTGTTCTAGGTGTCCCACGTTCTAGTCATGGTTTCGCCTCTGGTTTTGTGTTTTCTTCTCCATTTTTTCCCTTTTTTGTTGGACCAGGCAATGCCATTGGCAGTTGTACGATGGTGATGGGGAGTTTGCTCCCCGTGGGTTGTTAGGGATAGTCAGGTCCAAATCCAGCCTTCAGAAGTGGGGTTTCAGAGGTGGCTGTAACTGCTTCACGTAGGGTGGACATCGGGCATTGAAGAACAGCAATGGTCAGTGCAGCATCTGTACCACACAATATGCCAAGATTGCAACTTTGTTTAAAAAAAAAAAAAGCATATTAAAGGTAAAATACAGAACTTTTATTTGTGATGTCTTTTGGAGCTCTTCATTTTAAGTGTGAAAAAAAATACTGGGGGAAAGGGGGGAAATGCTGTGTCACAATGAATACAAGTGTTTAAAACAGCAGCCAGACAACGTAGGTGTCTCCCATGCAAATTTACTCAGTTTCATGGGGAAAATAAAAGTTCTTTCCAGTCCACACCAACCCCACATGCAACTGTTCACACACAGTGTACATAATGTAGTTAGTGCTTGAAGCTACAAACCTAATAGGGGAAAAAACAACAACAACGACATGTAGATGTATAATTGGAGAACTTTTTTTTTTTATTATTTTAATTTTAATGATGATTTTGCATGTTTCCTTTCTGATGGAGAAGCTGTGTAGCAGCCCGCATGACTGTGGTTGTTCTCAAGGAAGACTTCTGCTGTTCTGCTGTATTCACGCTGAAGCGCAAAAGCAAAAGTTTGCGTCCGTTAACCCAGTTCAGAAACCTTTTTTTGTAACCGCCAACAGCACAAATATTTTGTATTGTTGTTTGTACCATTTTTGTACCAAAAACAAAAGAGGAAAAAAAAAAAAAAACGGGAAGAAAGTAAATGTTTTCAATGTGTTTTTAGTGCCACTGCAATCTTGGTTTCCAAACTGAGTGACAGGTTTGCTGATTTATTGTGTATCAAAGCTGAACTGGCGCACTGACGCCTGGCTCCAGTGTAATAAAAATAAAGTCCCCAATTTGAATAGTCTCACTTGCTTATTATTATTATTTTATTTGTTTGTTTGTTTCATTTTCCTTCCCCACATGTCCACCCGAGCTCAGTCACTGCTCATGGCTCTTATACTCACAGTGAGCCAGCAAGGGGTGGTCTGGCTGCAGGTGTGGGTCCAGGTGCACAGACATCAGTGGGGGTTTTGGAGATCTTGGGTGCTCCTGCAGAAATTTCCATTCATTAAAGGTAGGAGCATGGCTCCCCTCTGGCCCATGTTGTTGTTTTGATTATGGCTGAGGTGGTGCAGGTTCCTCCCACATCCCAAAGCAACCCATTTCTGCTGCACTGAGCTGTTGGTGCAAATCAGTTGTGTGGCGATTTCACTCCTGCAGCCCCAGATCTTGGTGCTTTAGCACAATTCCAGCACATTCAGGGGTCTTTACTTTCTGCTAACACATCGGTCACCCCTGACTGCTGCATCAGGGCATCCAGCCCCTCCACCTGCCCACTGCCAGGGAACAGGAATGGTCCAAAAAAGTCTTAAGGAATGACTGAGCACCCCGGGCCAGCTGATGGCCTGCTGGAAACCTGAGCTCATTTCTCCCAGCTGTATTTCTCCACCTTCTCTGCAAGTGCAGGAGCAAAGTCACAGCTGGAGATGCTGCTGTGAGTGAGTGTGCAAACCCTCCATGTCAGCGTTGCTGTGTACAGCAACACATCTCCTTCAGGGCCAACATTCCTGCTTTTCTGCAGCTGCTCTTCCCTGGCAGTTTCCTCCCTGGGAGGGGAGACAACCACCCTGGTGCCAGGCTGTGCAGCAAGTGCTGGGCACAATTAGCAATTAGTGCTGGGCACAATTAGCAATTAGTGCTGGCAGCCATCGCTCACTGCACCCTGGGGACATGTCCAGGTGGGCAGCTGGGGCTCCATCACTCTCACCCCAACACTAACCCACACATGCCATGAGTTAGCAAGGTCTCAGCAGGTCCCAAGGCTGGGTGAGGCCAGCAGGTCACACTCCAGTGATCTGTGGAGCTGTTCTGGCCAAGTGTGTGGAAAGCAGCACTGTCTCATTTTTAATAAACATTAAGATGAATGCAAATCCTGTACATGGCAATTTACTTCCCCCCGGAGTCAGCTAAGAATATTTTATTGCTAGTTTTGCTAATTCTCAAGCTGTTCTGTTTCTTAGAATTATCTTTAACTACTGAATAATGCAAGGCTGTTGCATCACAAATATTAGTTTCTGCTATCAGTGGAAGGCTGGGCTCTCATCGTCGTGTTATTAGGCTCTTATCTGCCTGCAGAAAGTCTTGTTCCTCAAATGATTTAGCTGCCTGCTTAACTTTGACCATGTGAATAGTTTTCCTAAGCTGATGGAAACAGCTGCCCTCCCCTAAATCCAGGGACTTTTGTACCAAAATTAAAAATAACAACAATTACTATTAGAGTTATTATTATAGGCTCTTGGGTTGGGGTTTTTCTCCCAAGTCAGATACCAGAATTTGAAATAGAATTTGGTTCAGATCAAACCAAAGCACACAGGGATTACAATTTTTTTTTCAATAAGTGAAATAACTGAACTTTTCTTTGTTCTCCAGACTAAAACCTTTGCATTACCAAGACCTTTTCCTGCCCATCCCTCCCCCCCTATTTCTTTTTAAATACAGAGCAGGTTTTTTAGCCAAAAACTGAGTTAACAGACACAAGAAACCAAACAAAAGAGATCAACCCTAACTCTGTATGCCATACTGCACTACTGTCAAAACAGCTCCTGGGGGAAGGCAGAAGCAGCATTGGGAAGGTCAAATGTTTTATTAATCACTGGCCAAATTGTTTACTAGGCTCAAAAATATATTAAAAAAAGGTAAAAGAGCCCAAAGACCTCTTTTCTGGCAAATTCATTCCACAGGTAAAGAAAAATGTGCTCAGCTGTACTGATGACATGGTGAGGTCCTGTGTGCTGCTGAGCACCTTCCCAGTCCCTTGGTGTGCACATCCCTTCTGCCCAGCACCAGCATGGACTGGTGCTGACTGAGACTGAGCTTTAGCCTCAATAAATAACTGCATTTATTATTATCAGTAGGATCAAAAATTCTTCAAAAGACCAGGATGGGACAGACAGGGACATACAGACACCTGTGGGAAGCCCAGCTAAGCAGCTCCCTAAAGCAGTTCACTTGAAAATAGCCCCAGCACTTCCTGCAGCCACCAAAGAGCAGCTCCACAGCAGGAGCACTCAGGAGTTCCAGGAGCAGCATCCCTCTTCATACTGGGATACACTGAAAGGACAAGGACAAGGACAAGCAAGGGCACCCACAGAGGATGGGCTTCAGCAGGCACTGCCCTCTGCTCAGATGGCCCTAGCAGTGCTCCAGTCGTTATTTATGGTGTCCTCTGTTCCCATTCAGGGCCGATCTGCATGGGGAAAGAGAGTTAATGAGACATTGAGGACTTGGATGTTGGTGCAAAGCAGAGAGGGGAGCTGGGGATCCCTCACCAGCAGTGGGGCTGGAGCAGCCCCCAGGCAGAGTGAGGCACAGGCATCCTGGGACATGGGCAGCAGCAAACCAAACCCTTCCTCCCAACAGAGCTGTAGGATTTTCTCCCACTCCCTGTGATTAATTACGGCTGCTCCGCACTCAGTGCCCCAGCACAATCCATCTCTCCTGCTCCTCGCCTCGCCCTCCTCCTCCCCACTTTCTTTTTTTAATGAGAATGTATTTTTGTTCTTTTTTTTTTTTTTTGCTGCAGTGCTCTTTGCAAGCAGGGCCACAGCAGCAGGGGGTGGCTGTGACAAGGGCAGTGTCCCTCCACAGGGTTACAGTACAGCACAGTCCAGTCTGGTGACAGGGGCCCTGTGCCGTGGCCAGGACTTAAAGACACAAATTTAATACACCCTCCTGGCTACCCCTGGGGTTTTGTGAAAAGCCAGGGCTTGCTGGCAGGTTTCCCCTCCCTGCTGCTAACCTCATGCATCCCCTTCTCCATGGAGATCAGAGGACTGGGGAGGAGGGACGTCTCCATCAGCACCTTTCATCCACCTCCTTGTAAAGGTGGTTTTTAAGCCAGCCTAACCCAAATGACCCCAAACCTTTGCTGAAATGCCTGGAGGCCTTGGTGAGCTGCACTCAGCATACAGGGCTGGAAGGGAAACTTTGCTTGGAGGTTTTGCGTTAATTACTGATCAGTGCCTTTAGGAAGGGTCATTTCCACCTGCAGCCAAAGGAAAATGGTCCCTCCCCAGCTAATTGGGAATTCACAGCCTGGGGCCAGGCTCTCCCTGTGTGCAGGGCCATGAACCCCAGACCACACACTGACCCTACAAGAAGTGCATTTAGAGCAGCAGCTGCCATTCGAGGCATTTTTACTCATTCAATCGCTGTGCCAGCAGCTCCTGGTTTGCCTTGGCGAGCCAGATCCAGTGCCACGGATTTCCCTGGGGCTGGTGCTGGCCTGGCACTGGCACCTCTAAATCTATCATTAGATCTGGCAATAAAAATGCAGAACAATCATCATTTGATGCTCAGCAGCTGCTAAACTGAGCTGGACAGCCAGGCACAAGGATCAGCTGGGGGTGAGATGGGAAGGACAGATAGCTGGGCTGGGTTTGTCCAGCCAGTGTCATTCAGAATAGTTCAAACCTACCTTGTTTGGAGAATTAGCACAGCCCCTCTGGCTTGTGCTTATCCTGGCTCTGTTTTACCCTCCAAGCACTCACAAATGTTGGCAAATAAAAAACATGTTGGTGTTCACCCAGAAGTTTTCCTCAGAGAGATAAAGTCTCTCTCTGCCTGTGCTGGAAGCTGCTGAAAGTGGATTGTCAAAAATCCCTGGCAGGCTGCAGAAGGAATAAGTCAGAATCAGGTCTCTGTCAATACTCCCAATCTTCATAAACCAGATTTATGATATCTGAGGCCACATGGAAGCTTTGTAACTGAGTACATAACAACCATGCCATTAACCTGTGCTATCTATAGCCAAACTCATTACTTTATGAAGTAGTTTGAGTTACCTCAGAGCATAAAGGGCAACCCAACTAATCCTGGTCTGTGAAAACCATATTGATTGGGATGGAGTGCAAATCAGACATGCAGAAACACACATTGGTGTGAGGACTCCCTGGGCTGTGCCCCCTCGCTGCTCCCCAGCTGAGTGCTGGCAGCCAGCTCACAGACTGACACACATTCATCATCACAAATCTTCTCCCACCTTGTGCCTTGAGAAGGAGTGAGTACCTTGCTTAAATATACTGCTATCAATCCTGAGGGCTCAAACAATAACCATGGGGTAATCAGAATTCACGTTTTACCACAAACTGGGATTGAGTTGCTTTTTAGCATTTTGTAGGGACAGAATGGAATTCAGCACCCTGTGAAAAAGGCACGTGAGGCACCACAGAGGAGAGGATGCAGGAATGCAGCCCACAGATGACCCCAAATTCCAGACCTCAGGCAAAAAGCAATGTCAGGAAGGCAATACATCACATCACTGTAGTACTGTATAAAATATTTAACTTCTAAGTACATTACCAAAGTGGTTTCTTTTGACATTACATTTGTGCTCTTGTAAAAGGCATGAAGCCAAGAGCAAATATCCATCCCAGAACAACCAAACATCGCTGCAGTGCCACGGCCATGCTGGCTCAGGGGACCTGGGACAAGTCTGACAAGAAATTCTCATTACCTCCTGCCCCAGTGCGGGATGCCACCACAGCCACGTGCTGTGCACAGCCCCCAAGCCCTGGCTGAGACACACTCCTGAGTACATCAGGGCAGGAAAGCATGTTTGTACAGAGAATCCTGCTATTTAAGTGCCTCTGATGAAAAGCATTTTATCATCTTCCCTGCCTTAATGCAAGGAAACATGCAAATGGAGAGCAGGGCTTTGCTGCAGGTACCCAGCCCCCTGCAAGCAGGCAGTGCCTCGCTGCCAGGGCATGTAACAAATAGAAAAGGAACAACTTTTTCCTTGCTTAAAATGCTTCTCTAAATTTTTCACTGAGCATCTTACTTTTCCATTTGTTCTGCTTCTGTTCATGCTTGTCTCTCCCATTTGTTCTTATACTTCTGCAGCTGCAGAAGGACCCTGGTGGCACTGAGGCAACTGAATGTGAAGGGGGGTGGAGGGGTGGAACTGCTTAACTTGACATTTTACAAAGAAATCTATTTCAGCACAGCAACCTGTTCACAAAAAAAATGTAACAAAAAACAGCCCTAAAAGCAAAAAAGAATAAAAATATTTTCATCCAGACTTATCAAAGAAACAACAAATGAGGCTTCAGCCAAATTGGAAATTATGTCCAGTCGTTGGGAATTCTCTGGCTGTGCTACCCCTCTGCAAATGGAAGCTCTGTCCCCATCATTTGGGCTCCCTCTTTCTAGGGGGAAATTGCAGCCAACCTATAGATTTCAGCCCAGGCAGAAGAGGGCTTCTTTTAAGAGAAACTCCATATTTCATTGCCTAAGAACAGCTTAGGTGAACAGGCAAAGGGTCAAGTCCAGGCTGAGCCTACCTTCTGCAGGGGAGTATCAGGGCAGGGTCCTCAAGGACCTCTTTTCTCAAAGCATCCTAATGAGCACAGCCCAACAACACAGAGGCTCCCAGCAGGCTGAGCATGGAGCAGAGGGCAATACTGGGTTATCTCCAGAAAGGAGATGTCTTTTTAGCAGGGTTTATTGAGCAAAAGCAGCTGTGCTCTGCCTGCATCCCCCTCCCCTGCTTCCCCCTGCTCCACAGCAACACTTGAACTTGTTGGCAAAGAGAAACTAAATTGGACAAAGCCAGAAAAATTATTAAGCCCCTGCAACTTCTGTTACCTTAGTTGAGGCAGGAAAGGAGATCTTAAAGCTTCCCTGAAGAGGGATAAAGCCTCCAAGGGGCTTTGCAGCCAGCTACAAGGAGCCATCTATTGCACTGGCACTTGTGAGATGCCTTGTTTGCTGTGAGGTCACTGTCCAGCATCCCACCAGGTGCCTGGAGTCCCAGAATAAGCTCTGTTCCTCCTGCCAGTGAGACATGGTGGCACAGGGCATCTGGAGGAGCAGCATGTCACCCCCTGGGCTGAGGGCTCAGCAGGATGGGGAGCAGGGTCAGTCCCAGCCAGGCAGCTCCTGCTTCCCCAGCTGCTCCCCAAGCTCTGGAGGGCTGCCAGGCCGTGGCCCAGGGTATTTCAAATGTCTGAAAATCATCCCATGGGCTCCATCCTAGTTATTTATAGGAGCTTATTCTCAAAAATCTCAGTGGGGATTGGAGCCCTGCTATGCTAAATCCTCTCCAAACACATATTAACAGACCCCAGACCGGGCTTGCTGCTCAAGTTGTGATTTAAAGTCTGTGCGGAGATGGCAGGTCGGAAGCAATCCTTCCCCAGGAATATGCTGCAGACCTCAAAATATTCATTGCCATCTGTCCTTTTTTGTCGTGGGTTTACAGAGCTCTTCTCAGAGTCCTGCCCTGGGCAGGGTGATGCCAAGGCTCCCGAGGAGCATTCAGCAGATGATAACAGAAAATGCCCAGGAAATGCGGTTTCCTGGTGGAAACAAAGTGGCCGGAGCGGGCTGGGTGATCCTGACAGGCTGCCTGCTCTGGGACAGCCTAATGCTGCTCCTTGCAGACAGAAGGTCTTTTGGACTGATTGCATTATAATTTAATCCATCCTTCAGCGATTTTAGCTCTCAAGATTGTTGTTATTTTACACCTCAGCAGAAGTTCACGAGGAACAAAATGAGGTTGCAATCCTCTAGGGGAAGCTGGCAAGAGTCACAAATCCATCTTTGTGGATACAGATTTAAGCTTAGGTCCAAATAATTAGTTCTTTACCCGGGCCTTAAGCTAAGGAGACAGTGAGTTCATCTGCAGAGGCTGCAGAATAGCTTCCTGGGAAGCTGCAACACACTCACATTCCCTTTCCACACTCATTTATAAAGCAAAGGTTCCAAGCAGTGCTGGATGTGGCTCACAGTCAGGAGCCCCAGTACAGTGAGGGCAGGATGTCCAAGAGCTCCTGACTGCATTGCCAGGAGGAGCTTTCCCCAGGGACCACAGAGACCCCCTGGCTCTAAACTGAAGCTCATGTGGATAAACAGCCTTTTTTCCACCTTCTCCCTTCTGCAGGCAGCCTTGTGCTGCTGTAGCACAATGTCTGTGGCTGTTGGTTCACCATCAGAAAGCCCAGCAGGATGGGAGGAGGGAGGCTGCACCCACTTAGGAAGTCCAAGGGCATTCACAGCAGCAAGTCTCTGCCTTTGAAAATCCATTATGAATTAGCTGTGCCTTGAGACCCAGCTAAGAAAAGCCTGTTGTCAGTGCACACAGCATGGGAGCCATGGGAGATAGGAAGTGGCATTGTCCCTGTCCTCCCAGGAGCTGCTCCTTGCTCTCCCTGCCCTGTGGACAGCACCATTGTGGGGGAGTCCACGAAGCAGAGCTGCTGTGGACAGTGAAATGCTGGCCTTTAACTGGGCTTCAGCTCTTTGCCACAGCACCCTCACTCCAGACACAGCCAAACCAAAGGCAGGGCTGAAGGGTGCCCCATGTCCCCCCTGCACCCACCTCTCACAGACTTCCTGAAAGGGTGGGCACTAAGTTCTCCATCCCACACACAGGCTTTAATTTGCCCTTGCCAGGGAACATAAACCCACCCTGCTGGCCAGGCTGTGAGCCTGAGAGACCTGGCAAATTCTGCTCATGTTTCATCCCTTCTGCTCCCCATAGGATGACCCAAACCCATCAGGAGGCACTAGGACACCCCCAGCCTCCCCTTCTCCACTCCTTCCCCTCAGTGGCTATGGGGACACCATGGGGACATATTTCTCAGGCTGTCACTGAGGAGTGATGGCTCTGTCAGCCTCCCTCTGCCTGCCTGCACCTTCCCTTATTTATTCCCCACTTGGAGATGTGGAGTGTGGCTGCTGAAGCATTTGGAAGTTTGTGTAAAGGCTTTATTGCTTCATTTTTAACCTCTGCACAAAAGTCTACATCATTAGCTTGGGTTTTTTCACCCTGGATCACATCCCCTCTGTGCTTTTCTCCTCTCCATGCTCCTCTCCCTACCAGGCAAAGCGGAATGGGGACCTGGAAGGAGGGATTTATTAGTGCTGAGGCTCTTTTTCTCAAGGAGGGAGTTGGTCTGGATTTTTTTCCATGCCATATGCAAAGATGTGCACACACAAGGTCTGGTTCTCCACCACTCTCTTCATTCCCATGTCCTGACTCCTCAACTGCAAACAAACCCACCCCAGCTCCTCTCCCACAGCCCATGACTTGTGTGGGCAGCAGTGCAAAGCCATGGCACACACACCAGTACCAAGACCTGCCCATTGGGTGCTACCTGGCACACACAGCCCACTTGCACCATGAAAACACCAAAGCCTGGCTTGGAAAACCAAAGCTGTGACCAAGATCACAGCCACCACCTCCCTCAGCCCACTGGGACATCTGCTGGAGAGCAGACTTGTGACAGGCCATGGCTGATTCCCAAGGCTGACAAATGTGCATTGTCACTCATTTGTGATGCCCTGCTGTAAATTCCCACCAGCATGAGCCTATCCACCCCGTGCCACTTGGGGAATGACCATGACAAACCCTACAGGGTGGGAAGCTGGAGCTGGGCTGTGACACCAAGAGCCCCAAGTCCCCATCCCAAAGGAGAAGCTGCAGGAGATGCAGCCCCATCTCAGGAGCAGAGACCCCTTCCCCACCTTCATTCACATCTAAACCCATCACAGCAAAACATCTGATCACATCCTATGCAACCAAGGGGTTAAAAAAGTGCAAGGGGTTAAAAAATTTATCACGTCCTGGCATTCCTGTCTGATCTCCTTGCTTTTCCACACACAATAAAGAAGCAGCACAGATTTTCTTCCTCCTTTTGAAGATGTGCTCCTGCAGCCCTGGGCACACACGCTGGCCATTTTGTCCTCACCCTGGCTAGGCTTGGCACAATTTTCCTGGTTTGAAAACACCCTTTGTCCTTGTCAGCAGGTCTAACCCACAGCCAGGCCACAGCACGCAGGGACACACCAGCAGTGACTGGGCATTCCAGTGATCTCCTGACTCCTTGGACTTCAGAGGCCACTTTGCTGCCACCAGTGGCAAAATCAACCCCCAGGAACAGCGTGTTCAGCGTTTCTGGTCATCTCAGACCATGTCTTCAAGGTGGGGGATAAGATATGCAGAGCAAAACTCTTCCAGGGAAGGAATTCTGCCTCTGCAAATATTAGCGATGCAGGCGTCGTGTCGGGGATTATCCACCGTCATGGGTGTAGAGGGAAGATGGATTTCAAGATGATAATAGGAATGACACACGTTGCTTTTTCCCCTTTCTGCTGACACACAATTTAGCAGTCACTGCAGAATTTTTCTTCCCATTTAAAATTTCCATTTAATAGCCAAGGAGCTCATGTTAATTCAGATGATCTTTCCCGCAGCACGACGAGGAAGGGTGCCTCTTCTAGAAGCTTTATTCCCAGTCTCAGTGGCTGTGGCTAATAAAAAAATATCTCCTGTGGCTTCACAAAGGCCACAGAGAGCGTGTCCTTTACCATGCTATCAAACTCCACTTGACTCAACGTTGGGCAGAGTCAACAGTGTTTAAAAATTAGACTCTCCTAATAGCATCTCCTCCTGGGAGGGCTCCAAGGAGGGTTCTCAATGTGTTTTCAGGACTGAAGGGGATGCAGTGAGTGTCCTCCTGCCTGCCATCCCATCCCTGAGGCAGGATCCCCACGGCAGGCAGGCCAGGCACTGGTGGGGACCCTGTGGTGACAGCATGATGGGCTACAGGGACAGTGGGCCAGCAGGGCTGGAACACCAACAGGCATCCCCAGCTCAGGGGGATGTGCTCCCCTATCCCCCACTGCAAACCTCACCCTCAGAGGGTTGGGCAAGACAGGGGATATTTAACCTGTGCTCCTTGGTTTTATTCCAGTTTTCCCATTTCCTGTTCCCCTGACCCAAAGCCATGCTGACCACAGGGTGTGGGCCAGCCCTGGCCCTGCCAGCAGGAGATCCAGCAGGGCTATGGCCCCCCTGACCTGCAGCTCTCCCCATGTGCCAATGAAGGTGTTGTCTTGGCAGCTCACCCCAGATGGGAAATTGCATCTTGCTTTTATTTATCTGTTTTTCCAACCAAGTGTAGCTGGCGGTCAGGAGAACCCACCGAGCAAACTTCCTCCTCACTTAAACAAACAGCAAAATCATTACAAAATTCTCTCCTGTGCATTGCAGTTGCATATATTCACTTATCCTATAGAGCAGAATCATGGGGCATTGCATAATTAAGGATGTGGGTGTAGAGACTCCAGGAGCAGAGATTTCACTTGCAAATCTGGCTGTGAGCACAGCCGGGGTACATAGGGTGCATATTAATGCTTTGTGAAGTGAGCCCCCCTGCCTAAATCAGTGGCTAAACCCATTCTGAAAAAGGGAACTCCTGTGCTGAGCAATCCTGGGCTCTTTGTTCTTGCTGAACTTAATTATTTACCCAAAAGCATCCCCAGGATGGAGCTAGAGAAGTGAGGGCATCTCTGCACAGACCTCAGTGAATGCCAGCCCATCAGAAGTCCCTCCCTCATTCCTCTCCCTGCCCTGAAATAATGATATAAACCCAGCATTTTCAACTTCTTCCTTTTTTTTTTTTTTTGAATGGTAGGACTTAATTCAAGTTATTACCAAGAACTGCAAATTGTTTACCAGCCTTGTGCAAACAAAGGCTCTGATCAGCCACAGAAGCACAGCCCTGAGGCTTTCCAGCAACCTGGAATTCTTTAATTACTTAACAAAAGCTCAGTCTTACTTCCTTTTTTTTTTTTTTTTATTTTTCCCTCAGCTGTTACCTTGGAAAACCACAATCCTGGATGCCTTCCATACCACACGCTGCTGAAATCCTCCTTTAGTGATGATTTTGCCCAAGTGGTTCCCCAGCTGGGATTGAAGCAGGGCCGTGCTCTGTCAGGAAGAGCTGCCTGGAACCAGCAAAACAGCCTCAGCAGGAACTTTCCTGGTGGGAAAAGTTTCTCCTGAACACACACGTGTGCTCGTGGACACAAGGAATGAGCACCTCCTACAGAGCCTGGCAGCTGGCAGTGAGCACCCTCTAATTCATCTCCAATTTTATACCTCAGTCTTTGCTCGGATCTGGTTTTGGCCACCCCAAGAAGTGTTTGGAGACAAGCAGGCAGAGGAGTTTTCACAAATGTAGTGGGAAAGGAGAGCAGGCACTGGGAATGCACATTGCAGCTCTCACAGGCAAAACCCATCACTCCTCCAGCAGCAAGAGAAGGGAGAAAGGCATCACCATCCTCTAGCTCTCACCTAACACAGGCACCACCCCATCATAATCAGGGAACAGCAAGGCAGGTGGAAGGTAGAGCTCACCAAAATTTTGTAAGATGCCTTATTTCTACCATCTCAAAAAAGCCTCCAGCCCCTTTTCATTGAAAAAATAATCTGCACATTGGGAAAAAAAACCCAAAACTTTTTAACAAAGGAGCCAAATTTGCATTGCATTAACTGAGGAGCAGTTCAAGGTGCAGAATAATTCACTGTCAGTCTCAGGGAGGTGTCTGAGGAGGGTAAATAAGGCTGGTGCACAGCCAGCTTGGTGTAAGCTGTCATTGCAGCCAAGGCATCAGTCAGGAGAAAAACACAATGTTGGCGGATCTCAGAATACATAAATTAAACATGCTTACCATTTGCCATCAGCAAAAAATTAAAAAAAAAAATAAAAAAAGCTGCCTTTCAAGCTCCCCCCCTCACACACACACCCCCCCCCTTATCTCTACTGCTTCTCCTTGTAGCATAAATTCAGTTTTCAACATCTCTGTTTTCAGACATCCAAATGGACTCTAAGGAAAAGGGGGAGGGGTGGAAAACAAACCCAAATTTTGGCAAAGCTGTGAAAATGTCAGCTCAGCACAGAGCCCCGGGTGGTGATTCCCGGGGTTTGGGAAGAGCAGGAAAGGCACGGCAGGGTGGGCCAGGGTGGGCTGAGCTCTCAGCATGCCCCAAGAACCCCAATTTTCCAGCCTGGACCCTGGAGAGCCGTGACACCGATGGCATCTCCCAGCCCTCTGGCAAACAACCCCATCAATCCCCAATCAAATCCCTGGCAGCACCAATGTCACAGTCAAATGCAGTGAATTGATTTGCCATAAGTCATATTTAATGTCTCAGCCATAAATGTGTCAAACCCAATCTTTTTAACTGTAAATAATGCCAGAAATTCTCCTTTTTTTAGAAGCTTCCACTACAGAACCTCCAACAGAGAACAGGAAGCGCTGTATTAAAGTATGGGGGTGTCAGAGCTGTGTTTACTAAAATGTCTGATCCAGACAAGTTTTGCTTCATCCTCTGGGATCTACCCTGCATGGGAAGGCCAAGAGGGAGGTGGGGTGGTGGCAGCTGCAGGACTGGAGGAAGGGGCAGGTGAGACCCCACACATGGCACTCCCCAGCAAAGGCAGGAAGGTCAGGAGGGAGAGCTGATATTGCCTTGCACTGGGTTTGCTTTTCCTTCAGCTCCTGGGGGATTTGCACCCCTAGAGCTACTTGACACTGCTTTTTGGGATGATTTGATAAAGTTCAAGGTGAGTGGCTCTGAGATGGAGCCTGCTCACTGCCAGCCTCTGCCTGTTCTGTCCCCACATCCTGAGTGCTGCCAGACTTCCAGAGCTCCCTGTGGCTGTGTGGATCCCTGCCTCACAAACAGGGATTTGGGCAGTCATTGCTCACTGAGACCATTGCACTCAGCTTGTTCAGGGTCTTGGTTCACACTAAAACAGCCAGAGCAGCACCAAACTCAATGCACTGCCTCATACTCTGCATCACACCTGTGAGTCAAACACATCTGTCTCCAAAGTGCACTCCCCGGGTTGCTGCCAGACCAGGCAGAGACAGGACTGCAGTAATTGATGTCAAACTACCCTTCCTGCCAAGGTTTCGGGCTGAGCTGACAGTACCAATGGAAATCACAGCTTAGGTTTAAGAGAAAGCTCTCCCTGAGAAGAGCTCCTGTCCTCCCCCTGCCTATTTGAGCAGCGTTGGGAAACATCTCCTGACACATCCCTCACCTCCTCCCCGTCTGTCAGGACCATCTTGATATTGTTTCCCTCCTCCCCTCTCCTTTCTTTGCACTCATTTCTCTTTCCATCATTCTCCTGTCTCTGCTGACAGGATCAAAGCTCTCCCCCCAAGCCCATCTAATCACAGACAATCATTCCCATCTCCCTGGAGTTACACAACAAAATCAGGGTGTGAGGCTGCAGGAGTGTCCCTTTGGCACATGGATAAGAGCACCAGTCCCTTCCTCCAGCCCTCCCCAGCCTCTCACTGTCCCACCTCAGACATCACTGGTCAGAGCTCCATGTCCAAATCCACCCCACCAAATGAGACCCACAGCTGGAAGAAGCAGTGGCTCATAAAGGTCAGTTCTCCTCCAGCTTTCTGCAGCAGAAAGCTCAGCCCTGAGCTGAGGAACCCTGTGGCTTCACCACAAGGCTTTTCCTCCAGAGTGCCTGGCTGGTCCCACTTCATCTGTTCTGTGCTGCCTGTGGAGCCCACAGAGGCATCCCTCAGAACCCTGTCCCAGCCGTGACCCACAGCCATCCCTGCTGGCTATCCCAGCAGGACATCTGCTCTCATTGCCACAGACCACCTTGGGACATGGTGACCTTGCTCCCACCTGGCTCAAAATGAACTTTTTTGGGCACAGGACACGTCCTCAGAGGATTTGGGTTTCTCCTGCTGTTAAATGCTGAAGCAAAGCCAAGCCTCGGCAGCAAGTGGAGGAGCTGCTGAGGTCTTGTGCTTGTGGTGGAGTGAAGGGCTCAGAGAATCACAGAATGAGCTGAGTGGGAAGGGACCCACAGGGATTGAGTCCAGCTCCTGTCCAGTCCTTGCTGCAGACATCACAATGATGTGGTTTAGTGGTCCTCGTGGTGTCCATGCAGGGGCTGGGCTTGGGGGTCTTTTCCAGCCATAATAATTCTATGAGTCCATGATTTCTGTGTCTGCCTGACCTCCCACCTGCCCTGGTACAACTGAACCACCACCCACTCTGAAACCTCTCTGGCCAGCTCTGGGTTCCCCTCAGTGTTAAATTGCAGGAGCTGCAGATGGGATTTCACATTGGAAATCAGAAATAAGGGCACTGCTTTGTGAACTTCCAGCTCACTGACGCTCTCCCTGATCATTACAGCCAGCATCCTTTCAAGATGAGCACAAATCTCCCATTAAACATGCTCCAAACCAGAAGGCACACAATGGAGGCAGCAATTAGGAGCAATTGCTGCATAGACAGAAAAATAATTGATCAGTATTTCTTTGGAAAAGCAACTGGGAGAGCAACTGAGCTGGGGTGAACAGGCTCCCTGGCCATCCCTGTGATCTGGACATCTTTCACAGCTTTATATGGGGATAGAAATAAACAAAAAAGGGTCTGTGTTGAATTTTGTTTGCTAAATGTTGAAAGGTGGAAGCATCAGAAACCCTTGGGAAAGGACACTCCAGGTGGGAAGGACAGGATGACTCTGCTCTGACTGAGGACAATTTCAGTGTCTACCTCTATCAATGCCACCTCCAAGCACCCAAAACACTGCTCCACTGGGGCAAGCCTGATGCATCATTTATTTTTTAACAGGTTTTCCAATTTGTGTCATGCCTGGCATCTCCTGGGCTTTGTCTAGGAGCTGCTGGTGGCACAGGAATGCTGAAATCTGCCCTTCCTGGTGTCACCTGTCAGTGGAAGATGTCCCTCACTGGAGCAGGCTGGACACACAGATTCACTGCTGCATATCCAAGAGCACCAGTTTGCCTCCTGAACTCTAATTTACTCAAGGTCTCTATGGGATCCTAAATGGACTTTGAGATATTTAATAAATGGACCATTAGCATTCCCTTGGTTTTCCATGTTCAGCAGTGTCAACGCGTTCCTAATGTATGGCAGAGCTTCCCAAAAGAGCCAGGTTCCCTCCCTGTATCTCAAACTAAGCTTCCTGCTTTCCTCTGCTGCATCAGACCAAAGCCAACCTGACACAGCCATGGGAGTGGATATGAAACCCCCAAAAAGCTCATGCATTAGATCCTCACAGCAGCAAAGCCTTTCTTTAAATCAAATAAAGAAGACAGGCCCTTCCTTCCATCCACCGGCAAAGTTTAAACTCCAAGGATAAAGTCTGCCACCAATTAAAAAGAAAAATGTGCTGTGCTAAAGGGTGCAGAGGGGAGGTGGTGGTGGATGAAGCCCAGCAGTGAGGGAAGAGCGTGCTTGGACGCTTGATTTAATTTGGGCTGAGAATTACACGCTTATCTACATTTTTTTCCGGGCTAATTGGAAATTTCACAGCTTTTCACGAGTGGCCCACGGACGATTACCAAGGTACCTGGTTCTGCCGACCCCGGCAGTGCTGTGAGCAGAGTGGCAGCCGGGCAAAGCCTGGAATTGCTCCCTTCCAGCTCAGTGGAGACAAGGATGTGGGTGGCTCTGACCTCCGTGGAGCTGCAGAGCAGGACAAGGTCAGGCGGTGATCCTGCCTTGGTGTCACCTCCCGAGGGACAGAGGAGAGCAGCCCTTCCCTTCCAGCCTCCCTGCCACGGAACCGGTTGTATGGCTGAGGAGCAGCCTAATGCAAACACTAATTACCCGAATTCTGATACAGACCAAACTTCCCACGCTCGGCTCTGTAACAGTAGCGTTTCTCTCCCTCATCCGCTCGGGTGTGATTGTGCTCAGGAGAGAGGAAGCGCAAGAAAGCAGAGCCGAGCTGTGCTCCAGCCACAGCACGTGTGAAGGAGTTAATGCTTGAGAGGCTGCTTTGCTATTACCTCACACCTCACTCACCAAATAATCAGACGTGAATCCAATATGCAAAGGAGACACTGCATTAAAAAAAGCACTTGAAAGTTTCTTATAGTTTTGTTCCATACAGACAGCATTGATCTCCCAAAACATTGGCATTTCAAGGTGCAAATGAGCCTTTCCTGCCTCTTGCAGGCTTTTCTAACGCTTTGACTCCTTGTAAGTGAGGTTAAAGAAGGTGTGAGAAGCACTTAATTACAAACACACCGAACTCCTTTGACAAGTCCAAATGAGAGTTTGCCTAAGCAAGAATCATTTCAATCCCAGCACAGAGCCACCACAGTCTCTGAACCATGCACGGGGAGGTGAAGGCAGAATAATTTAAATAAAAGTCAGGGAAAAGAAATTCTTTGACTGCAAAGTTCATCAAGGAGAGTTGCTGTTTTTGTACAAAGCTACGGATCTCAAGGGAGGGAAGAGTTTGCAGATCCAGTGAGGGAAAAACACAGAAAATTTGCTCAGAAGTCTGAAACACAGACTGAAATTAATAGTATGGGAGCTAACGCTTGGGTGAGTACTGCAAGAAATAGCCACTGAATTTGGAAGCTGAATTTTTAAACGTACTCACCTCATTTAGGCTGCTCCTCTCCTCACATTCACTTCCCATGAATATTCAAGCAGAGCAGAGAATTCTCTGGCAGGAATATTAGCGAGAGCAGTGCCAATATCAGAGCATATATTAGCTGGTCCTGGAAGGGATTCACAGGAAAGTGCATTCCAGAGCTGTGATTGCACTCAGCAGTGCCCGTTCAGCAGGGCCTGGCAGTGCCCTGCCAGTGCTGGACTGGGGCTGGGCACGGAGCTGAGCATGGAGCCAGGCAGCTCCTGGGGCCATTCTGGGGTCTGGCACCTCCTCAGACCCTGAGCAGCCCCAGGTGGACTGGCAGCCCCAGCCAAAGGTGCAAAAACCAAGGTGGGATAAAGGAGGCTGAGAAACAGAACCCAGGAGAGCCTCAGCTCCAAAGCTGATTCCAACCCAAGCTGTTCTGTGCCCATCCCAGGATGGGGACACCAGGAGAAGAGCAGGACACACCATGGGGACAGGGAACTGATGATCCCATTGAGTCTGTTCATACTGATGAAGATGAAACCTGCCAGTGCTTTAGCAGATCCCATTCTCTCCAGGTGTGAGTGGAGCACTTTTGTCCCCCCATGGCAGCGAAAATTTATTGATGATCTTGATGCCTTTTGCTCAACACACTCCAATTTCTGCATCCAGCAGAGTGTTACATGGAAATGCAGACTGAAACCCATGAAAAATCCTGAGTGGGACAGGGCTGGAGGATTGTCCTCACAGCATTCACAGGATGGGGTCTGCAGAATAAAATTTAAGGGATTTTCTCCTGTGTAGACACACCTCAAGCCCACTCCCACCTGCCCTCTCCCCCAGCCAGCTGAAAGCACATTTCTGCTGAGGAGGAAGGAGGGTTGGTCCAGCACTCCCTATTTTTGGCAGTGTCCATATATCTTGGGGAGCCTATAGCCAATGAATTAGATGGCACTCCAGGGGAAGTGGCACTGAACATATGGCTCTGCAGTGTAATATATTCAGAGAAGTTTGATTTAAGGGTAGCAGGGAGGTAGGTGCAGGTCCCACAATCTGTTTAGGGGAAGCCGTGCCTTTCAAGGAATTTTGAGGCTATTTGCAGTGAAATCAGAGGTGATACTGAGCCAAGCTCAATGATACCAGCGCTGAGAGCATGGGGATGACATCGAAGGAAACTGCAGGGGATGCAGTTAGCTCAGGTGTGTCTGGACTGAGCTCAGGTGGGACCTTCCCACTGCTCAGAGGTCACAGCACAGCAAGAGGCCCTGGTGCTGCTCATGCTGGAAGTCTGAGTCAATGTCAAGCAATTTTCAGGGCTTTTTTTGAGCTCCCAAATCTTAAAACAAACAAACAAAAAAAATTCTTTAAACAAACAAAAAAAAGTAAGCATCAGAGACCATGTGCAATGTCCCCACATGTGCTGACTCCTGCCCAGGAGCAGGAGGGAGCCAATGCTGAGCCTCCAGCCTGCAGCAGGGACCTGCTGGTCAGACACAGGCTACTCCATGTAAGGTTTAAAAGAAATAATTAGGTACAGTCGTTTAAAACACACACAGCAGCGTTCTGCTGGTCGGATGACCTTAATTAGGCTGTAAAGTGTGGAAAACGTTGATGGGAAACAGGGCCTGCCTGGAGATGATAAATAAAATGCATTGATCTCTAAGTACTGAGTTGGCAATTCTTTAGTTGGAGGAAAACATATGATTAAAAGTAATCTAGCAGTAAATATAGCCCAGCTCCCCTGCCATCTGCTGTGGGACAGGTCAGTCATGCACATCTCTGCCTCCAGAGCAGGACCAGCTGCATGGAGCTGCAGGTCAGCTCTGTACAGAAGCTTGTGACTGTCCTTCCCAACCTCAAAGCTGGGGTCTTTGCAGTCACTGATGTGCCTCTAGTGAGGCAGAGAGAGATTTCCTTGCAAAATTCCACTTGAACTCCCAGATGCCAAAGCGGGGAGGTCATCACTCACCTGCCTGTGTCACCTCCATCTTTCACCTTGTGTCACCAGCAGCCCCTGGAAGCCTCACGTGGTTCCTCCAGGGCACAGCCTCCTTTCCCCTTTCCCTCAGTGCTTCCACTGCAGCAGCCCCAAAGCCTGGAGGGTCAGTGCATGGTGCCAACACACCCTGAGGGCACCTGGGGCCAGGTGGAGCCAGGTTTTCAATACCTGCTCACGGCCAGCCTGGCTATAAAGCGATTCTCTGCAGAGCAGGAGTTCATTACTGGAGTTGTTCAATGCAGTTACGTTTTCTAGGGCTCATCTGGGAGAGCAAAGGTGAATCTCTGCAAGAGCAGGAGGAAGGAGGATTTCAGCACTGGTGTATCCCAGGGGTTTGCAGGTGGTTTCCCCAGCAAGACATGCTGGCAGCATATGCATCATCTCCTTCACATCACACAGCTGGGGAATGGATTTTTCCCCTCACAAAGCCCCTTTCCTCCTTCTTAGGATGTGTCCCTCAGTGTTATTCCATCTGCAGTTAATGGGGCCACAATGTCTGGCACATCCACTCACTGCTGCCCCTTGCCTGGGGAACAGAGGGGAAAGCAAGCAGGGAATTTATTTTGTTGGTTTTGCCATTAAGTGATTTCCACACAGCTGAGGAAGTCAGAATGTCTTGGTGAAGGAGCCCTCAGTGAGCAGGGCTCAGTATTTCATTCCCACCATTCCCACACCCACAGGGGGTTTTGCTGGCCCCCTTCCTCTCATCTCCCAGTCTCCAGTGCTCCTGTGCCTGTCATTTTCACCCCTGTATCCCTCTCAAAGCTAAAGAACACCTGGGATCATCCCACACCTCTGTTCCCAGGAGCACACACTAAATGCTGGGAGATGGGCAAACAGCATCAACATCAGATTTGCAGGCTGCAGGCAGGAAACCTGGAGCAGAGTGTCTGTCTGGGTGTATTTTAATTGCTCACATCCCTCCTTTTCACCCAGAAGTGCTTGCTCTGTCCAAACTGCAGTGTTGGTTTTGCATGACACGTGCTTGCTTTGGGATGTGTTTTAAGGGACTTCTCTGCAGAACTATGTATTAAATTCCTTTCCAATTCATGCTTGTTTGGTGCCAGAATTGTGTTATCATACACCAGATGGAGCTAAATAAAAATACCACAAGTGCTGCAGTATATTGATGTGATAGATATATAATAATTAGATGTGCTGTAAAGCTATTAAGGCTGCAAATCTGAAGTATCTATTATATTTTCTCCATTTCTATTTCCACAACATCCCTCACAGCCTGGTGACAACTGGCAATGTTAACATCCACATACATCTTTTTTTCAGGCACAAAAAGGCTGTAATATCTGCAGGATTTATCTCAGTGTGACTCAGTCTATCTGATAATAACAGAATGAAAGCAAAGCCCTCTCCCTGCACAGTAGAGCTCGTGGGGCCTGGGGGGATTCCTGCCAGTCCGTGGGTGTGGGAGCAGCAGTGCTGTGAGGATGGCCAGGGACAGAGGGACAGTGCTCAGAGCATCCAGGGACAGCGTTTCTGATGGGGAAGCGTCACCACTCAGCAGCCAAGGGTCTGCAGAGGAACCAGCGTGGGGACAGTGCTCCCTGCTTGCAGGCAGCAGGAACACACCCTCCGGGCTCTGCCTCCCGTGGGATGCCAGCGGCTCCTCACGGATCCCTCAGGGCTGTAGGGCCCCATTCCAGGGGCAGACTCAGCCAGCAGGGAGTGGAGCACGTCTGAACCAGCAAGGGGGAACGAGCCACCTGCCTCTGGCAGGTCCACTGGAAAAACATCCCTGGAACAGCACCTCTCTCCTGCATCTTCCCCTCCAGAATCCCTTAAATTAAGGGACCAGCACCCCAGGCTTGCACCCGATGGCTCAGGCAGCAGCAGCAGCAGCCAAATGTGCAGGGGAATGAGCCGCCAAAGCATTTACTCTATTTTTGTGGAGAGATGGCAGCTGGCAGGGGGTGCCCTGGCTGGGCCATCAGCCCTGGAGCATCCCTACAAGGCTTTGGTGGAAAACCACCCTCCCCTCGTGCTTCTCCTCTGCTCCCATCCACATCCCACACACTGCCCCGTGCAGCCAAAGGCACCTGGACTCACTTTGCTGTGCCAGAAATGCCATCCCCCACCTGCTGCCCCCACTCCTGGCAGGGGGAAGCAGCTTCCCAGCCCTGGATGGTGCCAGGCACCAGCCCCAGCACAGCCTCCCACCCTTTATCCATCGGCTTTTCCAAGTGCCTTTGGGCTGTTGTGTTGGCATTTCTCTCCTGAAACACTGGATTTTGTAGCTACCCTGTCATCTGTGATGAGTGGGCTCTATTTTAAATCACTCTTTATGTTATTCAAAAAAAAACATGCCACTTCCAAGAAAAACATAACGAAAATCCCACAAAAAGCCACCTCAGGAGCTCTGTGCCAGCTCCACACAGCGCAGCAGCAGATGCATTCATAGAATCACAGAATCATTAAACTTGGAAAATACCTCCAAGATCATCAAGTCCAACCAAACACCACCTTGCCCTCTATACCATGTTGTCAAGGGCCACATTTACTCATTTTTCCAATGCCAGTGCTCCTGGAGCTCTAGGCTCTTCTAGGCTCAAGCCTAACCCTAAGCCTTACCCTAACCCCAACTCTTTAAAATATAAAGTGGAAGGTAGATGTTTTCTACAAGCACAGCTTCCAAATAAGTATTAATTTAAGTAATTGAACAGGCAGCATTTCTTTTTCCTCTCATTTTTATTTTCCTACCAGCTTCCCTGTCAGTTTAACTCACAGGTAATGTGTTTTTTTATCAGTGAGCTGGGGGCATGTTTCTGGGATGCTATGGGCTCTGGATCCCTAAAGATGCTTCAGGATCTTGGCACATCTGTCCAAGCCCCATGGGGTTGGTCCCATCCTGCCTGTCTTGGTTGATGTTTCTGCCCTCTTGGGACACAGTGTCCCCCCTCTCTGTCAGTCTGCAGGGGCTGCCTTTACCTGAACAGTCTTCCCTTTCCCCAGAGCTGCAGCCAAACCTCCAGAGTTTCTGCTTTCAGTTTTTAAAGAGCTTTGGGATACATTAGACAGGATAAAAATTTTATAAGGGAAACATTATATACACTTTTATATGCATAACCCTCATGTTTCAGGGTAAAAGGCACCTCCTAATGGCGTGGGGTAAGGGGGGAACTCCTCCACTGGATGCATTAGAGCCTAATTGTTTGCTATGGATGTTATGTGGTAAGTTTTTAATAAAACCTCCAGACTTTCCTGAAGGCTCACACACTAAAAAAAAGTCTCATTGGACAGGACACCTGGGCTTGGCACAGGGCAGGGTTCACCATCAGCCACAGAAGACTGGAGGGAGCTGCCTGCCCACAAGCCTGGGAAAGGGCCTGGGAACTGACAAGGACATGGTGGGATGGGGAGCTGAGGAG
This sequence comes from Ploceus nigricollis, assembly GCA_013399945.1. Classification (NCBI taxonomy): domain Eukaryota; kingdom Metazoa; phylum Chordata; class Aves; order Passeriformes; family Ploceidae; genus Ploceus; species Ploceus nigricollis. Next base: position 42,680 of record VXBC01002575.1, on the reverse strand, counting down.
GGGTTCAGGCACAGCCCATCCCTGACTCCCTGAGTTTGTAGGGATATTTGTAGGGAATGATTGTAGAGAACTGCCTGCCTACAAGCCTGGGAAAGGGCCTGGGAACTGACAAGGACATGGTGGAGCTGAGGAGGGGCTCAGGCACAGCCCTGACTCCTGAGCAGCTCTGGTCCCCCTGCTCCCCAAACAACCCCTCTGCCAGCCCCGCTAGAGAACAGCACCTTCTTCCTACCAGCAAACACAGCCAACAAACCTGTTTACATTTGAGTTGGGAACGGTGTCACATCCCCTAAGTGTCTTAAAGTAATACTTGATGATATTCTCTCCTTCAGTAAACATATTGATTAGATTACAAATAAGATTAGGGCTGAACACGGCCCTTCGCGGAGCGCGAGGCAGCGCCGCGGCTTCCTCCTGCCAAGCAGGTTCGAGTTCATTTGTTACAGAAGCTCTTGATTATTGTGATTTAATGTGACTCTGCTCTTCCTCCCCCACGGGGACACCAAACAATTAGTGGCTGCATTTTGGGGTGATTATAACATACCTTGGGGGTGTTCAGGAGGCAAAGAATTAAAGAGCGAAGGATTTAACGACCTAGAAACCAGCGATTCCCTGACACGGCGCTGCCCATGGGGTGGTTTGACCTGGAATCCATGCAGCAGCCAGGGCTGGGACACGACAGCACTGGACCAAGCCAGCCCCTGAGCCACAGGGTGACATTAAAGAGTGGCTTTGGGAGCATCTTGGAGGTTTACAGTGACTTGGGTACCAGGAGATGGGAAAAGGAGCAGACTCAACCCTCTGATTGCTGCCAGCAGCATGAGTGGATGGGTGGGTGGATGGATGGACGGATGGATGGATGGAATGCAAGCAGGGTCACCCCACTGCTGTCCCCACAGCCTGGCCCTGCACCCATCTCTCTCCATCACTGCATCCCTCACTGATGGATGAGGGGAGGGAAATCCCTGTGATGCACAGCTCAGCAGAGATTAGCTGGGATTTAGGGCCAAGTGCCACAGGGAAGCCCACACCAGCCTGCTCCTCCACGCAGCAGTTAGGGTTAGGGTAAGGGCAGGAGGCAGCAGGGAAGGAGAAGAACCCGGACAGACCTTGCTCTGCATCCCGCCCTCCCGCAGTCCCAAAGCACATTCCTGGGATAGTTGGGATTTTTTACCTCCAGCATCCACAGCTCCTGGCTCAGTTTACCTCCATCCTTTCCAAACACAACTCACGTGGACCCTCATCCATTTGCAACTTGCAGGAATTGCAGCACTTGAAAGAAGGGGGGAAATTAAGTGGCGGTGGTTAAAATGTGGATTCTGTGTGTACTGTGTTTCTTGACACGGGCTTTCTTACATCTTGCCACCACCAGAAGTTCCCTTTGAACATCTCTGTCCTGTTTGTAAATGTTTCTAATCGACACTTTCGTTTTCTTCTGTACTTTTTCCCTCAGCTTGTACCTGCCTTTGCTCTTGTAGCTCACAGACATTTGCTCCACTCAGTGACTGTGCCTCCCAAAAAGACTTAACAAAAATACTTGGGG
>VXBC01002575.1:21487-41045 GCA_013399945.1 Ploceus nigricollis | reverse complement strand
GGGGGGGGGTTCCTGCCACATCACCCAAGCTACATCCCCTTTTCTCCCCTCCCCACTTTCTATTATTTAACAATCAGCAAATGAATAATTCATACTTGACATTAAGCAGAAAAATCATTGCCCCCACCGCGGGCCGTGGCTTGGGCAGAGCTGGGTTTCCGAGAGGGGGAAGGAGCGGGGATGGAGCGGGACCGGAGCGGGGATGGAGCAGGGGATGGAGCAGGGGATGGAGCAGGGGATGGAGCCGGAGCGCTCGGGCGCGGCGTAGCCGGGCTCAGAGCACCCTCTGCCGCCTGACGAGGCGAGCCGGCCGTGCGGGCTCCCAGCCTTTCCCTGCGCAGGTAGAAAACGGATACGGCTCCTTCCTAATGAAATAACAGCAATTACAGAGCGTTTCCCAGCCGAGGGTTTCCATGCCCTCCCTCAGCGGGAATTCAGCTGAGGCACGGATGGGATGCAGTCGGTGTTAATCCCCTCTGACAGGTGGAGGCACGGGAAAACAAGGACCAGTTGCCTCCGCGATTCTCACCTCTTTATATTATTTTTCCCAGGAGTCATTATTGCCTTCTCCCTCACCCCCGAGGGCAGGGAGAGCCCATCACTGACCTCTTTCCTCACCCCCACCCGGCTCCACACTGCCCCGGCTCTCTGCCTTTAAACTCCGGCTCAGTGTTGAACTACTTTGTCAACACTTCGATTTCTTTTTTTCCCCCTCAACTTCTCACACTTTCTCACACCACTCCCTTTCCAAATTCAGCCACAAAATACTCTACAACCAGAGTGCTCGCTGGATATAAGGGGGAAATGATCCAGGAATTTTCCTTGAAATCTTTCCTTAGCATCCCCACCCTCAGAGGGAGCATCCCTCTGCAGTTTCCATGTGCAGGATGAAACGTCCAGGAGGCTCCTTGCTAGACAATTATAAAATTATTCCATTTCACACCTTTAAGCAGCTTTGAGTGACACTTACACTCCCCAGTTCTGCAAAATCAGCTTTTGTCAGGATCAGGGATACAGGAGAGCTGGTGGGTCACAGAGTCAGCCTCACTTGCACGTTTCAAAAATGTGCATCTTTCATATCTATAAAGCTGACTTTTATAAATATATCTCAGTGTATGCATGTGTTTATACACAAATATATATATACAGACACATATTTCATGTGTGTGTGTATATATATATCGGTCCATAAATTGGTGGGCTGGGAGCAAGGGGAGCCCATGCCAGGAGGAGCCCGGGGGATCCCAAACCTCCTGACCTTCCCTCCATGCTCACAAAGCAACTTCACAAACTCACAGAAGGATCCATCCAAGCCTATAAACCCTCCAAGACAGCACTTCCCATCTCAAGAATGTGATGTTGGCACCGGGGGGCTGAGCCCTCATCTTCTCCATGGCCACTGCTGACCACACTCACCCACCACACTCCACCTTCCCTGCTCCCTGACTGCTTCTGTTGCCAAGGAGATGGGGATGCTCACACAGACCTGCTTGGTGTTGTGTAGGTATCAGGTTTAGCTATTTTTAGGGTATTTATTTTTTAAATTTATGGGCAGTGCCAGGCACATTCCTATAGGATGAATGTGCTCAGAACTTCCACCTCACCCACCCTGCACTGCCTCACACCTCAGCTGTCCAGGTCTCTTATTTTCCCCTTCCCAGCTGTCAGCTCCTGCTCTCACCCTGCCCACATGAGCTCCTGGGCATTTTTCCATCAGGAAACTGAGTTTTGGGGAGTATTTCTGGGATCAAGCTGCAGGGACAGGAGGGACAGGCCTCCCCGGGTTTGGGGAGGAGAGGGCTGGATGGGAATGGTGCCCATCTCCACTGGCACACTCAGCTCCACCAGCACAGCTGGTTTAGAGCTGTGCTTTAAATGGAGACCTTGAAATATCTGCATCAAGAATAAGCAAACACACACAAAATATATTCCCACCACTTGAGTAGAAGTAGGAAAAGCAGGAATTCACACCACACAAACAGAATTAAAAGGACAAACAAAAACTACTATAGGAAGGAAACTCACAACTTCAAATCACACACCACTGCTGTGCCTCAGTGTGGAAAGTGAGAATATAATTTTTTTTAAGGAACTTAACTCTTATTACTCAAATATAAATGATCAATCCCACCAATTCCACCTGAAGGTGAAGGGCCTTACCTATAACTTACCCAGATTTTACTCTTGTCCCTCTCAAAGTGGAGCAAAGGAGCTGAACAGTGACACACTCAACATGACATGAGGATTTTCATTTTCACTGAGAGAGGCTGTGCCTAAACATCAGCACGTTGCTCTCCTGGGAAATTAGATATATTGTTCTTCATATTCCAATCTGCCATAATTGGGCAACCCTCCAACGTGTTCACTCAAAATTAGAGCACCAAATGCATCACAGCAAACTAGAAAGCACTCACAACTTTTTTTTTTTGGCAACTTGATTTTGTTATTGGATTGAAAAAGTACATAAGTGCTTAAGTTAAACCATGCAGTACTTTTACAGAGCAGTAAAAGCCAGATTTGTTATGCATTTATGCAGCACTTTCACAGCAGTATGGAACCATATCACAGCCCAAACGCTGTTCGTGTTGTTTGTACAAGTCCTCTGTTGACTTCAGAACAGGGAAACTCCCAGGAGAAAACCAAACAGGGTGCAACCCAGCTGCTTCCAGAGAATAACAGTAAATAAACTGAGCAGGAAAACAAAGGGAAGACAAACTGTTTCACAGGAAAGTTATTTCTGAAGGGGCAGAACAAAGTAAGATCAGGCAGTGGCTACGAGGCCTCCCTGCAATGTGCCCAGAGCTCCCCTTGCCTCCCCACATCTGCAGCAGCACTGGGCAAGTTTCCCTCAGCTGACACAGGAAAACATGACTGAATTCCTAAAAGCAAGTTTTAAGGAATGTATTCCCTTTCTCTCACAGCTCTATGGTCTCTAAAAACAACTCAAAATGAAGGAGTTCTGGCTTGCCCCTGCTGGGCTCTGGCACAACCATTCCCAGGACTCCAGTGGGAGAGGGGAGAGTGCAGGGTTTGGCCACAGATTTGCAGGGGAACGACAGATCCGGGCTATTAAAATGCAGTTTTAATTCCCCTAGTTGTCATCCTGTGGGATATCCTAACTGGGGGAAGCTTTTGTGATGGGCAAATAAAAGTCAGGTCAGCCATGGCAGAGCAGCCCTTAAGGTGCTGCCCTCCCTATTCACCACTCCAAGAAACATCTCCCAAATTCATCAGCCTACCAACTTCCATAGACAAGGAAATGTCACCTGCTAAAAAACCTCCCCAAATACTGAGGAGCAATCCTTCCCAGGGGACTGCTGGCATGGTATTCCCAAAAATCTAAAGATTGGGATCAACCCATACTACCTAAACCTTTTCCTCCTGGCACTTTACACCACATTTCAACACATCAGGTCCTTGCCTAAAGCCCTGCTGTGCAAAAATCCTGGCACAAGCCCTGGAAGTCTTTGAAGAAGGGACCCTCCCACCTTGCACACCCAAGCACAGGGCTCTGCACACTCACCTGGGCAGGTGGATCCACACTCCCACACTGCAGGGAAAGGTCACTCCTGAAAGTGCCACCATCCCAGCCCAGCTGCCACCCTCCCTCACTTACCCCATGGTCAAGACTCTTCTCTGCAGATGGACAAACAGCTGTAAACCTAAGAAAACAGTTAAAACTGTCATTGGAGTTCTCTTAAATTCGCAATTTAGACAATCTCAGAAATGTGGGGAAACTTCTTGGATCACAGGGAAACCTCCAATAAAATCTTAATTACTGTGAAATTGGTATTATTAATCATGCATGCATCTCTCACTATATATTAAAAGGTTTCCTGAAAATGTATCTATTTAATTATAAACCTGTGAAATAACAACAGGCTGAATTCAGAGTGCCTTATTCTATCCTGCTTGTTCTGATCAATTTTTCTGCTGGGAAAAGAATGATATCAACAGTTCAGCAACATTACAGCTATGTACTACCCAATCAAGCGTGTTAAAAAAATACAGGGACATCAAGACTTCTGTAAAACAGGGTAGAGAGCCCACTACAAGTCACAGACTTACAGGCAGAAGAGAAGGAACTTGTCCCTGAGCTGAAAGAGCGTGATAAAATAAAGGTGCAATAAACCCTCACTGACTCACACACAGAACATCCCAGCTATGGCAAACTGCAGTTTTGGGGGTGCTGACAACAAAGGTGCATCAGTCTTGGAACAGAGACCCAAGGAAAGGGGCAGTAAATTCTCTGCCACGTTCACCCTCAGTCTCTGGTGGAGCTGCACAAGCTTTGGGGCCAGGAGAGAATCATAATTTCTCTCTCTACAGGTCACTAACACACAAGGGGAGTGCTGTTGTACACAGGTATTGCCCTGTAAATGCCACCCCTCCTCAGCTGTGACTTTGAAATGTCAAATTTCTGAGCAGCTTCAAAAACAGTTACCGGTTTCATCATAAAAAAACCAAACCATCAACAAATGAACACGAGTCTTCAACTGCTGTGCTGTGAGAACTCCTCACAGTGCCAGTGTACTGACAATAATGTGCCAATTCCCCAGTCCAAAACTCCATGAATTTGAACTACTGGAGGGAGATGGATGCTACCAGCTTTTCTGACTAACAACAGGAACATTTCTCTTTCAGCTGAGAAAAAATTATATGGAGTGAAGGGGTGCCTGTGCACTTAAAACCAATGTTATTTAAAACAGAACCAAGAGCTCTCCTCTTACAGGAGAGCTCTCCCTCCTTCCTTGGCCTCTCTAGAATATTTCTAAGCTACTGAGCAGGGAGAACAAAGTACAGCACACCAGGTAATAACTTTAATTTTTCAGTTTCTTCCCTACTTACCTGCCACAGCTTTGCAGACACTGTGCCCAGTCAGTGCCTGGCCAGTGGTGATTAACAATTACAACCAGCTCCTGCTACAGTTCAAGGGATGCTCTGACAGTGTTTTGGCCAAAAGTCAAAGGTGTTTCTTTCCAGTTATTACCATGACACAACTTAAAGGCTGTTTGGAGTTCACAAACAGTGAAAGTCTCGGGGTCACACAAGGTGTCAGGTGAGCACATCCCTTTAGGAGCTGATCCTCTTTTTCAGAGACACTGATCTCCCACGGGCCTGCTGCCAGTGCCTGTTCCACAGCAGGGCTTGGGGCAGCAGCCTGTGGACAGATTGGTCTGTATGCAAGGAATAATCATCAAATTAACAAATTAGCAGGATTAGGCCCTCAAAATTATTAGGTTAAGTGGCCCATGAGAGGAGGAATTTAAAAAAATACAACCCAAAAGCTAAATATTTAGTGCACAACATCAGAGATGCTTCTTAGATTTTTCACATTGATAATCAGAAGTGTCCCTGATTATTTTCTTTCACAATTGTGCTCCAAATTGGTTTATGTCCTACCTTCTTCAGCAAACCACTTCAGCTGTGTTTGAGGGAGCAGGCTGCCCTCAAGGAGAGGCTGTTTTATTAAACCTTCACTAGACAAACACAAAATATTTCAGGCATTTCAGACACTTTTCCCTGCTTAAAAACCAACCCAACCAAACTCACTGTCCACTGATGCTACTCCAAGACCCCTAAGACAACAATCAAATGCCAAGATTCATGAAATCACATACCTCCAAAATACTGATAAAACAAAACAGTATAAAAACATCCCAAAGTACATCTTTAGCAAACAGCATCCCCTCAAGTAGACTCATCTTTTACTGTGCCAAGAAAAATAAATCCAAATGGAGAAAAGATTTAGAGAGAAAAATACATTAGCAAATACAGATAAATTTGTTTTTAATAAAGGAGTTAATTTTCTTTCAATCCTATATAAAACAATAGCAATTAAAAACTTCATTTTTGAAAGTAAAATATTTACATATGAACAAGTAACTGTGCAAAATTTACATGAAAAAAAAATGGAAAGACAGGATTTCCTAAAAGACAAAATAAAAGGGGTGTAACAGTTGTCAGGTGTTGATAAAAATACTGATCAGCATTCAGTTTACACGCAAGAGAGTTAAATTCTACCATGAGAGTTCACACAAAGAAAGCCAAAGTATTTACAGTCATAAAAGTACTATCAATAGACAATTTAATACAATAACCTCTGAAAATATAAAGAACCAATTAGTATATTTGTAATAAAAAAATAGGTACAAAGAAGGGACTTTGCTCTGGACATCTTTAAAGTAGGCCCATAGCTTGCATACAGTCTTTTAGCAAAATAATTATAGTTTACATAGCCATTTTTATGTTATGTGCCAAAAATTATGTACAATTACTGACAAAATACACCAACCATTTTTCAACACTTGATTCACACTGAGAAAGTCTTTCGATGATTCCTCTCAACTTTTGATTTTATTTAATCTAAGCTTTCACTTTAGCTAAAAAACACAGTGCAAGTAAAATATATTTATGCTGAAAAGGTTTCTCTTTTTTTCCTTTTTTTCCTTTTTTAACTTTACAGCTTTACAAACTATAGCAAATAAAATGCATTTTTACAGATGCTGCTAAAACATTCAGAAGTAACCCTCCTTTATGGGATTTCAGGGCCTCTAATAAGCAATAATGTGATTAAAATTGAGGTTATGTTTAAAATTAACTGTATATCCCTCTAGATTTTGAGCATTTGGGGGAAAGATAAATATTCTTAAAAAAATCAGTTTGCTTTGCTAACTGACTGTTTAAAAAAAAAAAGCTAAACGAAATGAGGTCATCTGCTGTAGACATATGCCTATGTAATGGATTTAGTTGAATAAAACTGAACTAAAATGAACAATTAATGTGGAAACTGCTACAGGGCTGACAAAGGGTAGCTAGTTATTTGCTAAACGATTCCATCAGTCTTTATATATGGCTTGTTTGGCAAGAAGGCCACTCAATCAAGAGATGAGTTAAAATTTAATTGTCCTTTTATAGTATCCACAGGCCTTGTAAGTATCCTCACTGTTACAGAAACGTATTTCTCTTATACTGAAGAGTTTATTTATAAACAGGAATATAAAACTGTTCCATGTAAAGAGGTGGTTGTTTTTTAAACAATATCCCATTCGCTTGTTACAAAAAGGCGTAATTTGCAAATATATTAAAAAATGTCCTCAGGCGTCTCTCCGTCAAAAATACCTTGATCTTTTCCATTTTACTTAAGGAATGCTTTGTATAGCAATAGTGAATGGCTTGTCTCTCGCTCATTTTCTAAACAAAATATGAGGTCCCTGAGGTTCACCCGCGTTATCCTTTGTCGCGTAAACTGTCTGGTTGTTCCAACTCCAGAGCTGCCTGGGACTGCTGCACTCGAACCACATCCCTGGAAAGCACAAGAACAGGTCAATCAGTCCATGCCTGAAAGCATTCCAAAACTTTTCAGAGAAAACGTGTGACCTAAAAACTCTACATAGTCAGGCAGCTGTATGCTACCAGATTAGAGATTTTCTTTGTAATTCTGATTTATTAACAACAGTTGAACAATCACAAGTTTTCAGTGTCATTCAATACAGACAAAAAAGCCCCAAAGCACTGCCTGTGTTTTTAGGAAGGCGCTAAGGACAGGCAATCCCAACAACCAAAGTGAACAGAGAGGACAGGATTCTTCACAGTTCCAGCATACAGATGCCAAGGGCAGCCCTGGAGCTGAGAATGACCTGGGGAGCAGTCCTTTTCCCAGGACTTTGAGGCCTTGAATCATGTCCTAGATCCCCCTGATCTCCATGGCAGGGTGCTTTCCTTCTGATGACAACAGCTGTAACCAAGCTCAGGACTAAATTTAGGAGAAGCTTTCCTAGACACAGTCACGTATTCTCTAATGGCCCCTGAATGCTTCTCCATCTCTCAGCATCACTCATCCCTCTGGTACACACTGGGAGTTTCCCGAAGTGTGAGGATAAACAGGCAGCACATTATTATATCAATCACTTTAGAAAAAGAGAAGAAGAAAGCAAAAAGCAGAAGGGAACAAATGAGCGCACGGAAGGGCAGGGAAGGAGCGGGCCGGGGAGCAGCTGCAGCACCGCGCAGCGCCCGGCAGATGGCGCGCGCGGAGCGGAATCCCGGCTGTGCCCCCAATTTCCAGCCGGGAATCTTTGCCTGCTGACAGGTGATTTACCTAAATAATGAATTCTGCTGGGAACGGGGTCGATTTCTGAGGCTCAGCTACGCATTCATTTTTCCCTATGTTATCGTTTCTTTTTTTAATGAAACCTTTATACTTCACGACACCAAACACACCCCAGCAGTGAATCAAGGCTGATTTGCCACTGTGCTTGGAGAATTTTCAACATTTTTTCTAAATAAAAACACCCCAGATTTGAAAAAAGTCAAAATTTAGAGTGGTGCATGAGCCATGTGAATATGTTGCTGAGGCTCCCACTAACAGGTGTGAAAGTAATGTATTTAATCAATGAACATTTTTGATGAACAAACCAACCTAAACCTGCACTGGAAATGATCACTCTGGGTTAGCAGAACTCTGGTCAGTGCAGGTGAATTTGCTTCACCACAGTGCTAACAGTAAAGTCAGATTTTTGATTGTGTTGATTTTTGATTCTGTTTTCAAGCATTCTGTTGACACAGCAAACACCTAATCCCTAAAATCCTGTTGTTAGGGCTGCTCAAAGGCTGGATTTTCAAGGGATATTTTAAGGCACCTCCACAATTTGGCCATCTAATTTTCACCAATTTCAGTGGAAATTAGAAGATGCAGGAAAGTATTGGACACTAATTAAATTTTCTCACATACGCATGATTGCTAGACAACAGAAAGAATGGCGGGAAGGGGTTTTATTTTTGGTTTTTAAATATTCTTCAGTGAAAGCCCAAGCCTGAGCTTTATTATGTAGACCATAATACTTAAAATGCAAAGGTAAAATTTCAGGAGTCTTTAAAGACACAGAATTATGTATGGAATAAGTTAAGAAGCTTTTTGGTAACTTTCAGTAAAATCACATGGACATAAAACTCTCAAACTGACAGCAACTTGTTTTGTTGAATTTGGAAACAAAACAGTGCAATTACTACTTAGAAGTAATTTCACATGTAATTAAGAGTCAGCATTTGTAGACATCAAAAGCTTCCATTTACAAAACTGTGTCTAAGTAACAACAAACCTTATTTTCCACACTTCTTGTAATATGCCTTAACCACAAACTGCATACAAATGGTGACAAGTGGAGCCCAATTTAAAAATGTCAAGTGACACAGCAGCAAAAGCACAGCTGTGAGTATCAGATCAAAGGCAGCTGCTTCTTAATTAAGCAGACAAAAAGATTGGATTTCCAGGGAACCTGTAGTTAATTGGTTAACCAGTGATTAATCCAAGATAACTAAATTAGTCACATTTAGATGAAATACAAACAAGTGTTCACAGGAGATGCAAAATACATCCCATAACCTAAGTGACATTAACAGACCATTAAGGTGGCACAGCTGAGCGTGCAGGAGTAAGCAATACCAACATTAACTCTGCATGAGGTACTTCAGCATATTCCTCTGAGACAACTTCATTTGTGTACACATCTATCTTTGCAAAGTGCCCCATTCTGTAATTTTCATAATTTTAAACCACATCTATAAACCTTTAATAGAGTAATTTGTCAGCTCATATAAAAACAAGTCTTATTCTCAGTAGCAGACATTTTAGTAAATTTCAAAACTTAAAATTACTTTAAAAGATGCTCAAGAGGCTTGATTTTTTTATAAACAAAAGTAACACTTACTAGTATTCAGATTTTTCTCTACCATTTTATATCAAGCACATGTAAATTATTGCTTCCAGCAATTCAGTATAAAACAAGGTGAACTCTTTTGAGGCTTTTCTACAATATAAATGCTTTAGCACTGAAAGTTCAGAATGCTCAAGGAGTAATAAACAGGACTATTAAACCATTACTATTCTGTCACTTGCTATCAGACACAAAACCCCACAGGGGAAAATCCTCAAAATTATGAAGAGAGCTTTTGGTCCAACAAATGACAAATTTCAAGAATGTTTTGTTCTTTTTAAACATTAGAGAAATCCCACATTGAATGTCTCATGCAGAAAGCAATTTTATACCATTTCTTGTTTATTAACTTGTTTAGAAATGCAGCAGATAATCATGTACCAGAATGTAAATTAAATGAATCAGACACTGAGCATTCCAATACCTAGTCTGCAGAGAATTTTTTAAAAGGCAGATTCAACAGTAGAATAAAAAGAGGATGTGCAAGAACATCTTGATCAGATGAAACTGGCCACTCATGTGCTGTGGAGACACTAAAACTAAGGCAAATCAACTGCTGAAGAGAAAAATTAGGTAAGCTCCTGTAACTTGAAGCTCCTGCTGTCAAATTTAGCAGCGACTGAATTCTACCACCCCACCTACCTCAGCATTACTCTGCACTTCAAGTTAGATTGGTTGTAACCACAAAAATCTCCTTCCAAAACTATGGAGGTCCAAAAAGCTGAGACTTGTTAGATCTGAGATGGTTTTTCTAACATCCCTCCAGTTCCATGAATCAGGGAATGACCACTCAGATTCTATTCCCTATTTCACTACAGGTGCTAAAAATTGATGCTGGCCTTGGAGTGAGCAAATCTGAACACAAAACACTTCTGCTGCTCAGGGAGCTTCCACAAACTGGGGAAAAAGCTCTCAACAGAAAGGTTTGCACAGAGGCTGAGGCAGCAAACCAAAGGTGACAATTATACTGTACCTCTGTCCCTGATCCAGATCCTGGTGAATCTACTTTCCTTTTCTTCCTGGGACCGATGGCAGCTAACGCAGTCAGGTTGGCATCCCTCTGTCTCATTTGTGCTAGCTCTTGCTGCTGCATCTGTGTGTGCCAGAACAAGGATGGGTCATTATCTCACTTTCAGCTTCCAAAATAAAAGTTCATGTTAAGCTTAGCACTCACCTCCTTGGCCTTCTGTTTCAACCTAAGCTGTTCTGGATCTTCTTGTCGAGATCGAGACTGTGTTCACAAAGGATGAACAACAGCAGGTGGTTGGAGGAAAAGAAAGAAAAATTAACTCAATTACAAAAGCAGTTAAAGATTATATATGAAATCATTTCTAAAATTTCAGCAGGAAGTGTGGAATACCTATCACTCCTACAGAGGGCAACAGTGATAAACAACTTTTAGAAATTAAAAGTTCTCCTTTTCTTAATGTTTCTATTTTTGAAAAAGGCATCCCATTTTTCTGCTTTGTTAAAGACAGCAAAGGAGTAGCCAGGCAATTATGTCTTAAAAGCAACCATTACAAGACACAAATTACACAGATCTGTGAACTGAATTACACACGTTGCATATGAACAAAGGAATCAGACCTGTACTTTTTGGAACAATTCCTCCCCTTGCTGGGTAACCAAGCACTTACTCAGAGCAGATCTTTCTGCTACACCTACACACACAGGTCAGGCTGCAGGCTGGAAAAAGTGCACCTGAGTGACCCAAGACCATTTACATCAGCAACTCCCGGTTTCACTGGGCACCTGCACTCCTTGTCTGTGTCATACTTTTAGAATAATGAAATAATTTAGATTAGAAAAGACCTTTAAGAACATCGAGTCCACTGTTTCCCCAGCACTGCCAAGCCCACCACTAAGCCATGTCCCCAAGTGCCACATCTACACAATACTTCCAAGGATGGTGACTCAACTATTGCCCTGGGCAGCTTGTTCCAGGGCTTGACAACCCTCTCAGTGATGAAATTGCTCTCAATATTCAATCTAAACCTCCCCTGACGCAACTTGAGGCCATTTCCTCTCGTCCTATCAAATCCTGAGTGTTATTAATCCCTTACATTCTTTAGGCCAACAACAAAATAAATTTGGATTTTGACATGTCAACTCATGCTGGATCATAAAACTAACAGAAAACATAGGTTGTTTTGTGAATTATTTCTAGGGTACTCTAATCATACTCATTCTATATTCACTGAGTAGAACCACAGTTTAATATTCACATTCATGTTTACATTAACTGCTTCCTATTTATTATATTTCTCCAATTTGTAAAAATCTTTCTGAATTCTATTTCTAGTCTCCAAAATACCTGTAACTTCTCTATTACATTTAAGAGTACCACCAAGCTATAAAATTCATCCTTCTTTGCCAATGCAAAATACAAAAACTAAATTTCAAGACTCCTTTTAATTTGGAAATATGCAATGAGAGTGCAACAGAAGCTGTTTCCCAGGCTTTACAATGAAAAGCGAAACTGAGCTCTAGTTAAGAACACATTCATCAAGTTCCATCTTTGAAGATTAGTCTTCCCCTTCATTGCAAGTGTTTTAGAATGAAAAGAAACTCTGCAGTTTTGATGTCAAAACTGACACTTTGCAAACACGTGTGAAAGCCAAGCACTTGCCTTTGCTGCGCGCATTAAAATTTCCCTTTCTTGTTCATCTTTACGCTGCTTTTCTATTTGATCAAGTTGTTCAAAGAACTTGAGCTGTGCCCGAACGTCACTTGCTTGTTCGTATCTTTCATCATCCTGAAAATACAGCAAATACGTTTCTCATTACTCCCTTAAAAACAAAGCTGTTAACTTGTACTGTACTGGGGAAGAACATACACATTCAAAGCTCCAATGTTCACTCTGTCCTTTTCAGACAAATAGCAGGAGTATATTTACACCAGTCAAACCAGCTAGAACTCTTAAAAGCATTTTGTTCTATTCCATGAATCATCAGATTTTGACTTCTAAACTAATATCATCACAGCTTTAACCTCTCAAACATATTTCACAGAGCTGTGTGGTTTTTTAAACACTGCTCAGGCATTTGCATCTATTAGGAACACACATCTGTCAGATAGCAGTCTCCTGGGAATTCAAAGCAGTGCTTTTATCTGTCTGACTCTACAATCACTCACACACTAAACATTTGACATAATAAATAAAGGGGAGGGCAGAGCTTCTCTGCATTTGTTTTAAAACCATTTTGTATATGCAAGCTGAAAAGTTCCAGTCACCCATGTGTATTAATATCTTAATGGAAGGTGAATCAGTCAAAGAGAATAAACAACCTGACTTCACAGAAAAAAGAACACCTGAATTCCTGCATTACAGTCAACACCACAGCCTGCTGAATTTGTGCAATTTTGCCATCTGATTTGAACAATTAAATACAGTTACCTTGTAGGAAATATTCCTTTGTTGAGCAGTCTCTGATAGTTTTTCCACGAGGTTTTGTAGTCTTTGTTGTGTAGCATGTGATACGTAGCTAACTACATCAGGATGGATTTCTGTTATTCCATGTTTTTTACCTACAATCAGAACACAAGTGGGTTGCAAAAAATCATTTTACAATACAACTAAACATGAGTAAAATCTCAGTCACAGAAATTTAAATCCCTTTTTCTAAATATGATTTGGTTTTTCTCAGACAAGGATTAAACAGGAAATTACACACATATTAAAATTCATATTAGTTTAACAAAATTGACAATCTATTAATAAATGCTGTGTACTACAGTGTAACAAAGAACTCAAGATTGCTTTTTGTTCCACCATCAATTCTAAATTACTAAGTAAAGCTGATAAAAGTGCTTCTGGACTTATTTCATTGTTTGTGTCATGCTTGATACACTTTTTTAGTTTATATAGTCAGACTTTCTGCCAGATTGAGTAGTTTTGATGTTAAATTGCCATTACTTTAGAAGGCAAATCTATGTTTACTATTCCTTGACACTATTCATAAGACAAATGATTTCCCACATCATTTGAATATATGCATCTGAATATAGCACCTGAACATACCAGAAAATACCAGAAGGTAACAACTCCAGCAACTTTTAATTATTCAAACCAATTTCTTTGGAAAATGCCTTCGATTAAACCTATGAGTAGTGAAATTTGTTTTTATTAATGTTCAAGATAAAAGAACGTACCTATTTCTAATATCCTTCTTTGTAAAGGTGCTGGGAAAAGGAAGGTTTCGTCTTTACAGGACCTTGTTAATGTGCCCACGAGCTCAGAGTTTGTTGCCAATATCCGAGCACTTTCTTCTGACAGGTTGACACCAGCCATTGATGCAACATCATTAATGTCATCATCATCCCTTAAAGGAAGGAAAATTTATTATAATCATAACATTTAGTGCTTATCTGCATACACTGCTATGGTAGCACAGCTGCACATAATGAATTCCACCATAAACCTGAATAATTAATCCTACATTTTATTTGCTTTTGTGATATAATAAAATACAACTCATTTGTTTGTAAATGAGAAATTACTGCTTTGACTTCAAAGAGCACTAATTTTGCACTTCCTGCTTTTTCCAAGATCCTTTCTTATGTAATGTTTCAACACCTTGAGAAATAAGAGACCAGACAAATCACTACTACAAAACAATAATAATCTGCCCTTACCACCAAGACAGGGTGTACCTCACCAAGTAACTCAAGCAGAGCTGGGAGAAGTGAAGGAATGAATTCCACTTGCTTGTCTGGGCAGGAATTGTTTATGAGGTTTAGTGCCAGCTAAATGCTAAAACCAGTCTGGCACGAGTATGTCCAGTGCTGTTTGTTGAAGTCTTTAATGAAGAAGCAAATCTGCCCCCAGAAAATCTACCTCTAGGTTATTGTGAGTTTCCCCAGATGAATTCAGCACCAGGAAGGTCTGAGTTCAGCTGCCCAAGCACAAACATACAGTTCCTCACCTAAAAGAGCCTCCCCCAGGTTCTTTCAGTTTATTCTTCTGAGCAGCAGCTACTTGTGTCGAAACAGTGGCAATAGCTTTGTTTCCAGGTAATACTGCTGGTTTTACCACAGGTACTGCAAGAAGACAGACAGGATTTGTACTCCATCAATAAGAACTCACACATGCAAGCCAGTCACAGGTAGCTATGGCAATAGGTCTGGTACAAAGACTTGACCTCAATAGCTTCTGTCAGCATTTCACCCAGGTAAAAACAGGACCCTTCCCACACAATTCCAGCAGCCAAACCATTTCTCTGTCAATGCTGCCCTGATAGACCTATACCCCCAGCCACTGTGGCACTACACAGTGGAAGATTTTAGCAGTAGTACAAAAAGGGCACTTATGAACTGACATTCATAGAACCACAGAATGGTTTGGGCAGGAAAGGACCTTGAAGATCATCTCGTTCCAACCCCTTCGACACCTTTCACTAGACCAGGTTGCTCCAAGCCCCATCTAGCCTGGCCTTTAACACTTCAAGGAATGAGGCATCAACAACTTCTCTGGGCAAGCAATGCCTAAACCACACTGCAGGTAATGCTATCAAATATGGCATATCACGAGTATCTTGATCTCTTACCTGTTTGAAGTTGATTCAGTTGGATTTGAGGAGTGGTGAGCATAATACGACTGTGTGGTTGCCGCAATGCCACCATGGGTGTCTGTGTCAATGTTACTTGTGGAGGCCTTATCAATGCCCCTGCTTTTTGAGACTGTTGGATAACCTGCAAATAATAAGGAAAAAAAAAGAACTTTAAATAATCTGAGGATCAGGTGGGAAGAACAAACCCTAAGAGCACTTTAACCAAGATGCAATTTAAGTTATACCTTTTTTCTCAAATCTTTGATTGAACCAAACCATCAGCTTAAGAAGTACTATCAAAAGAAACCCTGTGCAATAACAAACGCTGCACTTCAGCTCACATACCAGTGGCGTGGACTGCCCTTGTTTACTGACTCCAACTTGTGTGGGCTGAGTGAGGCTGATGACAGGTTGCTGGAGGGTACTGGTGACAGTGGCAGTGGCCTTGCCCGCCGTGCGCTGCGCCGAGGAGCTCAGCAGCACGGCCGCCGCCGACGGGATCGTGGCTATCGTCGCCTGCGTCGTCGGCTGCTGCTGCTGGCTCTGCTGAATGAAAGCTGCAGAGTCTGGTGTTAACTGTCTCAAGGCAGGTAAACTCCTCTGAAAAGGGGAAAGGAAAGAGTTTGGTTGAGTTGTTTAATCCTGGCTCACACAATATTAATTGTCAAGAAGTGACGTGTTTAGTTTCAGTCCATTGGATTGGTCTGTGTGCACCCGAGGAAAGGTGAGCACACAGAAATACCAACCTGCTCCTATTTAATAAGCAGGACAGAGGGACAATACCTTTTGGATATCATGGGCATCTAGGCTGTGCAGCCTACCTGGAACCCCTGGTATGTATTTAACAACCCAAGGCCACACTGCCTTCCGTGACTGTCATCCTACAGCTTAAAAGTCACACTGGAACAGCAAGGAAGATTTCAGAATAGCTCAAGAGAGACCACAGTGTTTTGGTGGCTTCTTAAATTAGTCATTTTCTTATGGCAACAATTTTTGTCCCCAGGAACAGCTCAAGGTTGAACAAGCATTTAAGAACCCAGAAATGTCAACACACACCTACAACTATATCCCATAATCATACATTAGTCAAGCAGTTACATTCTTACAATTCAGTGCTGTTGTATTTTCACTGATTTCACTGATGGTAAATGTTTTGCAATAAATACTATTTTGAGATTTGCTGAACTACTATAAAATTTATATCAAATGTGATTTATCACTGGGAGATGACAAATTTCCTGCTTATCCAAACCAGTTTACAGTACAGGCAAAACTTCCCCAGAAGGTACAGTTTTCTATATCACTGAATCCCTTCGCCTTCTAAGACTAAAAAGAGAGCAATAAATCAATTCATAGGTTTGTGGTTTAAGTCACAGAAAGAAAACTTTTCAGATTCCTCAAAAGAGCTACAATGTGTCACCGTGGTAGAAGTTACATTACTGACTGCGCCAACAAATCACAGCAACAAACTCTAGGAACTAAGACACAAAAAGTATTTTTTAAGGGAGCAAAAGCCTAACCAGGCACCATTTAAAACTTCCTTTAACACGATTTTGGAAGTCCACCTATAATGGCAAAGGATGTGCTTGTGTTCATTGCTGCTGATATATAAGCACAGAGATAAAGGAAGAGTAGTGAAGATAAGCTACCTTCAGGAAAGGCACAAGGTAAGGTTGAGGTGAAGAATTAAGTTCTCTGTAGAGCCTACTGGTAAAGTCTTCTGGTTCAATTTTTCCATCCTTCAAAACAGAAAATCCAAATGAACAAACTTGTAGAAATTAATTTTTACACATATAGAACACTAAAACAAAAATTAAGACTTGGGAACATACTGAAAATAAGTGGTTTTACCATCCCTCACTATTTTTAGTTACCAATAGCTTTATGGTAGTAACCAACTTTACTACAAATTTCAAGTAATAAGACCTAAAGACCTCTGGTTACTGCATGCTGGAATAGACAGCTTCATAAGGTAACTTAAAGGTTGCTAACAAGTAGGCTAACCAATACTAGTACTCACTCTATAAATATTAAATATGTCAAGCTTTTATATTATTATCAGGCAAGGTTTATTACCTTTTTTTTTGGTAAAAACTTGTGATTTCCTACAGTCAGCTATTGCACCAGCTGTAGTGTTTTCCCTCAAGTACATAATACATCTTTTTATTCATTGTTTTATCAAAATGTAGAATTTAAACAGCCACTACCTGCATTACTCACATTCCAACTGAATTCATGTTCTCATGCATAAATATAAGCAGTAATAAACTTAATGGAAAATTTATCCATCTATTTTAATTCCGAAGAGGCAAAGTTAATTCGATTTAGCTCCGATTTTATAAACTCCATCCACTGACAAAAAATAACCCCACAAAAACCCAATTTTGAGTCTGAATTTGCCCAGATACTGTATTTTACAACTTCTGATGAACTTTTCTTACCAGCAGATTCTGTACTAATTCCTTCACGTTAGCTGCAGTCTCTGAGGACTGTTTTCCAGATGATGCCAGTTTTATTAATGTGGACAGAAAGTTTTTGCATTTCTTCACATTTTCCATAGTTTCCTTAGAAGGAAGGGTAAAAGGAAAACAATCAGAGAAAGGAAGACAAACTCCTCTTAATATTGATCTGACCATATACTCCATGAAATAAAATCCTTTAGTTCATCAGTACAGAGTAATATTTATAGATACATGTCCCTCACCTTAAAGCATAAACAGACTGAATTTTTTTTTCATATACTCATATGTATTGTACATTTTTGTTACTAGAATTTAAGGAATTATGATTCTTCATAAAATTAGGAAACACCAATATTTTAAGAATGGTACATTGTATATGGGAAAATACATGTTTTAGCAGGACAAAAAAATAGTAAAGCTGTTGTTTCACAGTTCATAGTACATGGATTCTCCCTGTTTTGCAATCCTGGAAACATGCAACTTAAATCAATCAGTGCCAACTGCTTATCCCTTCTTATACTGATTCTCTTCTACAGTGCTGAACAATTTACTGTTCTATAAAATATATCTAATATATTTTTAAATGACTGCTTTAATACTGTTACAGAAACAAAAACACTTTGACACCTATCAAAATTCAAGTGACCTCTACCCACACCTTGTAAATTATATGGTTCTATTAAAGTTTACCTTTTCAAGGTCAACAGCTCACAGAATTCCTGCATCTTTACTAATCTCCACTCCCATTTGTGTTTACATGCATGTGTATATATGCACATCATGCATATGAGAGTGGACAAAAACAGATGTTACATTTCTCAGAATCTTACTGTGGCAGCAGTGGAGGTGGCCGTTGTCCCTTGCACTGTTCTCTGAGGAGTTCCAGTTTGTACAGCTGTTGCTGTCCCCAATGTGGTTGTTTGTGCAGTACCACCCAGAACAATCTGAGGCTGCAGAGAATAAAACCACAAGATTATTTTCCGTGGAACATACCAAGAGCCTGTTTTCCTGAGCCATCAAACAGAAGATGAGCCACAGGGCAGTAGAACACCTTTCACAGCTGCTATAAATAAGTTGTCATGGTCTGGTGCAGTGGAAGGAAATGGCCACCAGATGGCACTAAAAACATTCAAAATGGGAATTCCCAAAGTTGATTAAAAATTGCGCGATTTTTGGACACTGAATAAAATACCATAAACATAATCTCAGCCAGTGGGGTTTCAAAACTCAGCTAAAACAAGTGCTGAATTCCTGTGAATTTAATTTATCTTTTTGACTGTTCCATTACATGCCACTTCCAAAGGGAGGAATTTTTAAAAAGGCACAACTGACACAAAAGCTTTGGTCTTATTGAGGTCTTTGTGATAAACAACAGGACAAAACATTTTTCTAGTTTTGTAGACAAATTGGTAATTTGAAGTAGAAATATCAGCTCCAAAGAATCACAATTACAAGCGAGATCCTCTCACATACACAGCTCATTCATGGGCTTCCAACAGTCTAATTATTAACAAGAACCCAGTCTGAGAGACAAATTCCTACCAAGCTACAACTGACACTCAGAATGTTCACAAATCATTTGCAAGCTTGCTCTTTCTATAAAGATGCACAAAAAAAGGCTCCCCTGCTGCCAAAGCTAACTTTATTGGTATTTTGGGAGAAATTAAAGGAGACAAGGATTTTATTTCTTTTTTTTTTTTTTTTTAAATCAGGATAAATTAAGTCCATGGTGTGCTCATTACAGCACAAAATATGCAGATGGAATGATGGTGTGGTTTTTTTTTTTTTTTTTTTTTTTTTTTTTTTTTTTTTTTTTTTTTTTTTTTTTTTA
>VXBC01002575.1:0-21300 GCA_013399945.1 Ploceus nigricollis | reverse complement strand
TTTTTGGTCCTGTATAACAGCAGTGCAAATTAAGGAGACTCAGTTAGGTAAATTAACTCTTAGATCTAGAAAGATCACTGGCATAGGGAAAGGCTCTCTGAG
The DNA here is from genome assembly GCA_013399945.1 of Ploceus nigricollis. Classification (NCBI taxonomy): domain Eukaryota; kingdom Metazoa; phylum Chordata; class Aves; order Passeriformes; family Ploceidae; genus Ploceus; species Ploceus nigricollis. Next base: position 21,198 of record VXBC01002575.1, on the reverse strand, counting down.
GGGAAAAAGGTTAACTGGATGCATAGCAAAACCTGCATGTTTTAAATTAAAACTCTCTAATCCTGTCTACTCAAAGGATGAAGAAAGCACAATGAGACAGATTAGGCGACAGCAATCATATTGTATCACTGCTGCCTGGAAGCCATGTGGAGAATTTCACACTCTTACACTGCTTTTTAAACTCTTGACACCTCAAAAAAAAATTTCTAAGCAAGTCCAAAATGAATAGAGGCCAGCCCAGACTGACATCAGTCTCTCTGTGAGTTATCAGTCTGCAGAAGGACACAGACCAAAGCAGACTCATGTGAAAGGGAGAAGCCTTCAGGAAGAGAAGGCTGCCAGTGCAGTCATCTTTGCAATTGTAAATTTTGCTGCAGAATTCAGAGGACTGCAGATCCATCACAGGAATAACACCACAGCCCCAAATCCAAGGGGAATTCTTGTCACTTCCTTTAAGCAGAAAGGACAAAGTATTTTATTTTAGTGAGCTCTGTGATTGTACAAACTACAAACACAATACCTTTAAATGGGGATACGTACAGGTGTAATATGAAATAATACCAATATACATATAAAAAATTATACCTGTACATCCAAAATATGCACTGAGACCTGCAGATGTTTTAGAAAGGCTAATCCAGAATGCATTTCTTCCCTGCACTGAGCAATTGCACTTCCTGTGTGCCTGGCAGTCTCATGCACCCATCACTTCCCTACACACTCACTTGCACAACCGGGGGACGCTGTAGCGTTGTCGTGGGTTGCACGGTGGTTTGAGCCTGAGACACTTGCTTGATGATAGTAGTTGGTGTCACCTGTCGTGCAATAATGGGTGTTCCTGGAGCCTGGGGAAGAGGAAAAATAAAAATCATAAACACATCAGTGCCTATAGTTAAATACCAACTGCTTTATCTAGTGTTCTGATTCTGCATTATTACAAATAGCAAAGAATGCATCTGAAGCACTACAAAACTCCAAGAAGAATTTTCAGTCTTGAACTTAATGCAACTGTCAAAATCTTGGTGTACATATATCCATATCAATTTTTTTCTTTTAGTCTTCTATTTATTCTGGGGAGAAGAGTTGTACACATTAACCATATATGGTCTTCTTTATATCAAAGTATTCAACTTAATGAGATTCAGATATGTAAAAATATTTTTGATGAGTAACAGCCAAGCTGTAACAGAATTAGGAACAAAATGCAATGCCTATGCCTTGTGGAAAGTGGATTTAGATTAGCTATTTGGAAGAAATTCTTGGCTCTGAGGGTGATGAGGCCCCAGCACAGGTTGCCCAGAGAGGTGTGGACTCCCCATTCCTGGAAGTGCTCCAGGCCAGGCTGGGATGGGGCTTGAAGCAACCTGGTCAAGCGGAAGGTGTCCCTGCCCATGTCAGGAACTGGATGAGCTTTAAGGCCTCTTCCAAGAGCTTTCCAACACAAACAATTCTGAGATTCTATGAATCTATAAAAGGTCTGTACATCCCAGTTAGATCTATGGCTTCTCCACTAATATCACACCTGACTTTGCCATGTATTCTGCACAGGGAACAAAATAGTTTTTAGCAGCACAACTTGCTGGACTGACCTGCACTGTGGATATCTGCACTGGGGGTGCACTGGTAGGTGTAGCAGGACGAGGAGTCAGAGTGTTCTGAGGCTGAGACTGGGCGTGTGCCTGTGCCTGCATCTGTGCCAGGGCTTGCTGGGGGATCATCAGCAGCTGCCCATTCTCACTGCGCACCAGGACCATGCCTGCAAAACAGAGAGTGGTCAAGGAACACATCCTTTGCAAATATCAAAGAACATATTTTTCTGTTTGTTTTTTTTTAATCCAAGTTGGATACATATGGAATTAATGTACTGCTGAAGGACTAACAAGAGAGGTTTAAAATAAAAGCAAAATACCCAGCTGCATTATGGTATTTTGTCTAGAATAACTTAATTTCAGAAATACTCTATCTAAATGCTCAGTATGGTGTACATCCGAACACAGTGACTTGTATCTGCCCCAACCACAAATATTCCACATGACTACAAGTTAAAATGAGTAATCCTGTAAAAATCCTACCTGCTCTTTACTAAGAAATTTGTTTTATGAAACACCACAAATAGAAGAAAATCCTGCCATTAGGCAAGATTCCTGTTAGTTTGTCTTTAAGAGGGGAAGAAAAATAATCAAACCTAGGCTTCACCATCAACAGCAACACAATTGTCTAAGTTCTAAATTAATTTCCCATAACCAATTTAGTAATGAAAGTGGCTATAAAATCATAATCTCTCTCATGTGCATCAGCAACAGACTGCACTGTGCCATGTTACACCCCAAATGAAAAATAAAACAGAGAGGGAAATGAGGAAGTCATTCCCTGCTCAGTCACTCAGATCAATACACTTAACCCCACTGGGTAGCTGTAGGGAACCAGATTTTAACAGGCAGATTTTCAGATGTGATTCTCTCTTCCTTGTAGACACAAACAGGATCTGGACAACATGAACTGCTTGCCAAGAGCTCCTTCATTCAGCTTGCCTCACTCAGTCCCTCAGGATGCCATCAGTTCTGAAAAAGCCACCTAAGGAAACAAACTGGGCACTCAAAATTAGTTGGCTTTTCTGAGCAACTACAGGAAGAACCTTTGCCATGAAAATCAAGAGGCACTAGTGAAATCAGAAAGTTTTTCTTAAGTGTTGTTCAGTGAATCAAAAGCCCATACACGCTCCCCAAGAATATCTGGAGATGTGGTCTATTGCATTTCAGAGCATGACTACTTCAAAAGAATCGAGCTTTTATTTGCTTTTCTATTCTGGTGAAGTGCTGAAACGTTTACAGACAACGCCTTAAACAGTTTTCTTGGACAGTTTTACAAGTAAACTGCAAAAATTCATAAACTAGTTTCTACAAAAATGAGTTCAAAAGAAAAGCCTTAGTTGATTTGCCCCTAATTTTCTCCTTACACTCCCTACATTAACTCTCTTTTAATGAATCAGAGTCACACAGAGATGTTAAACTAGTTTACATCCAAAATGTGACTTTCCATCACAACTTATTCAAAAGTGTTAAGGTGGAACCCACAAAGTGCTATGGACAAGTGTTATATCTAGAAACAAATATCCTCAGTGTTTTTCTGTAGGAAAGGAGGAGGGGGAGAAACTTACTTATTATCTTGCAGACTGTAGAAGTAAATACTCTGTTTAGCTGTCAGGTCCAAAAAACTATTTTCCAAGCCATTCCAAAAAGTAAGGTCTCTTCTCCTGTAACTTATGTAGGGAAAAGTATCTCCTTTAAAACAGCAAAGGCACACACCACCACCACATCTTAGGATAACTTAAACACCTTAATAGCGAGCACAGAGCTTGATCCTGTAGGCTGCTCACTGGAACCATCACTACATTCTCACCATCAGCCTAACACTATGGGGAGGGAGCTACTGACAAAAGACAGAAACTGAACGTTTTAAAGACTACAGAATGACCTGCTACTACATCAATCTCATTCCTGCACCAAAAGAACCTGGCATCCTCTTCAATGCGCAAACATAAAATCTTGGGAAATTAATTCACATTGCCCATTTTTGTCATCCCTCATAACAATCAGCTGCACCACCTAAATGCTGAAACGGTGGAAATCTTCAATATTATTATAAATTAAAACATCAGTACAGTGGAAATCTGATTAGAGGAGCTATTTTCAAGTCAACATCAAATATTAAGGCTTTTTGAGTACTTAATTAGTTTCTAGCAACTGAAAAGGCCCCATGCAACTACCTATGCCCGAGCTTTCAGAAGTCCTTAAAAGCCACAACTACACTGACATGCCACAACAAACCCTTTTTCCTTAAATTCACCAGTTTGGGAGCTCCCTAACGTATCCTAAAGTTAATGTGCCATCCAAATTCTTCAAAGAGTTACAGAAGCAACATTAGAAATACTAAGCCTAGTTCTGGATGGGGTGGTGTGTTTAAACTTCTTTCTTGGTGTAAAAGTGACTGAAGTTATTTGAAAGCACCAAGCCAAAGCAGTTCTGCAGATGAGACTGTTAACAGCATCAGGCAGTGGCCCAGAGCTCTGTGATACCTGTTCCTGTCCCCAGCTTGACACACCCATTGGTCTCAGCAATGTGTCTGCACCACACACCAACACACCACTACAGTCAACTTACTGCTTTGCTCCGCAAAATATGAATGAGGAGAGAGAAAAGATGGGAAATAACCACAGAGTGAAGGTTCAATACCCTTGAAGTGCAAGCACAACACCTGAACAATGAAATATTCTCCCTGAGCTACATGCAAAATTAGAACATGCCTACACATTAACATAGCACAACTGCTCAAACAGACAGTTGAAAAGCATATTAATGTGAGCTTTAGAAAACATATCAAGAAAGTTCAATTTTTGGCAGCAGACAGACAAAACAATCATTTGTAATTCAAACCCTGACTCTAAGCACTACCCTGTTAGATTTCTAACTCCGGGAAGTCTGAAGTACTTCTTTCAAGTATTGAAGTCATAATAAAAAAGTAACTCATACAAAGCCACATTTATATCTGTCGCCATTTAAATAGTTCTTTCATTCCCACTCAGATTTGATACACAGTTATTTTTAATGTATATAGTTTCTAACATGTCATTAAGTCAGCCTCTACCACTGATAAATTCCTGTGCACACAGGCTACATACAAACAAAGACAATAACTACCATCTGACTAGTCCTGCATAAACTTTAATCACAGTATGATGACATGAGACATTTTACCCGCTTGGAATATTAGCTTGTTGGTGTCTGGGTGACTTTGTAAAAGGTGTAAAAATTCAGAATGTGATGAACTTGAAATTTCTGTGCAGAAATTCTCCAGTACTACAGTGTGCAGGCAAGGAACACAAAATACCCTTCCAGCTTGATGGGAATTCTTTAAAAAGGGAGATGGAGTTGCTCTCTGAGCTTCTCTCCCCACAGTCCAACTACAGACTCTTTTCCAACCCAATTAGCTAAAAAAGGAACTCACTAACCCAAAATTATACCCAAGCTGGAATTAAGTGGATTTTCAGTGAAGTTCAGAAGGGTCATCGGAGATAACTCGATTACGAATTAAAAACAAAAGTCCCGTTTATCTCCTACTTCTAAACAAAATCACTGTGGAACTGTAACACCCCCTCTCTCCATCCATACATGAATCTCAGTTAACAATTCATGACAATGGAGAAGAGGAAGGGCTGACAGCCACATGTGTAGAAAAAGAAATTTCTTTCCAAAATTTACATTTTAAATATTTAAGTACAGGTAAGTATCATAACCTCAAACTCCAATGCATAAGGCTGCAAATGCTGAATGAACCAGGTCAGAACTGACTACTGGGTACTAGAAGACAGCTAGAATTGTATAACTTATCTCACTGTTTCAATTAAATTCAGCAACATATTTAAAGATGGAAAACATCTTTCTGTTTTTATCAACCAAGTTTTTGTTCCTGGATTAATGGATTAATTACTGTTTGATATCAAACAGCTAATAAACATCACTGGAAATGTTCAATTAGAAAAAGGTGACAATAAAACCTGGCCATTTTAAATATCTTTCTGCCTTCTTTTTCCTAGAAAGTCTGATCATGTGTAATCTAATATCATATTCATTATTAAAAATGCAAACATTCAAGAATTCTTTCCAAGTCTCTCATTAAAAAACTAATTAAAATTAAAATTAATTACCATTTTTGTTAGAAGTTAGATGCTTAAGAGAATCCTGAAAGAGGTTCATATTTGAGTTTGAATTAAACAATTCATCATGGCTCCAAATGAAGGATTAACAAACTTAGCTGGCCATTTCTGATGCCAAAAAGATTTGTGTTCCTGACTAGTACAATGGTCACCTCGCATGTTCCTGCTGTGAAGACCTTCCCAGATCAATCCTGTTTACAAGACTGTTTGGGATGGAAAATGCCATCATTTATGTGATGTAGCTGCATGATTCTGCAGGGTCATCTTTGCCTTGTGCTTATTTGTAATTCCATTTGTTAATGATATTTCCATTTACAAAGTGTTGTGCTTTGGGGTTTTTTCTTTGTTAGTGTTTTTTCGTTTAATAAAACGTGTAAAATCATGCTCTGGAATAAAAAGTGAAGAGTTCTGGCCATTGGATATATCAGAAGAACACAAACTAGACTTTTTTTCTAATGCTTCCCTCTTCCTTCTTTCTTTGAAACACGGCTTGGCTTAACAAAGACTAAAGAAAAAAATTAACAGAATGATAAGGAAGACAAAAAAATATTTTGTAGCCTTTGGAGACCACTCTGATTATCTGTGTAATTCCAGAGACATACAACTTTCTTGCTAGAGAACCCCTACATCCAGAAAACAAACCAAACTAAAATGGTTTCCTGATTTGTTACCAGTTTTTACTGGTAGATCTTGATAAATAATATTTATAGGAGCTGGACTTTCCAGTGAGGGAGATAAAACCACCTGCAGACATAGCATCACCTTCAGATCAGTGTTCTGAGGAAGCGCACAGTCCAGCAGCGTGACCTCTGACAGCCACACCCAGCAGGAGGCCACTCCAACAGCAGCATAACCCAGTGTCACTCCCCTCAGGATAACCCTCTGTATCCCAGTGTCATCCCTCCATGTCTCAGGGACTCGATCCATACCATGGGGGACACACTGAGGGACTCCATCTCCACTTAGCAAGTACCTAATGGGAGGACAGAGCAGGTGTGCTCATGCTTCTCACAGGGCTTGACAGTGTACAAGCATGAAACTCCTGCCTGTGAAACACAAACCCTACACAGGACCCTATCTGATCCCAAGGGACATCATCTCTCTTTCTAATGCACACACTCAACAGAAGAAGAAAAGGTTCAAGCTTACAGATACTGCTTGTTACCCACAATGTAGTTCATGGTTAATCCAGATCAAGTCAGAACCATTACTAAGAATCTAGACTTTCAGTAAATTGTTTTTTTCTGAGACATAACAGAAGTATAATCTTGAAAGTGCACAGAGAATATCCTTTCCTAGTCTTCTGAGGAAATTCTCTTCTTAAAGTAAAAAGGTAACTATAAACTTCCCAAGAAAAAACAATTGGGGTCAGGGTGAACTGTTAGGCAGCAAAGAATCAATAAACACACATGCTGGTGTTCAGAAGAATGTCCAAGCCTGAAAGAATAACCAGAGGACTGATGCTTCTGGTCTAGAAAACCAAAGTCCCTACAAACATCTCTATAAAATGACGTTATGGATCATACAGTGCACTGGCATCTGACAAACCTTCAAATCCTAACTACACTTGCCAGGGAAGTTCACTAAGAGGTTATCTTCACGTCAAAGTCCGTTGGGCCTTAAGCTCTTGAGCACACACTCATTTGTGGCAAGATGCTGCAAATGTTTGACATGGCAGAAAAATCTGACAGTAATCCTAAGTGGGCTGTGCCATATTAGCAGGAGAAAGTTTTATGAGATAATCCTTTTGGTATTGTCAGAAGAGATTCTGTTGCAACAAAAGAGAAAGCGAGTGTGTGTGTAAGGTTATGCAAGTGATCACACATACCACAAAAACCATCTAAAGCCAAGGGGCTGAGTCCATGCTCTGTAACTGATTGGATCAGGTTACACAGGGACCCGAGAATGACAAAACCCTTATAAAAGGACAAAGTTTTAAAAGATTTTTCCAATACAAAAATGCTGGAATACCAGAGTGAGAGCTGGAGAAAAAGAAAGCTGCCAATACAAGCTACAGGAAAAGCTTTCAGAATAAGTGGTATATGTGACAGGGTCCCTTACTGCAGAAAAGGGAAAGATAACCTGGTACTGACATCAATGCTGTCCAACAATCCACCATTCCTCCTCTTCCAGTACTCGGAAAAACTCCCACTCTACAGGAATGAAAGCCCAAGGAAAGCAGAAAGAACCTATTGAAGTCTACTAGTCCACTGCAGCTCTGTGAAAATCTGGGTCATGGAAATGACACTAGACAGTTTGTAGCAGATTTAGAATTATTTACACACATTAAAGAGCAGCCTCTGTAACAAAGCAGATGAGTAGCAGCTCATGAAGGACCATCTATACACCAACTCATGAGAAACAGGGATTACAAATCAAGATGAGTAGAACAGAACTGTAAATGGTAACAGAAGTGTGGATTAGCTGTTATTGAAGACACACTACTTCGTACCTGAAGAGAAACATGCACCACTCTTAAGTATATATTAGATATACTTTAGTTGCCTAGAACATCAGGAGACCTGTGCTGGACAAGTCCAGAAAAAATTCTACTTGAACTTTTGTGCCAAAGCCTTTGACCTCATCAGCAATCTGAGCTTTCAAGTTTCATCACCAAACGTGGTTGTTTTGTGATTTCTATGCAGATGTCTTAGCTCCACAAGGATAAGCACAGTGCCTAAGGAGAAGTCTCAATAGTGCAGGGATCAGGAGGTATCAGCAAACCCAACAGCTCAAAATGACCCCATGACCACGTGAGACTGCAGTTGCTCCAGAAGTGGCTGCCCTGCACTGGCATTACGAGGTCGGGCTGCACAAACACAAGGCAGTGGTAGGTATGTTCCCTGCTGAGCTGCAGGTCTGCAGGCTCCATAAAACTGCCAGGCAGTGACAGAGCTGTCCAGCACACGGGAGCAACCTGTGCCAATTCCCTCATGCCTTGCTCCAAAGTAATGGGCACCCCAAAGCTGGGAGGCTGGGGTTCTGCACACAGCTGTGCTGAGCACACAGGACACACTGTGCCCAATGAAAGGAACCTGTTAAATGTTCAGCACCTGCTGCACTGAAGGTATGCTACAACTTTCCATGACAAAAACAAAGCATGACTATCAGGTGTTGCTTCCGAGCACCTCTAATACAAAATACTTGGAGTTTCTCCTGACAGGCACTGAAGACTGGCATGGCACAGAGTTTTAGACAAGAACTACAAAAGCAAATTCCATTTCCTTTTCAACTCATGTCACTCTGGAGCAAAGGAGAATTCCACACAGACACAGTGCCTAAAAGTTAAAATAAAACATACAATTCCAGCACTCCACTGTTGGCTACCACTACTCTATCCAACCTGTACACACAGATTCCAACCAGCCATTATGGTCTCAGAAACATTAATTCTTCAACAGCTGATTTATGATTGTTGTCCAAACATCTGAAAGATACGTTTGCAAATATCCTCAAGAACCCTCATTGCAGTGCACAGAAAGTGCATTTTGTACAGACCAAGTATAAAAGTTCACATTATGAAAAACTCCTTGTTTTTTCTTACAAAAGAGTCAACAGACAAAAAACTCGATTTAATTTTAAAAGTTTTTGCTTACTTGCTTACTATGCAAGAGTTCAGTTTCAAACAACACAACTGTACTGTCTAAAACTGTACTGTCTAAAAGGTAAAGAAGTGAATCATTTGTAAAGTATTGATTCACAAACCTTTTAAGAATATAAAGGAATAATGTCATGTTGGAATGCCAAAAAGACACCGCATTTAAGAGTGATCCCATATGTAAAAAATCTTACCTGCTCATTTGAAGAGGTGCGTAAGAACTGTTCTGGGAAATACATCATTTTATATAGCAACAATTGCTATATAAATTGACAAATGCTTCAACAACAATGTAATTTGCAACTATTTTGACTTCTCTGGAAAGCTAAATTCCTTGAAAGTGTGTTAACATTCCTTTCTAGTCAAGGATACAAAGCTAGAACACCAGAGTGCTCTGTCAAATTGCAACCCAATCATCACACAAATCTGTCTGATGTCGAAACAGCTAAGAAAAACACTATCAAGAGCTAAACCAATTGCTTTAATTATTGATCTCCAAGCAATTCAGATGTAGCTCTACCATTAATTTCAATATACTTAGATCAAACAACAAAGCAATTATACCAAGATCAGATTTGGGTTTGAGAAAGGAAGACACAAAATAAAGTGTCACTAATTCTTTATGTCTGTTATTTTAAATAGGAGCTTTTAAAACTCAACCTGTCTTTATTTGTGACAGTTTGTCTCTACCAAGGTGTGTCAACATTAGTGCTGTTCAAGAACCTGAAGAAATGGGAATGGCCGAGTTACTTTGCATTTATTACCAGAGTCTGTACAGAAATACTTAATGAGGAGTAATGCTTTAAATCAATGTTTTCAGAATGCAACAGCCTAAAACAACTAAGTCCATGAGAAGCCACAAAGAACACATTCCTTTAATTTGTCCCCACTGTGAATGTCCTACTCAAGGTACACACTCTTTGAAATTTTAGCTGATGCCACCGTTTCAGCTGAAGCTGTGGAGACCCAGAGCTGGACAATTCCACTGACTGACAGCTCCCCAGGGCAGCCTCAGCACAAACATTCCCTCCACATCCTCCTCTGTGAATTCATGCCTCTCTCACTGCCCATACAGAATTATTCTGCTTTGAGAACATGCCAAACACTATGCCTGCAAGTTCAATACAAACCATCAACAGGGACATGATATTACATGCCATTTGGCTGATAGCAACATTTATTAAGTAGCTCTGCTTTTGCAGTTAGTCTGAACACAGAAGGAGAATTATTTTCACACCTGTAAGCTTGAATTCAGAACGCTTTTCAACAAAATCAGGTTTCGTTTTGATTTTTACTAACCATCAAATGCACAGTCCTGAGTAATGACTAAGCTTAATGACTGGGTATGACTAACACTTATAAATAATTAGTGCCTTTTCTCCCCCTCCCCCATGGAGGACAGGGAAGGAAAGAAAATCAAATGATACACTGGTAAAAAAGGAAGAAAGAAAGGAACTAAGAGGTTGAATCTTAATGCATGAACACTTGTATATTCTTCCAATCCACCCTTAATACTACTGCAAACATGACTGCACGTATGTCTGTTAAAAACTACTAACTCCTCGTGCTTGTCTTTTAACTCCACACAGTTTAGTCACTGTCGGCCTCCCTACTCCAGATCTCTTCTCCCACACTGATCCCTCCACAAACACTCTTCTGGTCCCCTCCATCAACTCTTTTGCCACAGGTTCTGCAATTCCTCAGTGCTACTCCTTGGAGCTGGCACTTGTGACTCATGTGAGCACAACTGGTCCCACTCGCCACGCCACGACTCAGACACAAAGCACCTGATGTTATTACACTGGGACAGAGGCTCTAAATTGAACCCTCCCTTAAAGAAATATTGATTAATAAACTGAAGGAAGGTGTGCAGACAACTTAGTACAGCCTTGCTGCCCCCCAAACCCTCTCAGAAAGACTCGAGCATAGCACCACACCTCATTACTTGGGTTTTGTTTATACTCTGATATCTAGAGCACACATTTTTCAACTGCACTGGTTGTCAGCACAGTCTATCCAGCACGTGCTTTATTCTGCAGAAAAGCACTGTGATAGCTTTTAACAGTTCAGCTACTCTCAGAAGCATATATTAATCAAGTTATAACCATAAGTTAGACCATTTTTACAAGAGAGGCTTACTCAATTCAATACAAATCTTGGGACAGTCATGTCAGTCATGTAAAATAATATTACACACTGCTCTGAGTTTTATGTTATTCGTTGTCTAGGTACTGGGTATGTGTTACTGAAAAATACATTTTAGTAAGGGAAGAAGCATCAAAATTAAGATACACAGCATTCATAAGTTACAACTCAAATTTATAAACAGAGACCTACCATGGCAAAAAGGTACTTAATTTTCATCAATATCCTTTTCCAAGTCCCACAAAAAGAGTTTGGTATCCAAACTGGACTTTGCACTAAATTCTGTACAAATACAGAGTAAAAGCACCATCCATATTTAACCTATTTTATAACACATTTACACATTTTGCTGAGCATCAACCTTTGACGTTCGAAGTGCAACTTTCTGATTACTGGTAATCTAAGTACAGAAACTCATTGTTTTAAAATGTTATTTTGAGTCTGACAACAGTTACAGACCCAAAGACCAGCGACAGACCCAAATGTCAATTGTACATTTGTACAACACCTTAAGACAGTTCTACTGAAGTGCTGAAAAGATCTCACTGCAGGTGCATCAATTCCTTATAATTATCACCTCTTCCTAGATTACTGATAATCTATATCATTATACAGTGACAATAATCAACATTTTGATCTCACAAAAAATATTCTATATTTAAAAAAAACAAAGGCATAAATAAGACTTCAAGGACAATTATTATCTTTTACATTAAATTTTATGCTAAAGACACCTGAAGAGAATTATTCCAAGAGTGGAGGGTTTGTGGTAAAAAACTGGGTCTCAGTTGAGACACCTGCACCTTCAGAAGACAACCAGCATTTCTGGGAAGAAATTCCCACAGATTAGAATTGGTGTAAAAATTTCCAGAGTAAGCTGAGGTAAAACTGTCCTAGAAGGTTTAAAACAACCAAAAAGCTCTATTCATGTGTCTATGGCAAAAAAAAAAAAAAAGCCTCATTTAATCTGAAATATGGACGATCACATAATCTTTACACCTGTTTAATTACAACCTGTACACAGACCAGGCTGTATCAGCAATTTTGCTTCTCTTACAAGGAAGCAGATACAAGAGGGCTGATACAATTATTTGCACACAGGAATAGACCTGTGGCTGTGCAAAGAAAAAGCCCTTTGTCACCTGTGAGCAACACTCTCTCCCTAGAGTTTGGCCTTCCTGCACACAGAGCTTTAGGGCTCATAACACACCTGAAATAACTGTCCATTAATCAGGACTAAAACCTCCTCTCTAGCATTGTCATAGATACATGTGTTTCTCTTCAGTCATGAGAAACTGTAATTTCAAAATTCTTTTCTTCATGCCACTACCTCTCCAAATCTTCTTTCACAAGAGGTAATGTGCCTAACAAAGCTAAACTTGCTAACAGTCTTCCAATTACCAAAAGTCTTTCTTCCTTACATGAAGTAATGGCAACAAATTCAGGGAGAAGTTTCAGACATTAATGGAGTTACATTCATAAAGTTTCAACACAAGCAATGATCTTGACAAGGTAAAGGTAAAAATGATGATTTTGAATATTTCTGACCAAAAAAATGCACATAGTAACAAAAAATGTTTAATATGCTAAGTGACTTCTATGTCCAATTCTTTCTGAGCAGACTCAGTATTGATCACACACTTTTTACATAAAGCAACCTTTCCACACACCAGTACTTTCTTTTTCCTTGAACCCAGATAGTTTAAATATCAGTATTTTCAACTGTGTTCTAGAACTACTTCATAAATTTTTTTAGAATTATATTTACATATCATTTCCCAAAACAGGGAAGACAGACAACAGTAAGAGTTCTCATACACCAAAATACTTCATTTGAAGAGTTTGTGATAGAATTTGTCTCTTATCAGTGGCCCAAACTCATGCATTTTCACCTCAGTTTGCTAACTGGGCTGCAGCATCCTCTGTTAGTAAGGGATTCAAGTCCCTGGGCAGCATTCAAATTTGTGGTCCTCAAACCAAGAAGGTTTCACAAGCAACCTGCTTAAATTTCCACAGATGGAAAACATGTAACTTCTTGCAGAGTACAAAACACTTCAAAATAAATAAATCACTTCTGGTTATTGACCAGTAGCCTTTATCACAAGCTTAGTGATACCCAAAAACCCCAGAAGATCACAATTTGAAGATCATACAGACATATCCATACATTCACTTCCAAAGGCTGTTGGGAACAGTATTTTTCATAACAGAACTGAACAATATGTAATCAGAGTTAATAGCTTTCATAGCTTAACAGAATCACAATTATAGTCCCATTAGATCTCATCACTTAACGACACAGTCTTATCAGATGTGCACAACATCAAGACACTCTTTTGAACAGAAGCAGAAAACCCTATTGCACAGCCCTCTGAGGCTCAGGTTATTTGGGGTACAAAGCCAAGCATGCAGGAGTCCTCAGTTATGGAAGGTGCAATAAGAACAAACACAACTTTCAGCCTGGTGACATATGGCAGATCTGATGTAGCAGATTCCAAATAAAGCAGAATGTTCCTTTTGCTGATGCATGATTTGAACATAAAATCCACCCTGCACCCAGAAGAGCTCTGCAGAAGAGATCCACGGTCATCTTCCAGAAAGACAGATACCGCTTTACATGCCAAGTGTAGGACTCCCAAGCTCTAATCCGGGCAAAATATTGATTCCTGCATGGCCTTGGGCAAGTCAGAACTTCTCGAACTTGCTCTTTCCTCCAGCTCTAAAGCAGAGTTTATACTACTTTATTTACCAACCACACAGGCAGGTTGCAAGGATTAAAGCATTTTGTAAAATGCCTTGAAAGTAAAACATACTGTAAGTACTCTAAGAAACCCCCATTGTCATGGTGCATTGCAGACATTATTTTTAACAAAATCGAGCCATGCCAACACAGTTAACAGGCATAATATTGGCAGCACATGCAACATACAGGGAAACTATAATGAGGATATGTTTGAACTCGCTTACTAGTCAGTGAGAAATAGAAACAACCACATTCCACTACTTCATAGTATTTCCCTTGTTTCTTTCTGTGATCCTTATATTATGGGATTCTGATGATTTCCTCATCTATCTATATCCTAGCTCCTTCAAGAACTTCTGGGGTACAAATTTCAAGTACAAAGCAACCCAAAAAATGAGGCACTCAGGATGAAAAAGTAACATAAATTGCTTGCTTTGATTCTTCTCAGTTGCCACCCTTCTCCATTTTATACACTCTCCTTTGCCCAACCACCTACTACCCCAACTCCTAACTGAAAGAAACGGAATTAATCCTGCAGAAGTTATTTTTCAGTTACTCCAGCTCCTGAAAGTACAACTGCTCAAGTCAGAAGGACCCAAACCCATGTTTTAAATTATGTGTTCAGGCAGTTTTCCCATCCTAAAGCCACCATAACCATGGCCTGAGTTAGAATCCTTCTTGGATAGTGAACACAAGGTAAAAACCAATCAGTTTCTACAAAAAAGCTCCAATTTAACACCAAAAGAAGTTTTGAGCCTCTAAGGCCATGAAAAACCCTTGAGCGTGCATATTCATGTACTGATGCTCCTTCAGGTATCCTTTGCTTCTGCAAAGCACCAATGATAAGTTTTAACCAGAGCTAGAGTTCAGAACTCAGGAACATTCCACTGTTAAAGGGGCCCCAGCAGTTTCTCAGTCTATAAAAGGCCCATCCTGTCCTCACCACAGAAAAGGCACATGAGATGCTCTTCAGAAAGAAAGCAACGAAGAAATTTGTAGTTTCATCCCCTATCATCAGTTACTGGCAGATCCAACTGAGTTTTGGGAAAGTAATAAGGAAGTTTTATTTTTAGATACATGGCAAAACAATTCTCTTCTACAACAGCTGCAGAACTGCAGCACTGCTAGTGGGAAAACTGGTCATGACTGTAGAAGCAAAAAAAAAAAAAAAACAACCATGAAGACATTCCATCCTATATCTGCTATCTTCAAACAGGACTGCATGTCACCAAATCATATTTAATCAGGAAAATACCAGTCTTTATGATCAAGCCACCAAATTTTCATAACTACTAACAGTCATTCAGAAGGTAAAAGAAAAGAGAGGGACAGAGGGAAGTGAAAGTTTCTAGATTTCAATTTCACCTAAGCTAGTAGAGAAAACTGTCCAGGCCTACCTGCTCTATGCTATTCTCACTGCATGCATTCAGCACTCACCAATCTGCTCCTTTCTCTAAGCAGACACCTTAAAAACTTATTATGAGATGTTGGTACACAAAGATAAAGAAGAAGACAGTAGCAACACAAACTTGCAAGAAGAGAAATCAAATCTTTGAACCCCAAGCTGACAGTACTGCTAAGTACGCATAAACTCACACATGCTGGGTTTGTACTACAGCACTGCTGGACAAGATGGGGTTTTCAAAAATTATTTTAAAGTACCCAAGTTTTGCCAATTTACAAGGTGATTCTACCCTGTGTCAGCAATGACCTCTAAACACTTTACACACTCTTACAATGCAAAAGATAAATTTTAGTGCATAATCCCAGTTACACGTTTCTGCAGACTTTTCTGAGTACCTCTAACAGTGGAACACTGACCACTCTAACAAACTCACACATTGTCTACCTCTTACCATATTATTATACATAACACATTTCTCATTACTGAAGTACTCAGAAACAACAAGCTTCATTCAATTTATTTTCAGTCAGTTTCGGCAGTGTTGCATCCTTAAGGCAGTATTGTATAAACTTGTGTTCCCACCCCCTTACAAAATCATCTCACAATATTTCCATGTCTTTTCTAAGAGGGTATAAATAAGGTTATTTTGGGACCATCATTACCCAAATCTGTCCAACTGGAGCACAAAGCCCCAAACACAGGCTCCTGAAGAAAAGACTAAGGATAACAGTCCTCTTCCCCAAAGATGCCAGAAGTGGAAAACCATCATTAATACACAGATACTCTCCAATAGCTCAGCTCCTTGGAGAAAAAATACACCAAAATCCAGTAAGGTCACAACAATTATGGCCCACTGGCTCTTCAAACATCTCCAATATGATCAGTCAAGGCTTGCTGCACAATTGCCTTGATGCAGTACAAAGCATTATTCTAACAGTAATATATTTAAAGACCACTGATGAAGTTTATTTTCCACATGGTCTTTCAAAGAAAACATTTGAAACCTTGTAAGGTTTCTAATTTTAAAATCCCAGCTTATAACTCCTGCTGACATTTTACATTCTGCTTTCCATACATGTGACACTGTAACTGTATTTTAGAGAGCTAGAAACAGTAATTCTGGATAAGAAAATAACAGTAAAACGTGTGCTGTCATGGTCAAACCTTCCATCAGAATTTTCCAAGTGTTTATAATTCTTGGTGTAAAAAGCTGTGTGTGCAGTGTATGATTTCAAACTATTTCAAGCACTGTCTTAGAAACTCTTACTAGCACATACTATTAACTTTTAAAAACAAACTTCTGAATGCAAATTCGATGCATGCAGTAGGTGCACAGCACACAGGCACTGCAGCTGCAGCTTCACACTACCAAACTGTCTCCAAAAACCTGGCCTATGATGCTGTCATTTAAAATACAATCTCAAAAGCACAGCCACCTATTTTCCTTTCACTATGAGTGTACCTGCACTCTGCTGAAGATCACAGCAGTTGCACATGGCCAGATTTGCAGAGGTGCTTGGCCCTTGTGCCTGAGAGATGCTTGGAAGAGCCCAGCATCCACCAATTCTTAAGTGTTTTGAAAGAGATGGTTTATGCAAAGCATTTTAAAAGCTGGTTACTTTTGCAAAGTATAGAAAACTAACTAATGTAAAATAAAAATAATCAGTTCCACTAAAAAAAAATCTTTTTCAATATTAAGTCTGCCTTATCATGCAAGAACTCAGTTTCCAATTTCTATGTATCCAGTCACATATACTTGCTTATTTTAAGTCATGCTTATTCTTTTAAAATCATAAATATTTCTTTAAGTGTAGGACAGAAAAAAAGGTGCTTCATAAAAATCCAAGTGCTTAGAACCTCTATTTTTTACTTTGATCTATCAAGAACTCCAAAGGAACAATTTAAGGTCCAATTTTGCTTAAGGACTGGCAATGCTGCTTCTAAGAGTAACACAATTCAGGATGCTGTGGCAGCCTGAAAACATCAGCTACCTGAAAAAAGGTTCCTCTGGTCTCCACAGTAGTATTTTCCCTCATAATCAGGTTTCTAATGCAGTATTAACAAAAAATGTAGGTATAAATGGCACTAGACTAAACTGGATCAATCCTTTGATACAATATGGCAATAAATACAATAAGGCTCTTCCAACCTATCAATTGACAGGCTTCAAATCAAGCACCATGATTTCTAGGTCTGAGTTTTACTGCTATTTTTTATATTAGCAACATGTCATTCAAATTACTCATATATGGAATAATCTTTTACAGAAAAAAAAAAAGAGGAATATTTATACCAGTTAGTACTTGGATACACAGAATGTTTGACAGACTTCATCAAACTACATGGAATCACATACCACAGATAGCATATTACACAAAAACACAGTGTTTAGTAACACAGCACATAATTCCTGATCTACTTATGTGACAGGTGCATTGCTCTGAGGTTGGTCAGAAGTTCCAAGAAGCAAATTTTGATCAGACCACTTGTATTTTACTAAGACCACCTACTAAAATCACCACCAATTTCATTCAGTGTTAGTAGCAAAATTCAATTAGCTGTTCTTTGCATACTGCCCTGAAAACAGTGAGCAATAAGAATACAGCCCTTGTGTGTATTATTATGAGGACAGGAAGTAATGTGTAGGTTCACACAAGTATTTGCAGTTAAAAATCAAAGTGGATACAAGCAACAAGCCTGACTCAAAATAACAGCAAATATATAACATTAAATCTCCAAATCTGGGATATTCAAGGAGGGACAGAACAATTCTGAGCAAATAAATGCTTCTCATCCTGCTTTTCACTCATCCACTGAGTTCAGGACTAGATTCCTTGTCCAGAGATGCTCAGCACTAAGCATGAGACTAGCTACTACAAAAGCTGCAGCCCTAGACACAACAGGGTGAGGTAAGGACATAGGAAGTCTGCCTTTTGTATCAGAATGCCAGTGACTAAAAAGATGATCATAAGCTTCAAATCTGTGAGTTTTTAAGTCAGACTTTGAAGGTATTTAAAGCCAAAGTAGATAGTTTTCTTGTGTTGTATCTGCTGCTTCTCTGTTCATGAGAGCTCTGTGGTACTGGGGGCATGCAGGGACAGGAGGGAACCAAGCAGCACATAAAGGTTACAAACTACTGACAAAACCACCTGAAAAATCAAAATGTCTTTTGTGCTAATGAAATAACAACATTTCATTAGATAATGCTCCATTGTCACATTTTGGTAGTTTGCAGCTTCATCTACACTCACATTGGAACAAAGATACCAGGCGGAATTATTTTCAATTACTGCTGAAAAGACTTTCTGGTCACCCAAAATCAGACACTAAGTAGTGGAATGCTACTATGCTACTACTACTCAACACCAGACCATTCTCATTGTTACATGTCATGCCTATTCCACAATTCACAATTAAATGGCACGGAATCTTACTTGGATTACTTCCTCCCTGCAAGATACACACTTCCAAAATAAAACCCGTCAATCCTCTGACTTACCTGGTGGTAACTGAAAATTCTGAATGTTAGTCGGATTCTGAGGTGGCTGAGGCAAACGAGGTGCTAAAACTGTAGGAGTCAAAGTTGCTCTGATTCCACTCGTAGTTGGTGTTGGAGTCCTTGGCAGACTTTGTGCCACTGTATTGGCAGTGCCTTTAGCCATTCCTGTGGGGGTGCCAGGAGCTGCAGGAGGTATCCCACCAGGATTGGGAGCAACATTGGAGAGCCCAGCTTGCATAGTTTGCCCAATAATCATGTTACCCCCTGTAGTACTGGGCTGGCCAGCAGTAGCCAGCGTCTGCTGCTGGGATACGGCCTGGACTATAGTTTTAGGAGACTCAGATTTGATGACCTGTGTGGCAGGAGCTGCTGGCACACTGGAACCAGACTGGCTGTTCACAAGTGACGTCTGGAGGGAAACTCCAGATCCCACAGTGGCTGTGGCAACAGCAGGAAAACTCCCCACACTGATGGTTGAATTGATCACAGTATTGCTCCCGTTCTGAGTGGCTGCACCAGCTGCAGCCACCGTGGGTCCTGCTGTGTGCATGGGGGGCCTCACGAGCGTTACCGTGGGCGCCCCGGTGCCAACGCTCGCTGGTGGCTGTGAGGAGATCACTGTGGGCGAGGAGGAGGATGCAGAGGACACAGCAGTATTAAGGAAAGAAGTCTGGATGACAGTGTTAGAAGCTGAGGGCAAAACAGCATTAACAGCGTTTCCTTTCCCCACGGATCCAGGTCCATTGTTAACGAGAGGGGCAACAGCAGGTGCAGGAGCGGGGTTGGCAGTCACAGGAGTCCCAGAGAAAGCAGCACTTCCTGTGTGGTGAGAGTTCATCACCACGTTACTCCCATTCAAAGTCTGCACCGTCGTGGTCCCAATCTTGCCATTCCTGGTGGACAAGGCAGTTGCCATGGTGCTGATAACCACCGATTTGCCCTGACCGAGGGTCCCTGGAGCAGCAGTGACTTCAGATCCTCCTGCTGCTGCAGTGGTGGTGCTGGTGCTCGTTGTGGTGGCTCCATCCAGAGCTGAAGTCTGGGACCTGGTGTTATGATTAATAACGCCCCCCTGCACTCCTCCTGCCCCTGCAAAACAACAATGAGGTTAAACAGAGCGAATGAGCAAGAAGAGAAGTCTAGCAAAGACAGAATGTTCTCCCTTATCACCAGGTCTTCTCCATCTCCCAAGCTGCCTGCCTGGAGCCAGGAAAACAGGACAGAGTACAAACTGAACATGGCTTTGAAGACGTTATCTTAAACCTCCAATATCCCACCAAAGACTGGCAGATTCAGTATTAATTGTAACACCCCTGCTTTTGACACTACAGTACAAAACAGGGAAAAGAGATTTAATATGAACCAAGGGAAGTAAGAAGATCATCTAAGACCTCCTCCCCATTCTGGAGCCTGACATCTCGTTTAGAAACAGGACTGCAACTGCAAGGGGGGGAAATGGCCATGGAAGACACATTATTAAGACATATTCCCTATACCCAGCACACATTACTCTCTAATTCTACAAAGTAAGTCAGTCAGATCAGGAGGTTCAACAACGGCAAAATATGAAAAAGTGAAAGGAAAGAAAAACATCAGCCTGGCAAGATAAGAAGTACTGCAAGGCCTGGAGCAGGTTTCTAGAAGACCCCTCTTCCTTATTACAGAATTTGTTCCAACGGATCTGAAGTTCCCACAGCCAGAGATAGTTAAAAATAAATAAATAAAAAGCAAAGCTGGTTTTCAGAAGCGACAAGATGATGTAGCTTCCTGTCCTGAATAATCCTCATGCCCCTTGATAAGGCCTGGTGTTAGCACAAGTACAATCACACACAGTCCAGGTCCTGGCCCTAAGGAGACAGAAATGGGAAAAGAATAGTGACAGGCAGACACTGAGATGTACATTATAAGGGTCAAGGAGATCCTCCTAGAAGAGCTTCATCAATCATAACAGACGGTCTGTAGTATCTTCTTACACTTCAGCAAGACAAAATCAAAAATAAAAAAGGGGGGAGGGGAGGAATTGCAGAAAGATTCTGGGGAGACATTTCTTTCAATCCCCCTGAAAAACAGCTTCCCTCCATTCCCACGTAGTGAG
>VXBC01002573.1:82738-324683 GCA_013399945.1 Ploceus nigricollis | reverse complement strand
CTCTCTTCTCTCTCTGCCATGAATCTAAACCCAAATGAGACTAAAAGAAGATCACTCACCTCCAAGCAGCTTTGAATCCATTTGGCTTTCAAATTTATGAATCAAATCCCACAATATACTTGTCATGAAAATGCTATACTATGGATATTTGTCATTAGTAAGAAGCTTACTTTCTTGAGATGGCCTTTATCCAAAACAAGAGCAGGATGTCATGAAACTCCTCTGAATCTAAGCTTCATTCACCAAAGTATAACAACATCACTAACTAGCAGTATTTTGGGGACTTCTGTAGCCCCAAAGCTTCTAGCAGGAACTCTGCTGGGTGTGTTTTTATCTCCTGGCATGAAACTACACCACAGACTGGCAGTCGGCTGGACACATGAGAAAGTAGAAGATTCATGCTTTGAAAAGGAGGTTTTTAATGCTTTGGAAGCTTCAGCCACCCTTGCATGTCTCATGACATAAGAACAATCCCCAAACCTGCAATTATGAGCTTAGACACTGACATTAGAAAAGACTCTGCTTTCTGATCATTATCTCCTCTGACATGCTGGCAATGGCTGATGATTCTTGGAAATAATGGCAAGTAAGAAGGCACCTAAATCTCCACCTCAAGCAATATCTCTAGTTTCTCTAATGTGCCAGGGTGAGAAGGGCTTCTAAAAACAAGAGAGCATGAAGAGCAGCATGATTAAGAAAATGTAACCCCTAGATCTCAGTTTAAACACTAACAGAAATGATCTTTCATTGGAGGTCAGAAATAACATTAAGGCTAAAGCCACTCTTGAAGGAATTTGTTCTTTGTGCTCTGTTCAGAATCAACCACCTTCACTATTATAAATAGGGCTCATTCTCTTGAAGGCTAAATATGAAAGAGAAAGCACAGAAGTTTTATATTGGAGAGGGCACTGTAAGGAAGGTCACTTTATAGAAAGCATGAAATGTAATTTGGAGAAGAATGCTAATACAAGCTATATCAGATTGTGAGGAAGCTGAAAACAGCATATGTTCTAATATTGTCTTTTATTGATTTTGCTGCCAACATCCCACTTCAACAATGTTACAGCTGCACTTCAGGACTCTTAATGGAGGGGGATGAAGAAAATCAATATACAGAGCTTGCTTCTGCTCCCATTGAATTCAATGTGAGTTTCATTATTAACTGCAATGAGCAGAGGACAGAGTTCAGACTGTTCATCACTTTGTGTTTGTTTATTCTTTTCCTTTTTATTTAACCTCCTAAGGGGCAATGTGTATTTTTATCTTATGTTTTAGAAAAGTCCCATTTAAATAGCGCAATCCCCTATCAAACTGTAAGTTTACATGCTAGAAATGATGCTCTGTTTTATGAAACCTAATGAAAAATTATAGCCTGTATCCTGAATTGAGAAAGTTATAATAAAAGATATAGGATTTGAAATAAATTCTAATAACAAAATCATTTTTTTCTTAAAAATATTTTCATTCCAATATTAAGCAAATAAAAGCAGTTTAGTTTTCACTGACTTGTAAAATATTACTTTCAATGCACATTGTTTTCTCAATTACAAATAGATGGGATGCACCTGAGCATCTTTTCGCTATTATTTTAATGCTATTTACACAAAATGAAATATGCTAAAATTATCTCCAAGAATTATAAGCATCATCTTCATTCCAACAACATGCTGTTAATTTTGTTCTAGCATGAATGCAAAACATATTTTAACATGCTGTCAAAAGGAAACACTAAGAATGTCAATAAAATAGCACTAAAATAAATGTAAATTTAGACTGCTGTCACAAGTGGCTGCTTGGTTTTGTGAAGATGTTAGGTTGCTATAGCGTTTTCCATAGCAACTTTGCATCTTATTACATAAATAATCCCTCAGTGTCCTTAAAGCTTACTAGAAACAGGATTAAATCTATTCTCATATGTAATGATCCTGCATAAAACCTTATCAGTATGAAATACCCAGAAAACTTGATAAATTGTAATCTAGATAATAGTATTTCTGGCAGTGGAAAAGCATCAAAGCACAACAGACTTGTTTTGTAGTAAACAGGACATTCTCCTACACCCCATATTAGGAAAATGCCTTTGAAGTGCCTGTTTCCTCCAAAATTTGGAAGTTAGATTAACCCCTTCACTGCTGCATCCACAGGACCAGCAGAGACCTCCATCCCACAGCCTATGTGTTGTACATGAGCTAGAGGAATTGGCCCAGTACCTGGGACAGGACAAGGCTGTCTTTATTCCCCAGGGAGCTACATTCAGCCCTGATTCATCAAGACTTTTCTGCTAAATTCAGCTGCACAAGAAGCATTATTAGAGGCAAATGGACTTAAAACCAGGGGCATAAAATTAGGCCCCTGCCTACATGCGTCCTGAACTTCAGCCTATTTCTGTAAAAGCTGTGGGAAAAATGGAATGCATTTTATGGCACAAAATTGGAGCCTGCCTGATGATAACAGCTCTGAACTGGCATGCTGTGAAAGACACTAGAGCAGACTTTTCCCAGCACAGAGGAAGTAATCATCTTGTGCTGCTTTCTAGTGATCACCCCTGATGGTTCCAGGGAGCAAAACTGATTGTCTGCTGTGCCCAGAGCTTTTCCATTCGAAGGGAAGTTACTCTGCTCACAGAGCTCAAAAGGGTTGTTCAGCTGTCTTCTGTGGCCAGAGAGGGGACTGTGTCACTGCAGTGACAATTCAGAGCCCCACATTTTAAATATGTTCTTTTCTTTGAGAATGTTTCTAAAACCAGGTTAGTGGCGTCTGTTGACAGGGTTTATTTGTTTATCACTGCAGGGCTGCCTATGACACCAGCTGCTTATGGCTTTGAAATGATATCACTTTATTTAAGGATTAAAAAGAAATGCTAGCCCATTAATTTCTAAAGTTAATACATTTTGTTATTTTACATTATGTTTATCAATGAGTGTTTAAAAGAACAATAGGCAAATAATGGGTTTGTTAAATACTAATAAAATCTGATGCCAAAAAGCTATGGGATGAAGAGTAATGACAGAAAAATAAATCAGACTTTTGTTTGAAACAAAATCTCCCATAAATCCAAAAGGTTAGTCTTACAAGAAAGGAAGGGAGAATTATCTGATCTCTGAGATCAGGAGGAAGAAGAAGACCTGACATGAGATCTGCTGTGACACTTGTTCAGTTGGAAACAAAGGAAAACCAAAGCTCAGCTCCACACAGCTGGGGTTTGGTGATTTCTATTCAAAGTTTTAACAATATAAAGCTTTCCTACCAGTTTAATCCACCTATAAACCACAGTTCCTGTTCCATATGTGTATCACTGCATTCATAAAAGCCTTAGAGAAAGAAAAAAGAGGATTGAATTGCAAAGAAAAGATGAATAAGCATGACACAGATCACTTTGGTGTTGTTTCAGGCTTTCCTTGAAGATTTGCCAGGCTTGCAACTTTCAAGACAGACTTGTAAACAATATCCCAAAGCCTGTTTTATGCTGTGTGGACCAGGGTGGGATTTTCAAATACTGAGTTTCACAAGGACTCATACTCTTCTGTGAGATGGACCGCTCGCTATTCAGGCTGTCTCTTACAGCAAGTGACATAGCTGATGCTGCAAACAGGACAGATCAGTTCAGAACAGCATTAAAGATCCAACTTCAGTGTTTAAGTTTGGCACCTACTTTAGGTATGTTTGAAAATGCTGCTATGGAAGATGTCCTCCCTAACGTGCAAAGCAGAGCCATCTTACATGCTCAGACTGGGCTTGCATTACAGAACTTGCAATTTGTTATTTGCACACAGCCTCTGAGATGTTATTAAGCTACTTCATCAGAGGTAGTACAATGGTGGTGAAATGTTCCAGGGGTCCAGCGTGTAGCCTATTGCAATTCTGTTGAGCTGGAGGGAGGCCTATACCAAGAAACTTATTATCCATGTGGACACAACAGGTAGTGGCTGAATGAAAGGAAGAACTGTTGTCTCCTTTTGATACTAGAAAACTGAGATAATAAAAATTCATTGATTAGTCCAGGCAGGGGATATGTAGCAGAGCTGGGATTTGGCATAGAGCTCTGGCATCCCAGTCAAACACCTGAATCACACAACTATCATTCCTGCACCCCTCTCAAAGCACAATGCATTTCATTCTTTTCCGCAGCACCAGCTCCAGTCTCTTGCTGAAATTGGAGTTGCTAGAATTAATGGCATGTTGCTGTGTACTGCAAAAGCAAAAGATTAACCCACCTCCCCTTACAGTAAAATAACAGGTGCCTTGAAGGCATTAACCAAACTTCAGTGATTCTTTACAAAACATATCTTTACTAATTCTTAAAATCACTTTTGAGGCTTTTACATGTGGTTCCTTATTCCCCGTGCCAGCAGGTGGGAGAGGAAGCATCCATAAATCCTGATCATTCTGAAGATTTTTGTATATCCTCTAGACTCCAGCACTGAAACTCTTTTTTCTCCCTTGAGCTAATGCTCCAGTAGCTGCATCTTGACTTTCAAATATATTAACTGAGTTGCCAATCATCATTAAAATCTTTTTCTTAGCAATCTTCCAGCTTTACTTCAGCAATCCTCTTGTCTCTTTCAAACTCTAAAGTCCACATTGCAGAAAAATCACTGTTTAAGGGCTGAATTTTGCGGGGGGGGGGGAAAAATAAGCCCGTCCCATGACTGAAGATTCACTCTGTCTCAGGTTAGCCTTTTTCCAGCTTTCCCTGGAACGCAAATGACTTTTAGTCTGTGAAACTGTGAGGATTTCCTATAAAGCAGGCACATGTGACAGTTGAACACCTTATTGGATACCCTAGGGGGTTCTTCAGGCTATCCTTGCAGGAGTTTGAGATGATCTCCAATGTAACAAACAAGTAGTGAAGCTTTCCTTTTCCTTGAAGATTCAGCTTGCAGAATAGAGTAGGGTACTGACTAAGCCTGGGGAGAATGACCTGTAAAACACTTGGATCACCAGGTCTGTGTGCAGAAGGCAGTGGCTCAGGTCTGCAATGTTGACTAGGGGGTGGAAGACAGGTTTAGGAGATTGGAGATGCCAGTTCTCATTCCAGATCTGCCACTGAGTCACTGATATCAATAAATCAAGTTCATGAATAGCTAGCAGAAGCACAACTTGCAGATGAAAGAAGAGGATTTGAGTCTAGAATGGAGGGACACACTTTGCAACAAGTCCCTGTGGACCTCTTCCGATTGTTGCAAGACCAAATTTTCCCAAATAAAGGTTGGTTTCTAACATGCACCATGATTTGACCTCTTGCATGACTTAATATGTAGCATGACTGAAAGAAAAATGCAAACTATTCTTAGTAACAGCTTATTCATCCCCAGATGTTATTGTGCTCTAGGATGTCAGCTACCTGTAACATTCCTCTGTGTCCTGCTTGCAGCTGGGATAGAGTTAATTTTCTTCCTAGCAGCTGGCACAGTGCTGTGTTTTGCATTTAGTATTAGAAGATTGTTGATAACACACTGATATTTTAGTCGCTGCTAAATAGTGCTTTCTCTAAACCAAGGACTTGTCAGTTCCCCATGCTCTGCTCGTGAGGAGGTGTGCAAGAATCCTGGAGGGAGCATGGCTGGGACAGGTGACCCAAATTAGCCAGAGGGGTATTCCACATCACAGAGCTGTGAATATGCTCAGTATATAAACTGGAGGGAGTTGGCCAGGAGGGGTAAATTAATGCTGGGGACAAGGTAGGTATTGCTTAGAGGGTGTTGAGCAATTGTGCATCACTTCTTTCTCTTGGATTTTATTTCCATCTCTGTCTCCTTTTCATCATCATTACTACTACTACTATTATTATTGCCATTATCATCATCATCATTATATTTTGTTCAGTTATTAAGCTGTCCTTATGTCAACCCAAAAGTTAATACTTTTTTTCTCTGATTTTCCTCCCCATTGCACTGGGCTGGGGGAGTGAGCAAGCAGCTGAGTCTTACTTAGTTGCCAGCTAGGTCAGACCACAACACTCTGAAACCCCAAGTCCAGCAACTCTGGACAAGCATTCGAGCACGGAAGTACTTCTTCACAGTCTCAGGGCTTAGATGTGTTGCATTATGTTTTCAAATGTTGGGGCTGGAATCCATCCTCTTTTTCTCAGCGTGATTAATAGGTTTATCTTCAGATATCCTAGAGGAAAGTTTTCATTCTAACTATCTAGCTGTGAGAAGATGCGATGCACTCAGTGTGTTTTCTTCCAGGAGAGAAGAAATTATGCTGGGAGGTTCCTGAAACTATGCTTTACTGAGACAGAATGAGGTCTTAGAACCCATTCTAAATTGTTGAATTAATTAAGCCTTTTTGTACTAGCAGTGACTTAACCAGGCAAACCACGGAAAAAAAGACCTGACACAGGTGTTGAAGCCTGAGGGAATTTCTGCCACTTATTATAGCTTTGGGGCCGTAACTTCCCAGCAGTCTTGCTCACACTGTCCAAAAGGGCAGGCTGAAAAACAATGTCCTCAAGAAAATTGTTGGAACGGCAGAACACACAGTCCAGAGCTCTGGACCCATACAAATCAATTAATCGTGTCTCATTGCTTCAGCTACTTTTGGAGTTAGACTTTAAAAACTTTACGTGTGCACACTGTCCTTGAAGAGGCACAATATCTTCATGTTATTCAAGTCTTGCTCTTCCCAAGGAAGTTCTTAGACAAAATTATTAAGAAAAGGGGTTAAAAATAAAGAAAGTGACAATGTCTTCTTACTGTGCAAGATGGTTTATTTGTGGCAAAAGACTCTTTAGAAAACATTCTTCATACAACAGAGGTTACTGTGAATACAAACAGCCACTCCAGTGAGATAAAGTGGTGGTTCTGGAATGACGTACTTAGAGAGGGAAAAAAAGAAAAAGAGAAGACAGCTAACACAAATAGTAGTTAAAAAAAGCACCAGAAGAAGGAAAGAAGAATCACATTTCTGTACATAAGAGTAATACTAAAAAAAAGTTCTTTTTCAGTTTATTTTCATTTACCGATGTTTTATACCCAATAGATCTTTTGGTTTAATTCCAAGTTCCCTCTATTGTCATTCCCAGAAGAACCAAATGCACTTGCTTTAACTGAGAGTGTAGTGTTGAAAGAAGAACATTTATTTGAGAACTGGATGACTATGTACGCAGCAGGATGGATCAACTCCACTGAGTTTAAGAGGATGATGAATGGTACAACAAACAATGATGGACACGTACTCAAGTGGATTCATATTGCTAAATTTTGATTTAGAATGCAACACATTACTGGGTTTGCTCGAGTGCCTACATTGTAACAATACAAATAACCTGAAATTGTTTGTGATAGAATACTGTAGAGATCTCAGATATCAAAACTTTTGAGAGTTATGTCTTTTTTCATGCATGAAAACCAAATATGCTTTCTTATCTGTGGTGTTACAAAATGAATGACCAGCTCTGCCCTAAGCATGCATATGTTAAACCTGCTGAATTGGTAAGTATTGCAGTTTAAAACATTCCTGCATGTCTTCTGGCATGCAGGCTATATGTATTTCTGGCTCTGCCTTCCTGTTGTTAGTTCTAATGACTTTTTTCAATGAGAGTGGACACAGTCAATGTAAAATGATTAGATAGAAATAAAAGTTGCTGATTTCTAGAAATTCCTGGTCTGCAACGACCCACTGTCTCAGCTTCAAATGCCTCGCTAATGGCATCTAGAAAATAAAAATAAAAAAAATAAGCCTAGCAAAAATTAAGGCTGCCTTTTACAGGTTTTATTGCTGCATTTTTCTTCCAGGAAAAATATTAAATCTCCCCTCAAGAGAGATGTTACAGTAAAAATTTCCTTGCTAGAATGACATTCCTTCCTTTGGTCTTCTGGGGCCCTTCAACCCCACACAGTATCTTGTCACAGAAGGAGCCAAAGAGTTCTTCTCTCTGTAAGTTTGAATTCACACCTTTCAACTGGCATACAAAGACTGGAAATCATTGAATGGATGAAGTGCTTTCCTTTCTTACTATGGTGCCTGTATGAAAAGGACTAGATCAGGATTACCTAGTGGAGACTCTCAGTTTATTTCCATATTATTGCTTCCTTCTTTATTTTTCTGAAAATTCACTGCTGCCTGGCAGTTTCTAGTCATGCTTTGGCTTCAGATCCTGAAAATTTCATTCTTTATATGAGTGTCTAAACAAGCAAACCCTTGTTAGCAACTCACAAATTATTAGCCAATGCCAAGAAATAGAGCAAAGCATATATCCAGATCATGTTACCAGTTAGTAACTCTGGCAGCTTCTGAGCCACCTCTTGGTGTCCGCCCTGGATAGCAGAGTATTTGTAGAAGGCTGAAAAAGCTGCTTTTCTTATTCACATTACATACACCCTTGTTCTTGGACTCCTGATAGCCATCTAATGAGTGTCTAATTCATGCGGAACGCAGTATCATACTGTGAAATAGTATGGTACTTATACATCCCTTATAGGGCACTATGCCACCAAAAAAGCCCTACAGTTAAAATGCTATTTCTTATAGACATTAGAGATTATTATGCCTTCATTGCAAAGTAAGGTACAGAATACCGACCAAAGCATAACTTGAACTGGTCTCATAATAAAACATCATTTCTACCATGGAATGAAATGCTGTCATGCAAAGCTGCAGAGAGTGCAGTAAGGAAGCATAATGCTTCCAGCCAAGGGCAGAACTGGAGAATTTTCATTATTATAGAACATAGCAGGTGACAGACATCTCCTAGAGACAGCTTGCATCATTCAAATAACTAATTTATGAGGGTTTAAAATAAGATACTGTCTTATATAATCAGGTATTAACATGTCACTTCTCATATATTAGTTTTTGTTTGCTTTTAATAAAACAACACTTGCATATATTTACCTGAATCATCTACTCTCAGCTTTTTACTGGGATTGTCACCACTGTCATCATCGGACATTTCCATCTCCTCTTCCCGGCGGATTCCCATGAGCTGTTCACTGTGAGCATTTCGGAGCTCCTAAAAGCCAAAATTACCTTTTGTCAGTATTAACTTCCATGAAGTTAATATGCATTATTTAGTATCTGTTTTTAATACTGATCTGATTTTAATTATACATCATTTATCATTGTAATCATATTTATTTCTGTATGAATATTTATAAAAACAGAAGCACAGGGAATTATTCCTGTGAAAGAATTGAGTTTATCAAAGGTAACACAGGGAAAACAAGAGAAAAAGTGACTTTCCCTGTTGAGCGATCTTTAGGCCTGCTAAACATAGGAAAAATGTTTCAACAGCAGGGATAATACTTAAAACTGGTGTATAAAGCAGATTGATAAAGAGATTGTCAGTTTTTTTAAGGGATAGCTAATTCTTGCTTCCCTCTGCCACCTGGGGTACGAATCATTTGGCCAAATGTAGGTGTCTCCAACACACAAAGTTGCATTAACTAAAAGGCACCCTTAAAGTGCCTCGTTCTCTCTGCTGATTGCAAAGGGAGCCGAGTGCAGACAGTGCAGATGAAGAGCTGTGTATTTGTAAGTGCCTAATGCTGGTCAAAGGAATCTCACCCTCTGTCCCTGTGCCCAGATTGCCTTGGATTTAAAAGACCCAGTCCCACAACGCTGGCCTGAAAATCCTTGCATCTTGATCCAAAACGAGTGGCAGCAGGGACAGCTTGGTCTCCGGGTGACCGCTGCAAGGGCAGGCAGGCAGCCCCTGCACATGCCACCAGGAAAAGCATCAGCAGGCACGCGGGCTTTGCAGGAGTCTAGACGGTCTTTGTTCTGGGTAGAAAAGCTGGCGAGGGTGTAGCGGCTGCCTTTTTAATGGCAGCACTGAGAAGATTGAGAGGACTCTATTTTGTCCTAATAATCCTGTCAGGTGTAACATGGGGATGCTGCACTGTGATTAGTGTAGGCTTTGTCCACCCGCAGACAGCTAATTTTTCTGCCAACAAAGAGCTTAATTCCCAAAGAGGTGGTTTGAAATCTTTGAAACAAGGAAGAGTCGTGTGGAAGGAGGAGACAGCATTGAGGAGTCCGACAACAGCTCTGTGCAATTAACAATAATCTGTCAGAGAGGGGCTGCGTGAAAAAAAGGGAAGGCGTTTCTCTTGAGCTGTACCCTTGGTTCATCGGCAGATCTCAAATATTCTGAAAAATGTATCTGTACTCATTAATCCCAGCAAAGGCAAGGAACCTAATTAGCGGGTGTTTTACAGGGGAATAATTTGAAATTTAAGAAAAAAAAATTATTAAGAGGCTAAATTGTCAACCAGTGTCTAATGAAATCAGAAGCGTCTCTGGAAGAAATTGGCAAGCCATTTCTGTATTCCTTAGTGGAAAAGGCCCCCTGCACATTTTCCTGGGGAAGGATTCTGCATATATGAGCAGACATCCACTTACATTTACTCCCGCATTAGTGGACAAATGTTCTTGATGCATCAGTGTCTACATTATCAGCAAAGTCAATAATTTTCTATGGAGAATGCCTATGTGTATGAGTCTTTTCTTTGCCTTGGGTTTCTAGCAAAGCTTTTCTAAATTCAGGAAAAACCTGGAAGGCGATCAAGTAATTAAACAAATCAGTAGAAAATATCATGATTAAAAGATACAATTTAAATCAAATATACTATTTGGTTTATTTCCATCACATTTCATATCTGAAAAACAGGCATTTCCAAAATATATTGGTTTAGCTAGATGGTTTACATAATTTTGAATTGTTTTAGTTGTCCTCCTCTTAGAAAAACAAAAGGCAGTAATTTTTGAAAAAAAAATGAGTAGAGAATTAACATTTCTGGAAAGTCCAAACTCTTAGACATTTCAGTTTATTAAATATTTAGAAACCAGCAAATGAATGACACACCACATCCCTTTACAGAAAGTTAGTTTAAGAAGGGATGATCTTAGTATAATTAAAATAATCTACTACCAAATCATATTTTTATATTTCTCTAGAAGACAAGGCAAAGATCAATCCCCAACTTCCCAACTTTCAATTGAACAAAGGCATTATCCACTATGTACATGAAATATTTGTGAACAAAATGCAAAATACAGTTTGTACCAATAAATTATGCTAAGATTTTATTTTAAGTGTCCCATTATTGAAGTAATTTTGTATTCACCATAATAGCACTGATAATAAAGTATTCATTTGGTATTCATGTAGATGTTACATTTAGTGCCATTGGTATTCAACTGTAATTTAGCATTAGTTAATGGACACTTAAAATGTTATCCAAATGATTTATATCACAGCACTTCAGTGTTTCTCAAACTAAGTGTACAACACTTATTTTACAAGTGTACTACAAAATAATTAAATAAGTGCACCTTACCTTCTAAAGTTTTTATTCTGAGACAGAGAAAAATCATTTAGAGGACTGTGATAGTAACAATCAACACACTGTACCACATGGTGGTAAACCAAGTGTATGTAAATTGCTCATATTAAAATTTAAAAGAAAAAGGAAGAAGAAAGAAAGAAAACAAAGACAGCGGTACTTACTTTTTAAAATACAGGCTCATAGCGTATATACTGAATTAAAATCGAAAGCTGGATGACCAAAACACAGGATGAGGTCTAGCACTTCCTTTGCTGCCACTCACAGCAAGGGGAGTTAGAATTCCATTTCCTCTGCTCATGCTTATGACAGTCACACATGCATGGTCCCACACTGCTAACTCTGTGTGGTTGTATGATTACATTTATACTGGTTTCTTTGCACCCATAATACTTAGAATCAACACAAGCGATGTATCTACTTTTTTAAAGATAAACATAGAACAAATGGGAAGGAATAGGTCACAGTTACAGACTTAATATTCTTAAGTCATTATTTAGGAAAGAAATTTTTTATTTTATTTTCACTCAAAGTCATCTTATAATGACCATAAGATGGCACAGCGAAAAAAAAAATCTTTGCCACAGAATTCTTCTTTTAAAAACAGATCACGACTACTCCTAAATTCCTTATTTGAAAATATTGTTCCTAATTTCACTATGTCAGTTCATTATTTTAGATAGTAAACATAATCTTCTAATGACTTCCCAAATTTTGCATGAAAAATAAAAACACATTGCTCCCTGTCTTCATGTTATTTAATGACTATTACCATAATGAGAGCAATGGGAGCAATTCATACTGTAGATGAGACTGCAAATGGCCAGTTGATTAACAGCTAAAATGGTAGCTGTAAATATTGCCAAATACACTATGTCCAGCTACAATCACACTCGTTCTGTGTCAATCCAGCTGTGAGATGATGGATAGAAAGTAAAAATAAAATCACCAACCTCTGAATGCTTTCGCCAAATGTCTATGTTCTTTCGCTGGGCTTTCGAGAAATGGTCCCAAGCTTTTTGTCTGGTAGAAGCGTTGAAAACGGCGACAATCTGCTCAACTTTGGTGAACAAGGAAGTCAAACAAGACAAGCAATTTATGTTGTGATCACTATAGAGAAGCAAAGCAAAGACACTAGGAGTCTATGGATGATGTCATTACTGAAACAACATCATCAATATCCATCCAATTCTGTGTCTTTCGTACTTACATTGTATCAATGTTGGAGATGTCTCCCTTCAAGTCTGTCTCCATAACTTTAGTCTACACAACTCTTAACTATGCACCAAGAACCAGGCATGCAGCTGCTTCCCCGTGATGTCTGCTATCACTCCCTGTGCTGGCACACGCCTTTGCGTGTGTGGCAATAGCTGTGTGACCACAGAAATGACCTCGAGACATCCACCTGACACGCGTTCTCCTGCGGCAGCGGCATACAGATGAGCAGGCTGCACGGACAGAAGCGTGGAAGGCAGGCAGGCTCTACTTAGAGAGGTGACTATCTGATAGTGGGAACTTGTCAGCAGACAAGGGCTGTTAGCAGAGAAGGGCTAAAACTTCCACCAGGAGGAGGCTAAACCTTCTACCTGCACGTACATCGACCCTGCACGCTGTGGCTGCGGCTGCTGCTTCTCCTCCACTCAATATCAAAGGGCTCACCTGTGGTAGACCAGTGCTGTCTCCATGGCCTATGTATGGTTACTTACATGAACGGATACTTTTTTCTTTCATACAAGATGAAGAACAGATGTGAAATGAGCTTCCCTCATTCAACTCTAATCAATTTGTTCTGAAGCCAAACATCAATATTTAGATCAGTTTTCTAGGATAATTAAGATCCTCAAGTTTTTAGCTATTTGTTCATCTCAGTTGAGAAAGCTTTTCTCTCAGCACTCTTTTCTTTCTCTTCGCTTCAGTTACAAGTAAAATTGTCCTTCCACAACAGTGACCTGCCTAAAAATGATTTGGCCAAGACGTAAGTTGCCTTGATCCCAGCACAATTAATTGAAGAAAACACCAATAAATCCAGATTTTCTACGAACAACCTCAGCTGTGCTCATGAATGAGCAGCTGTGTCAGCCTATGAAGTCAAACTGAAAAATGCTCTTCAACTCTTTGCTATCTCTTTAGATTCCTGGGTGGAAACAATGTCCTTTCTTTATCAAGTTGCAGCTTGCAGCACTTCTTGCTCCTCTCACTGAAAAGTGGTGGTGGGAGTGCTGTAACACCCTCTGCCCTGCTCCCTTATCTTGCTGATCTAGAGTTTCCCTCATTCTTCCCTTAAGTCAGAGATGTAGAGAATCTTATTATACCTAGCAACCTATGCTTCCTAAAATGGTGAGCTCACCTACTGAAGCAGTATCTTTCACCTCTAGAACAGACAGTTAATCTCTCTCATTTGGGCACATTCTCTATTTTTTTACCACTTTTGAAGGCTGCTTTCAGATTCCAGAAAACTACAGCATTTTGAATGGAAGTTTTTCTTTCAGGGATGATTAATTACCTTCTAAAGTCATAGAAAATACTTGTAGGTTTTTGTTTTTTTTTTTTAAACAAAAGTATAGGTAGTTTACAATAAATAAAGTGTTTCAGACCTACAGTGATGATCTTATCCATTTGTAATCCATTCAACTTTTAAAGGTAGATGGGATAATTTCAGCCCATTAGAACTTGCTTAGACTAAAAAGTGGATATATCAAGGAAGTAATGCTGTGTATATTTTTTCAATTAATTTGAAAAGAATGAAAATGGTAAAGCACTCTATTATTATGTGTATAGAAATTGAGGCTAGAATTTAATTACTGTCATTCTGTTGATGACCCAGGTGCTCAGAAAATTTTGCTTAATTAACAGTCTGTTTTCAGTTTGCAAGTGGAAATTCAAGTAGAAAAGATTCACAAAGATACAAGGAAGAGCTGGTTTGCCATTTTCCACTAATGAGTATTAATAAGATCATCTGAATTTTGAAAAACATTTGAACTTCGAAGTGTTTAATTTCCATTATGTGAACAGGTGCTAAGATTTATCAAAAATCATTATCTGATAATTTCAGAAACTTTCCTCAATGGAAACACAAGCTAGGAAGATGCCACAGCTTCTTCTTGTATAACTGCAGTAGACAAAGTGAATAATAAAAGGATCTTCTTCACTTACCTAACTTTTTGGAATTAAAAAAGTGATGAGAGGTAGGATAGTATGAGTACAACATGCTAAAAATCAAGGCATTTAAAGAAATTTTATGAAACAGGTAGCAAGGGATAATAAAAAGGAAGATGCAGAGGAGAATACTAAATTAGTATGTATCAAGGACCAACATACCAGTGCTCTATTCAAAGAAAGTGTCAGTGTACGTACTGCAATTTCAATATTCACAGCGATCTAGGCTATGAAGCTTTGCAAATTCCAGCATAAAAGGTCTCCAAGAATTACATTAGAGCTAAACAGCAGCCAAGACCATGGTTTGACAGCACAGAGAAGTGCCTCCACATCTTTTTGTGCTGCACCAAAATCCTGCATTCATGTGCTATGAGATGGCAATTCAATGTAAACCTGCTCTGCCACGTTTGTTCTTGTTGCACCAAGACTCATTTGTTTTCCCATAGGTACCCTGGTAGCCTAAAGCTGGCATAATGTTTGTGCTCTGTGAAATTGGAAGACAAGACATGATGTACCCAACTCCCCATCAGGATCAAATTTGTATGGGTAAGTGATCCAGCAGCACACAGCCCATAGGGATGGTAGATTCACCCCTAAGGAGAAGCCATGAAAGGTTTGTGTTAGCTGAGAAACTCCCCATTTAACTCATTTTTTGTCTGTGTCTGGGTAAAACTTGGTCAAAGAGAGGCCCCAGATTTTGGGCTGATATCTCCATAATCTGAGTCTCACTGCTGACCATGGTTTTCATGTTATTTCTGATCTCCAGGAAGAAATTTCCAAAATTATATAACAGGTCATATCTATCTCTCCAAGGCACCTTGAACTCCAGAATGCACTGTAGTGTCAACTGTGACTGGTAAGTAGAATTATTAAGTAACATGAAATATTCATTGTCAAACATCTGTTAGTGAGTTCTATGCTATATCAAATTTTCATTGACCATATGCAAAGCTATTTCCTTACTAAATTAGGATTTAAAAAACCACATTGTTCTGGAAGGGTCCATAATATGTAATGTTTTTCCCATCAATATAGCTTACAGGATGTAAGTAATTGCATCTTTCTTAATGACTTATTCTGTGGCTGCTAATTTACATGGCATGTTTCGGACAAAGGATTATTATCTAATTGTTTTTCTGCTGTGTTATAAATAACCAGAAAGACCCAAACAAGTAAGCCTAGAGTGATATGCAAGTGGAATACACTTTATTAGAGGTGCCAGCTCATAGTAAGTATATTAATAGGAAGTTTAAGCCTTAGTTTCTGCTGCCATAAAGAATGCTACCTGGAAAAAGTACTGCTAATCAAGTATAAATGTAAAAGCAACCAGAAAAACTAGGAAAAACAGCAAAAATCCCTTAAACAATGCCTGAAGAACTTGCATAGAAGATTGTTTTAAATGGAAAACTAGAATGTGTCCAGGGCAAGGAAATATTTGATACAGGATATTTGAAGCTTATACTACCAAAGAAAAACAGCAATCAATGAGAACCAAAGTGTAGCCTCATCTGCAAATTAAGAGGTAGAGAGGATACTTTTACTCTGCATTACATTTATCAAGCAGTCTATTTTACATACATGATTGAGTGAAGGCTGAAATTTATCTCTGGGTTCAGGAGTTAAGAAGTACTCAATTTGTCCTTTGTCAAGCTGCCATGCATATTATTTTATACTATATATTACAATATATATAATTTATAATAGAAAAAGAAACAAAATAGAAACCAAAAAAAAAGTTTTAGGATAAAAACAAAACTCTTGGCTGGCAGATAAAATAATCGGATTTCATGTAGAATTTTACTCCAAATTCCACCAATTAAGGACACAGGATGAAAAGGGCTTTGCACTAAATTACTGCAAGTCAGAGTAGAATATATGGCAATTTAGCACAGAAAAATTCTGTAAGAGTGTGACAGTTGACATGAAGGGTAAAAGAAAAATTCAACCCATAAAATTACAGTGTAAAGGAAACTGTTACAGTAAATGTATAACACGCTTTTCAAATATAGAGTCGCAGCACAGGGAGGATATAGAGTTGGCGTGGTTTGGGTCAGAAGCCCTGTTGCCGAATTCTGACTAAGCTGCAGTCTGCCAATCGATTTGGCTCCAAGCCCAGCAAACCAAGGAATTACAGTAGTCAAGGCTAGATGCTGTAGTGAATGAATTAGAGTCTCCAGGTCAGTTTTGGACAGGGAAGAGAATATTTTTGGCAACAGTCCTGAAAAGCATTTCGTAATGAGCTGAACAGAACTTAGCATTAAGTCCAAGGCTAAAATTGTGCATAGGTAAATGACATGTGACATTGGTAAGAGAAATGGTAGACGGATTGCAGAGTAACGAGACATGTATTATTTTAATTAATTTGAGCCAAACACTCATAACTCAGGTTATGGTACTGCTTACTTTCAAAAAAGAATTTGCCTTTCTCACTTTTAGAGCTGAAAACCTGCAGCCTCTCCCTGTTACTCAATTCACACGCTACAGACGGAGAAACAGATGTGATTGCCTCTGACTAGCAGAGGAAAACATAAGAGTTGGAAATATCACCCTGGGGAAGACTGCAGATAATGCAAGGGATGAGTCCTAAAGTAAAGCATACCACAGCTGGATACATAAGCAAAGGCCATTATAGATTTGTATAATGAAGATACAGGTTTTGACAGCTGTGCAAAATACCTCATCTGCCACTCTGCTTTGTTTTTGGTTTTGTTGGGGTTTTGTGTTTGGCTGTGTTTTTTAAAAAAACTTTTTAAAATTCACAATTATCTGCAACTCCATCAGAGAAATTTGGTCTGTGTGCTGCCCAGATGCCTGTAGGTTCCTTAAGACATGGTGTTAAGACATAGCATGATAAAGGAGAAAACCACAGGTCTTCACTATTATATCCCCAAATTCCACCTTTTTGAACAGACCGAGAGAATGGTGCCTACAGTGATTTATCTCCCAAATTGTTTTGCTGTGTGGGCAGTCAGCTTGCAAGGATGCCATTCCTCAACCTGCCCTTCTACCAATAACTACATCTGTACTAGAGATTGAAACTAACCAGGGACCATTCTTGTTCCCTGAAACCAACAGGCACAACATGCTGAGTGTCTCTGCAGCAACAGCACTTCTCTCTTCCCAAAAAGATGCTTTTCTGGGAAACTACTTGGCCTGCATCAAACTCTAAACTGTATCACATTTTGTGGGAAAACACTAACTGACCCAGAGCAACAACTTTCTAACCGCCGAACAGTATGGGCCAGCCTGTCCTAGCTCAGCTTAATTTAATTCTGCAGACAGAGTCAGGGGGGTCATCCTTTACTAGAAGTCTCACCTTTTCTGCTCTCATCCTGGTACAGAGGTCTCAGCAGTGCAGACAGCAATTACAAGACTTACCAGAGGAAGAAGGATGGTTTCCTCCTACCCTGTCTCACCTACCTGAATACTAGAAAGAATGTCCTCTCTCTAAATTATTTCTACATTTTCCTTTGACTAGGCCTAGAGCATTTGAGACCAGCAGGGTGTGTGTCTGGGTTCATGCTTGGTCCTTCTTCCTGTTCCATCTGACTCAGACTGGCCCTAGTTAATCTGCTTGTGTGGGTTATTAAGAGGCTGAGTGAATGCCAATGGTCTATACCTGGGTGATGTAGGGAGAAATACTTCTTTCTAATACAATAAGGAGATCCTTTCACATAGACAAAGAAAAAAAAAAGTATTTATACCACAACACTTACTATAACCCCTGGTCTTGTAAGAATATCAAATCCCTGTGTCAGCAGCCATTGTTTTCCTTTCTCCTTCTTTCAGCTAAGGAACCCAGCGGGGAACAGTGAAAGAGGGAGCAGTATGGGGATACTAAAAGTGCCCAGTTTACAGGATTCATACTGAAACCTGTGCAGTAACTTGTCTGAGGTATGTATATCAGCAATTGATAGTTCTAGAAATAGAACTCTCCTTGTTAAAATTTGAAATTTAAAAAAAAATACAACTTCATTAAAGAGAGCCCAGTTTGCCCTGCAAGGTATTGCTAGAAAATCTATCTACAATTTAAGCTTTGAAAACCTTTTAGGTTATGAAACCGTGGTTTAATTTACAGCAGAGAATCTGACAGCTTGATGTAACTGCAAGAGCTGGCACCGTGCCATGTGATAAATCACTCGGACTCAACAAGACCACTTCACCTTCATGTCATTTCTCAACAAACAGGAGCCTGACATCAGACCAGCACAACACAGGAGGGCAAGTACAAATGTACAGTACCTGCTCTTTCAACATCACCATCTTACATTACCGAATGGACTTTACGGACCTTGTGCTGACAAGCAGAAAAAAACCTAGAAAAACCTCAACTGCCCCCCACCAACTCAAAGGAAGATGAAGTGAATGCTGCTTTCTTCATCAGCTTGACAAGATTTTAAACCATCCCCAAAGTACTGCAGTTAATTAGCTGTTCTTTCTTTTATTTATTGTTAGGCACAGCTTTCTTTTCAGTTCTCAGATTTAAAAATAGCAAAAGTGGGAACTACCACTTTTGGTAAATCTGTCCAAAAAGAGAACTCCCAGGGAACTCTGCAATGTAGGAACATCATAAACAGCATTAAGCCATCACAGGTCCCATTAAGTGAAGTAATAATTATGCAGGAATCTTGCAGACTAAAATGTTCCTAGGAGATCAGGAGGGCAGGATTTTTCTGGGGGCATAACATGGTTTCTTTTGCTGAAGAAAAAGGATAAAGATGTGGATGAGGAGGCATAGCCTCTACTGGCAATCAAAACAAAAAATTGTCTCATGCACTTCAGGTGTGAAATTTACTTCTCCATCTGTTGCCATACCTTAAGTTCTCTTGCCTGCCATGACTTCTTCCTTCTGTATTTTTGTTCCTTCTGTGTGTGTCCATCTTCTTCTCCTACATAGTCTATCCCTTTCCAAAACTCTTTTCTTGCCCCATAACATCTCTGTCATCGTCATAAACTACAGCATTTATGAAAAATTCAGTGATTTGACACGAAGAATGACTAGTGCACACTAAAGGGAGCAAGTATTTCAATCACTCATAGTTGCATAGGATTGTTCATATTTACAAGGTTTATTCAATCATTTATAAGCAGTCTGACCAGCTTTAGATGTGCAGACCACATGGTATGCACAGCCAACTCATCCTTTTGGGTGAAACCACCTTTCCTTCCTTGCCTGATGTCTCTTCCCTCATCCTTTACTTCCATAGAACATTTACAGCTCGGTTCTGTGATGCATCAGGCCCTTACCCCTGTCTCTACTCAGCAAGGCAAGTCAAAACCAAGCACAGACTTCCATGTGCTTCTTTGCCTTGAACCTTGTGTCATCATCTAGGAGAAATGCAGATTCCAGGCAAGTGGCATGAGTTGTCAAAATAGACTGAAATCTCTTGGAAGGCAGTGCTTTTATTTTTCTGCAAAATACCATGCATATTTAATGGACTACATTAAAAAAAGAAAAAACAAAAAAAACCACTGAAAAATAACAGAAGAGCTTCTGTTGAAATTCTGTCCGTTCTTAAATTGATACCAAGATTTGTATTGACTTTAGGTGGAGTGAAAGCTACAGACAATGGAAGGAATGCAGAAATTCAAAGAAAATGAAACACAGAAGAATAAGCTATGTGAAATACTACAGATTGCAATCACAAAGGGTTATACTGCCAAAATAAAGGGAGGAACTACAAGAACGCAAGGTAAAACAAAAATGGAGTCTTTCATCTCTATTCTCTGTCACTGCCACAGCATCCTGTATAGAAATGCTTTTGGGAATGTGTATATGAGATAGAAAATGTCATAGATAGAAGGACAACTGAAAAAAGAATAAAGAGATCCAGCTGAGCTTTACTGGACAAATTATTAGTATAGAAACAAGCCAAAAGCACACTGACTAAATGAGCTAACAAAAGGAACTGGATGGATTGCAGTGGTTATTTTGTACTTAATTTTCTTTTTCTTTTTTAGAAAGGCATCAAGGTAGAAAGTAATAGTGGTAACTAATTACATGAATGATTAATATTTGTATTATAGTGGCATTCTGTGACACCAACTGAGAACTGGGCTGCACTGTAAAAACACATTATATGACTCAATCTCTTTCACAAAGAGCTTAACGGTGACCTAAAAATTGCACATAAAGTAAGCTCATATTTTTGAATTAGTCAGTGGCAAAGAAAAGAAAGACTGTAAGACTGGACAATTAAAGAGCAGGAAAATCCTTTTAAAAGTTGTTATTAATGTGGAGCAATTCAAAGAATACTCTGGAAAGCATGATTGTATATAAAAAGTCTGACTGCTAAGAGAATTTTAACTAGCATGCTTTTAATATCTGTAATGAAACTGGCTTCATTTTTG
Organism: Ploceus nigricollis; assembly: GCA_013399945.1. NCBI lineage: Eukaryota > Metazoa > Chordata > Aves > Passeriformes > Ploceidae > Ploceus > Ploceus nigricollis. The sequence goes on along the minus strand of VXBC01002573.1, from coordinate 303,885 downwards.
GTACTATGAGAATACTAAAAAGTGGAAGGATTTTTGGGAGAAAGGACTGAAGTATGGAATTTAAAAGAAATCAGATGAGACAGTGATTTTAGCAATCATCATTGCATCAATGTAAATTCTGTCTTTTGTAAAGCAAGAGTGCATTTCTGAAGTGAGCCTGTAAAGAGAAAAACAAAACTAATGCAAATAATTTTTTTAAAAGAACTCAAAAAGGATTTTTAACATTTTTCTTGATTTTTTAACATTAAAAAAACCCAGCAGATTCTATCTGTGAAGGCATTGATAATGTTAAAGCAGATTAAATCATATCCAGGGAGATCAGAGAATGAAAATGAAGAAACCTGAAAGGAGGAGAATTTTATTCAGTCTATTGAGAATGCTTTTCCCTTCAGAATATTTAAATACAATTTTTTTTATAGGGGTGTAATTCATGTCAGATATCTACCAGCTATTTGATAAAAATATTTGATGTAATCTAATATACCACTGGAGTCCTTCAGTAGAAACGAAAGGAAAACTCAAGGTGACAATTGTGAGTCCCAAAAAGGGGCACATGACACACAGTCTTCTCCCCAAATCTTTGATTCTTCCTAAATGGACAGGCCTACTGAATCAGCTCAAAGTTGAATCTAGCTTCACTTCCTGTTTCACAAATAAGGGGCGAAGATGCTTAGCAACAGGCAAAGCAGGTAACTGCATAATCTCATAATCCATAGAATCATAGAATGGTTTGGATTGGAATGGATCTTAAAGATCATCTGGTTTCAACCTCCTGCCATGGGCAGGGACACCTTCCGCTAGACCAGGTTGCTCAAAGCTCCATCCAACCTGACCTTGAACACCGCCAGGGATGGGGCATCCACAGCTTCTCTGGGCAACCTGTGCCAGCGTCTCACCACTCTCACAGTATGTTTCTTCCTGATATCTAATCTAAACCGGTCCCCTTTCAGTTTAAAGCCATTCCCCCTTGTTCATGTTCATGCTGGACATCAGGAAGAATTTTTTCACTGAAAGAGTGGTTAACCATTGGAACAGGCTGCCCAGGACAGTGGTGAAGGTCCCATCCCTGGAAGTGCTTAAGAAATGATTGGACATGGCACTTAGTGCTATGGTTAATTGGCATGGCGGTGTTCATTCAAAGGCGGGACTCAAATAATCTTGGAGGTCTTTTCCAACCTTACTGATTCTATGATTCTAAGTCAAGTAATCTGGCCAGGGGGCTCCATGATAAAATCCACCTTCCCACCGCTCTCCCACAGGCACACAAGAGACTGATTCATAGACTCTGATGGGGACCTGGTTTCAGAGTCCACTAAGTCCATTAGTTCTCTAGTAAAATGGACAAAAATTATTAAATGATGGAGTGTCATAATCTGCTCAGTAACCAGCCATGGGGGACTTCATTACACCGTGTGTGTAACCTATGGACTAGTATACCGAGACACTTCCACCACCTTGTGTGTCTTACTCTTTAGATATGAAATTAATTTTTGAATATGGAAATTTTATTCACCTGTAAGTACCTTTTTCAGTGTTGTCAAGGGAGACTGCATTAATAGTCTGAAAATTCAGTAAGAGGTAGGCAAAGTTTACAGTGCATGGAGAAGAGAGTCAGAGGAGGTAATTGCAACTTTGGTGTAGTCTAAAAAAACACCAACAGCCCAACAGGGATATCTCTAGGGCCTCCATTTTCCTTAAACATGAGGATCAACATCTGTAAACCTTAGACTGAAAAGGTGGTTTGGGAGGAAACGAAACAGAGATGAATGGAAAGTCAAGGGGCAGTGTCAAATGTATCTAAGCTGTGGAAGTAAATAGATGTCAAACCACAAAGACAGACCTATCCAAAATCCTTGAAAACAATCCATACTTTAAGCACAAATTCAAAGCTAGAAAAATTAAGTAATTTAATAAAAAGAAGGAAGTGGACATTTTTCTCTCTTTATCCCTTAAATAACTGAAGAAGCACCATACCAAGGCTAAGACTCCTTGTAGCACTTAAATCAGGTGCTATAAATTTGTGGTGTGACAACAGTAATACACTTTATTTCACAGATTATCCTGGCACAAGTACCTTGATGAGGTAATTAATTCACATGCTGAGCAATTGACCCAAATTTTTAGGGGTAATCTGCTCAGTAATCTCCTAAATACCTCCAGGCACAAATTTGTAGCAGGGATTTCAACGCCTGTACTTCTTTATTAGTTAGGCCATAAGATGAAATGCTCTGGTCACGGTAATCCTCATTAATAAGAAAGTATTTTCAACTGAGACCCACTAAGACTGTGTGTGTATGTGTGTGAGTGTGTGTGTTCCAGGTGAGTGAACTTGATGCCAATTTTATTTCTTTTTCACTCTCCATAACATTCATTGCTGACATTTTTATCTAACTCCAAGTTCTTCCCTTATGCTACACCTGTCTGTATCAATGCTGTACACAGTAAGTGGGATTAATCTGCTCTGAACAAGTCATGTGAAAAGTGGGACATCTGGTTCAGAGCTAGGCCCCCTGTGAATCCTCTATGGGCAGCAGAGGAAAAAAAATGGCATATCCAAGGGATGATTCATCTCATTGGAAGAGCACCATGAGGTCAGTTTGATGACTCATTCCGTGGAGATTCTTATTTTTCTCTTCTGACTGCAAAGAAAGCCCAGAATGGTCAGTTGACATCTGACATAGTTCATGAGAGAGGACTGCCACAGGATATTTTTAAAATACTGTAATATTTATGTCAAATGGCCACACAGCTGCAGCATTACACTAGACTTTTGGATCCTTACTGCGGAAGAGCAGAAGTGGGTTTCGGTCAGTTTGCAGAATTTGATAGGCCACACACACCTATTTTGGACATCTCGTATTTTCAAATTCTTCTTCATAAAGCAACTGACATATTGTAACCAATTATGCAGGACTGTGGAACAGCAATGAAAAAAGATGCATGAAAAATATTCCTCAGATCAATTCAAATACAGATCAATTCAAATTTCCTTGAAAAAGGGAAGCTCATTTCAGAATCTCCATGCTTAGCAACCTTAGGCATATACATGTGGAAAGGAAAAACATTATCCATCTGTTCGCAGCAAGTTTGCAAGGAATTTTAATAAGACATATTAATGCTAATAATGGTCAATGTTCATGATGTTTATAAAATAAACAATGGGGAACATATGGAAACCTTGTAAAACTTTTTCTCATAAAATCCACAGTGTAACACCTTTCCCTGAGGATGCTTTTTGCTGACCTTGTCCTCCTAGGCCAGATCTGTCAGAAACTTTCTTCTTCCAGACTCTGCTTCTACTGTGGCACTAGGAAACTCACATTTTGAAGCCAGAGCTATTTCTGTTTTTGCAAGTTCAGCATTCAGCACATTACAGGAGCAAAACAGATAGCCAAAACTGCATATTTCCACCTGAAACTACTGGGATCTCTATTTCCAAGTGACAGATGTTCTACAACAGTTGGTGACAAATGGGCTAATTTAGACTGATTTAACTAAAGTTCAGCCTGCTGACAATGGGAGACTTTTTTTAATGCAGCTGAAGAAGGCAATTCTGAATGCTAGAGCTGGCTGTTGCACACAAAACTAGAGAGGCCCTGGTGTGAACTGAACAGCATGCCATGCGTGGTGCCTGCATCTCTGTGCCTCACACTGCCTTTTAGACGCTGAGATGGAAGACAACAATGCCTAGCAAATTACCAAGGGAATTAGCTAGTCTTTTAAATTTACTCTCTGAACATATGTCCACAGAAATCAAATGTCTCTGGCCTAGAATCTTTGTTTCTAAGTTCTGGCATGTAAACTCTTACATTAGGATATATGCCCTATGGTGAATTTGTCTTCTGAGATGATGAGCTCTCCAGCACTTAGGCAGGAAGATTTAGTGGCTTCTCTGCTAAGCCAGACAAGTCCATTCAAGCTTATGCCTTCAACCCTAACTTTTAAAGGATGTCCACTGAGGGACCAGAAATAAACTGCACAAAAGCATTTAGGGCTTTTTTTTTAATGTAAAAATTAGGGGTATGATTCAGAAATTACAATGTAACAACTTCACTGTCCTCTATCTGGTAAATTATGTTGGGTTTTGTTCTCAACTGGCACATTAGAGCTGGCTTCAGGCTTCACCTTTCTGAGTATCATAATTCCTCTTCCTTGAGGAGCCATGAGTAGACACGTTAAAAACCACCAACAATTAAACCAGTTTTCTTTCTNCTCTCCTCTCCTCTCCTCTCTCCTGCCTTTGAAGAAAACTTCTAGGCAAGTATCCTGATCATTGTTTTATGAGGGAACCTCATTAGTGTAAGTTCATTGATTGTATTTCTGTACTAAGGAAATAGCTGCCAGCACTAGATATTTAAGACAGTTTATCTGCCCAATTAGTACTGGCATTGCATCAGCCAACCAGTCCTGATGCCAGCAGCAGTACAGGATACTTTTCTACTGTGGAGGTGGCCTTTACCTGTGAATATATCCCTACAAGTTACTGGATTCTACTGCCTCTTACCTAAACCCAGGCTAAAAATATTACCTAATTGTGCTCTATTCTGCAATTGACCTAGTTGACTAGCAGCCACACATAGGCTACATATACCTTCTCTCAAAAAAACCATGATCTTTTCTCAGAGCAGTGAGGCTTCTGCCTTGTCCATTCTTGAAGCGTTATGTCTACGCAACGGTAGACATTGTGAATAGAGCACGTCTTCATCTATTAATAAAAAAACTACTGAAACTTTGCTCACCTTGAATAATAAGTTCTTAGGAATGGTCCTTGATCCTCCAAACTGCCATAGAGTATGGAATAGGATGTGAAGTAGAGCATGACTGCATTGCAACTACTTACCCCCAAAACAAACAAGCAAAATGATAAAACCACTACCACCACCACCACCATCACTACAACAACACTGACAAAAAGGGAGTTACTTACATTGAGTGAGGATCCCTGTTAAGGCATTTTTGAAACTCTCCTTGGCTTGCTCCATTTCTTGCTCGTGAGCCGCCTTTTCGTTCATGAGCCGGCGGACGTGGCTGTTGGCCGACTGCACCATGGAATAGAACTGGTTTGCAGAGCGACGATTCACCTCGCCTCGCTCAATCCAGGTGAGCAGCACCGTGATGGCCTCAGAAAACTTGCTATCATCTAGAACAATCAAAGCACAGGTTTCAAATTGCAGGCATAAATATCCTGCTGGGAACACATTTTCTGCTCCATGTCACATTAAAATCACCATAAATCCTGCTTGCAGTATATCATTTTGGGCAACTTTTGTGTCCTTTGTTCTATCAGATGTAAGAAGCCAATACAGCCATGTGAAACTACATAAATCTTCCTTCAACACTTGTCTTCTCCTCATTTTAATACCTTTCTCACAACAAAAAGCAGCCTCCCCCCTTCCTTGTGGCCTGAGTCTGCACTTTCGCAATGTCTCCCTTAAGCCGTTCCGTGATATGGAATGACCTTACAGCGGGAGTGAGGAGACCTCTGTGGTACTGGACTCACTGAGGAAATGAAATGTGTCTGTGTTAATCTGCTCAGCCAAAAGCTCAGTCTTGGAGCTTGGGCTCAGCCATACTTCTGTCAACAGATTTCACTAACATCATGTTGTTAATTAAGCAGCAATGTTGAAGCTGAACAATTCCTCTTCAAAACACTGATTAATTACAAGGAACTGCTTTGAACAGACAATGTGCCTGCATTAGTTTTGTATTATTTGTTTTGTACTATTTGTTCTATGTTTCACATTATGTATTTTTTTAAAGGATTCCAGATGAATCCAGGAAAACATCTGGATTACAGCTTCATGTTTGCCATTCAGGTAACGAAAGTTGTTTTTCTCTGCGGAAAGATTGCCAAAACTGAAGGCTAGATTTTGTACACTCCCTCCCTAGGTAATCTTCTTTCCTCTGACAGTGCTCTCAGCTTCCTCAGAAGACTCTAAGCACAGCATCCATTACACTTCAGGCTTCATCAGGATTAAGAGGAAACATTTCTTTTTAAGTCCCATTTAGACTGAACTGCAAGAAAATATTATTACAACAGTGTCTTCCTGTGGAACCATTTTTGTGCAATTCAATATCATTTTTTCACCAGGATTTTATTCAATAAAACTTCAAGTTTCCAACAACTCATTTTAAACATCTCATCTAGTGCTTTTTGGTTATATTTCTGTATATATATTTTAGATGACTCCTTTCTGTAGGAGAAGGTATATGGTTATGGTGGGAAGATGTAGTGTAGTCATAACCAACAGACACTTAAAACAAAAACTGGAAAATACTAACCTGAGCCAACTGTGTTACAGGATACAGAATCATGTGACACAGTTTGTAAGAGTCTGCTTTCCATGTGTGAAGAATAATGAAATACTAATTGTTAAGTGAAGACTTTGGCTTTTATTCTGAATCAATAATCACTTCCTTAAAAGGTGAGTAGCCTAAAATACAGAGAGGACTGGTGACATGCTCTGTGCCCACAGCCTCTGAAGAAGAGATTTTTACATTGCTTGATCTTTAACATCTTATTAACTGAAACATGCTTTCAGCTACAGCAATAAGATTTGCTCTCCACAGCTGAATAGGCATGTTCACCCAAGATCCCCCAAGAAAAAAGTTCAAATTAACACATAACACCTTCCCTGTGTACAATGGTGTATCTGTTATAAAACATTAACATTGGATTCATTATGACCATTCATTAATTTTCGCTGGGCAGGAAGAGTCAGATGGGCATCCTTGAACTGGTTCCCTCTATCAGCCCCTTATACCCTGTTACGCTAGCCCAGTCTAGGGGATTCTGAAGAGAAAAGAAGTTGAAGGAAACCAGATGAGATGGCAGAGGCTCTATTCCAGATGTTTATTCTCCAGAAGGAGGAGGGAAAGAGAGAGGGCAAATGGTGGTGTGAGGTTTTATCTGAGGTCTGGGGGGTGGGTGTTCTTTGGCCCCAAGCCAATCACCCACTGACAAGTATAGGGTTAGATCTAACAGTCACAGCTGTAGGGGGTCACAGAGGTTTTTAGGATGGGTCAAACCATTCTCAAGGGAAACGCAACACATCCTCTCATTTCATATTGTCCCCTTGGATAAGACTCCACTTCTGAGCTTTGCTGGGTACATATGCAGAAGGAATGTACTAAGTGGCTCTGATGAGTGAGGTTGGCTGAATATAGACCCCAAGAAATGCCAAACGTAAACAAGACTCATGCAAAGACTCTTTACTGCAAAAAAACATGAGAATAAGGCTCTCCAAAAGACTTGGGCAAAATCTTCAGCCTGCTGAGTTGCATGGGAACTGGATGTCAAAGATGCAATACAGCCAAGAACTCATCCCTGAAACACAATGTTTATTATAATTACACTAGTAAGTAAGAATAACCTATAATGGTTTCTGGCAATGTTAGCACGTTTCCATGCATGAGGAAAATCAGCAGCACAGAAATATTCTCCCTTTTCCTTGTTTTGGTCTCTCCCCAGTACTCATTTATGTGTTGTTTTGCTATAGAGCCTCGATGAAATAAAAACACCCTCCCCTCGTTTTGTTTCTATCAGGCACAGTGGGTGGGTGTAAGGGATGTTCGTAAACATATCATCCTTCTGCCACATAGATTCTACCCATTTAAAAGGACACGCTGAAAACCTCTTTTCATCATACTGTACTTCCAGGGAGCTGCAGAGGTCTGTGGGACTGCTATAGTTAATTCACAGCTCTGCTCACAGAGCAGGAAAAAATCCTTTCATTGGTAAACATCAGCATCTTCATTGATTACATAATTAGAAGTTACATTCAGAAATGCTAGAGGGTAATATATGCACAACAGGAGCACATTAGTTAATAAAATCTTTTCTCTACAGTTTTAAAATTTATGTCACCTTAATTTCTAACTTTTATATTCTTGAGTTCATTCAGTGACTGGTATAGGGGAACTCACTGTGAATCCATTTTTTTCATCCAGAATACTTTCTTAGCAATGAGAGATTGCCTTAGAAAATCAGATTTTTATACGAGATTGTTCATTTCTTTTTAGTTAGTAGATAAATAGTAGAAGAAATGCAGCAATGGAATCTAATTTAAACAGAGCGTGAACTGCCTTATGATTGCAGCCATTTATTTTAAAAAAATAAAACAAAACTCCTAATTCTGTTCAAAATTATTCCCTCATGGTAGGATGCACATAATTATACACTGTTTAAAAACACACTCTTCAAATAAATTCCTTTATATAAGACATGTTCCCATATGTAATTGTTCTTTTAAAATAAGCATGCGGCAAATTATTTCTTACTCTCAGAGCTTTTTCCTCCTCCAAGTCACAGCATATTCTAAGCAAATAAGGTAGGTTTTATCCGTCCTGTTTTTGTTGTCTGTTTAACAGTGAGGTGAACTGTGCCCCAAAAGTGCCTGCTTCCCTCAAGCAGCTTCAAAGGGAGCCTGGGCTGGCCTGCTCCTGTATCGACATCCCTGCAACAGGCACACGTTTGGCTGGAGTAATCCCAGCCATTCCACAAGGGCACCTGCTGCAAGCACCTGCAGCCCTGTGTGCCCCTGTAAAGGGCAGCTCTAACACAAGCTCTGACAACGTCGTGTCATTTGAAGATTACCCATCCATCCAGGATGGCTTGCTGGGTCTCTGTCGACAGGGATCTCCAGGTGCTGCCAGACTCAACCACAGGGCACTAGAGATAAGATATTTCAAATTCCTCTTATATCAACTACAGATATTTGACATTTAAATCCGAGCTCACAACTTAGATGTAATGAAATATAAAGAAAAGAAAATGTGTCCCTAGAGCTGCCCAGAAAATTGTTAACAGGAATATTTCTACGAAAAAAGGGAATAATTGTTGACAAATGTTTTGCTTTTTTCTGCTTGTAATTTGACCACTTCTAAGCAACCCCAACTGGAATAAACATTTAATTGAAAAAGCAGTGACAACAACTGTTACAGAATGGTATCCTGGGAAAAGGTGTTGGAAACAAAGGTTTTACTTTCAGCTTATGGAGTTTCCCTGGTGTAACACAGGGCAGAATTCAGCTCAGAGTGCCCTCAAATGTGACTATTTACCTCTCTGTGTTAAACAACTCCATCAGGTGCTTTCACAACTTGGGTGATCGTGTCTAAGGTCTTAGCCATTAGAAAGGATATAGACTAAACCATCACTCTGAAGCCAGGAATTCAAACACTCTTATTTCTATAATTTTTACAGTTATAAGTATATTGCAAATATATCTAATTTGATATTTCTGTGTTTCAAGATGGCATTGCATGCTGAACTTCTAGCTAGGACAAGATCAAACACTGGGCTACTGATTTAGCCTTTTTATTATCTTTTCAACTCTGGTCTTTCTCAGATGTTTGAAAAGTATCTGAGATATTTCACACAACACTTGGAGTCTCTCTAAATCACAGCAAAACTTCTACATTGTCCTATGGGCTACAGTGTTGTCCAGAGTCACCATACATTGTCTCCTGTCCTAAATCTTGCTCCCCTAATGCAACCTCCCAGGCTTGCAAGGACACGCTGAAAAGACAGAGCTGTTGATCTTTACTTCAGTGACTACACCTAGAAAGCTCCTGTGCTGTTTGCCTATGTTTTGGGAAGCATTTATGATCTCATTGTTCTCTGGCCCCTCTGTAAGATGAGAAGGGGCAGGTATACCTTTATGCCAAGTTCTGCCCTGACCAGCAGAAACCCAATTAACAAACACCCCTGAAGGTGTTCTTGCGAGTACTGAGCATGACTGTGCTGCAGCGCAGGCAGAGAAAGGACAAGAGTGGTGGGATATGTCTGTCCTTTTTTGTCTCTGGTTAACAGCCTGTCCTCTGTCAGCTGTAGCAGTGTCATGGGAAGATGTGCTCCCTGCCTTATCCCCACGCTCAGCACTCCCCCTTTGCTCATGGTTACACTGTCCTCAGTCTTCCTGGAGTGCTCAGCTGCCCAGACTCCAGTTCCAGTTTGTCAAACTGGGCCCAATTCAAACAGGAAGGTGGCACAGTTCAGTTGAGGATGCAAACTTCTTCATTATGCATAACCACAGCCAGGAGAGGATGTATGGCCAAGGTGACTCTTAATCTGACTACTGACTTGATAATTTATTAAACTATAACTAAGATTTCTAAACTGCAAAGACTGAATTCAACACAAAAAAGAATAAACTTCAGGAGGTGACTGCTGTGGGTGAATCAGGTCAGAGAAAAGGTTCACTAACCTCCCTCATCAGCAGGCTCAGCCCAGCTCCCCCGTGCATCAGGAACAATTTTCTTCCGAGCACACACCACTTCTGGTGCCAAAATGACAACCTATTTTTCTCTTGGCTTAAGAGCTTCTTCTGTACAGAGTGCCTGCCAGTGACCTAGAAACACAACTCTTCAGTCTACTACCCTCACCTTCTTTTTTTCCTGCTCAAATCCCTTATATAATTGTGCCATGCATCACACACATCATTCTAGTACTTTTGGGATTAATAACATTTTTAACCCAGTGGCATTGCATAACAAGTAAGAATCAAGAAATACAAATTCTTACTGCCAAAGGGTTCTTTTAAAGAATGATTAATATCCACCTTACTATTTTTTAAATAGCCTTAACTGCATCCTATAACCGAGAAACATTTCCAGTTATGTAACAAATCTCTGACACTAGATTTGATTAAAAATACACGTATATATTCACTAAAAGATATATTAAAAAGTATTCTCTCCCCCCTACATAATCAAACTCTTTCTTTTTTTCAAGTTAAATCACACAAGATTCTTCCTGGGGTGGGTGTTTCATGTCAGACACAGAAATCCATTATCTTCTCCTGCTGATGCTATTATTTCCAAGGAAAAGTAATTATGAGGGCATTGAGTTTCCTCCCTATTTCTCAAAATCACACCAAAAACTTTCAGATCCGTGAGCTGCCATTTCCCAGCTCTTAGTAATTAACTCGAGTAATTTTGCAGTGTGGTACATTTAATCCAGTGGGTTTATATTAAAACCTCAAAATCTGAATTGATACAATACAGCTGAGGTGAGGGAGGATGCTTTTAGTAATGCACTAAGCAGTGAGTGTACCTGCTGTAGGCTTTGGGAGGGACATGCCCAGGGATTTGGGTTACCAGGCTGCTGATAGCTGAACCCACCTTATGCTCTTCTGCCAGCAGACAAAAGTGCCCTCGCACCGTGCTTGCTCACAGCCCCTGTGCGAGGCTCTTGGAGCCAGATGTATTGTGCCACAACAGATGTCAGCAGCATATGGAAGAAGGAAGGAGAAAATGATAATCTAAAACCAGGAAGGGTGAGGGAACAGATTTGATGCTAAAGCGTTGAAACATGTCTGATATACCACTAATAAAATAAATTGTGCTAAAAAAAGTCCGGAGTCTCAGCATTTAAACCTGGCATTCAGTGGATTTGTTCATAGGATCTCACTTTGCCTTCCCTTCTGACGTATCTCTGCACTGAATTTGATCCTTTCTGGGTGAGACTTGCCTCTCTGCATAACTGCACTGTTTCTGCAGCGCTCCACCAATCTGGCTCCCAAGTGCAGGGTGAGAATGAAAGCAGTGTATTTTTCTTCTCAGTGAAATATCCTATCTCCCAAGCAATTAAATGTTGTTTATATTTCAAACGATGTGCAAGAGTTGAGATTGTCAGGCTTGATGTTACCTGAGTCTTGTGAAGGCACATCCCTCATTCTACTGTAACTGCCATCTATTTATTTAAATTTCCAATCTGTGCTCTCTTCAGGGGATAATACAGTGCCTGGCAAAGCAGCAGCTTCTCAATTTTTAAATTATATTTCTTAAAATGAAAAACCGTATGAATAACTTCCCCATGCTCATAAAGAAACACTATATTAAAAAGGGAGGTAAATTCCAGGGTATTGTATTTAACTCTTAGATATTTATGTCTCCTTTGCTCAAAATATTTAAAAAAACAGATATTCAGATATAATGAGATGCCTTTGTTAAGTCATAGAACTATTTAGCTACCCGCAGCAAGTACGACATATGTAGCATTTTAAAGGATCTTATTTGCAAGAAGTGATTTCTGAAGATGATACCATTAGGTACAGATATGCTTGAATTAAGAAAACCATAATGTTTGAAATCCTGCTTTGAAACGCAAATGTCATAAGCACAGATTAAAATGTTTTGTTCCAATGCACCTGACAGAGCAGCATTCCACTTAAAAGGTTCAGCCTATCTCCAGTTGTGTCATGTTCTGGGCACCACATGACTTAACTGTTTATAACGCACCCAGGAAAACAGATGTCAGAGCATGCAAATTTGAACCTAAATATCTACCGACACATTCCACTGTGCAGTAATAACACATCTGATTTAACACTGAGGAATTAAAATCTCAAAGACACACACAAATGCTGCAATGAACCAGAAGAAGCAAAAGTCACTTTTTTCTAGTGTAATAGCAGAAGACACAATATTCTGCTGGTTTTGTCAAAACAAGAACTCAAGGTCTATTTTCAAAGGCTGTTTAAGGAGGTAAATAACATTTACACTTCATTGTAAATGACCTTGGATTCCCAGAGTTCACATCTGTGAATTTATTGAGGTATTTTCTCAAGGAAACACAGCTAAGAAGGATCTCATGCTCTTCGTGTTACCCATCTTGTTGGAATGATGGAGCTCATTTCATTTTGATAATCAAGGCTCAGGCTAATGACGTGAACGGTGCAGGAAAAAAATGTTCAAACTGCCAACAAGGAGAGAGTTAAGAAGGACTTCATTTGCAGGAGTAATGAAGATCTTAATGAATAAAAAAAAAAAAGGAAAAAGGCAAAAGGGAAAGGGAGATACACATAAACAAACACTTTGCTACACACTGAATTGCAAAGTGGCGAAAAATTGCACTGGTCCATAGTTTGATGGGTTTCTTTAATTTCTGCAAAAATTAAGTGTTCAAACCAAGTTCTTTGCAGATATGAAGGGATTCAAGGTAGTCCACAGGGAACGGAGAGTATATTATAAATCCTCATGTATATGAGGCCTCAGATGCAGTGGATTCCCAGCCCCAGTCACCAGGCACTGAAGAACTGGTTCCTTTGTTCTGTGAAGCTCCACACCAGTAGAGACTACCTGGCTGAAAATTCACAATGAACTTCTGCTTCCAACTGGCACAAAAGTTTCTCTGTACTCTCTCACCCACAGTCACTGCTGTACCAGGTGACTTCAGCACACCAGAGGAATAGGAATACGCTGACAACACTGGGGCAAGAGTTTCCAGCCAAGTCTGTTACACAAAAACAATGGCTTCTTAGTCTTAGGCTGCAGTTTGCAGAAAGTGAAAAAAAGACATTGTCACCTCTGTTACAGACTCAGTAAATATCTGGACCACACTAGGGGAGTGGCTGATAAGCCTACTTCATCTCTGCTCACCACAGGATTTCCTTTTTGTCAGGAATTTCCAAGGTTATTTTGACAACAAAAGTTGCTTGGATTCAGACCAAGTTATCTACATCTGTGGTTGCAAAGCAGTATCTTGGGGTGAGATATGCTTAGTTATTTTGGCTTGCTTTTTGGCTAGTGCTGCTCCATGAACTTCTGGAGGCACTGCAGGAGCTGAAACCTGCATGTTGGGCACCTGCAGCTCTGTCTCATGAGCTGGCAACAGAGCTAAGGAGTCTTTTGAAGTGGGCACCGCAGCAAGGTTATGACTTTCCTTAAGAAAACAACTGCAGAGCATCTGCTGAAGAAACAATCTTTCAAGTTAAATCCCGACAAGTGTTAATTGTGATCCTTCTTTACTTTAGGATGAATTCTCCAGGCTTTTGCAGCAGTGCAAACGTGGTGATAATACTGAGACCTGAGATTTTAACTCCAAGTTTTACATATCTGAGTGTGTGTGTATATGTGTATGCCTATGTACGTATTTGTATATATACATATTCTGCTACTTTCATCTGAAGTCCACATTTAAATTGTGAATGCATGATGATGGTTGGACTCAATCTTAGAGGTCTTTTCCAACCTTAATGACTGTATGAGTCTATTACATGAACTGCCCCTTGCCAGAGTTGAAGAATTTTCTTTATTGTTGCTTTACTTCTTTCTTTAGGATGTCACAGAGAGCTCATGTGGTGATTCCATGTTGCCCAAGGGAGCCCATAAAGTTCAATGCTGCTATTTAACAGACACTGGCTGTGATGCCATAGGAAAGGTAAAATAGACCAGTGTAACTACTGAAGCCCACTCTGCTTTCTTTACTACCTAGAACAGGGCACAGCTCATGCCCACTGAGAAGAGAGGGGTCTTTTCTGCATTCTCCACACTTACCTATCAGTACAGATCCAGGGCTGGTGTCTTTAATCTCACAACAATCACAGCAAGGTAACTGTTAATTAGCAGAACTTTTATAATTGCAATATAGTCTTTTGCTGGATTTTAATTATTTTCAACCAATAAAAAATAAACTTACCATTTTTTTTAATGACGCACATTGCTGAAAGTTTATTTCTGGAGACACAGTTATGCACATAGTGTTGGTCTATATTGTGCTAAAAATTTTTTATATTAAACTTGAGCATATATGTCAAGCTCTGGTTAAATTTCCCTTAGGAGAACCAAAGATACAAATGCTTGGAGTAGATTTTAATTAAGTATGGAAACTTCCCAAAATGAAAAGAAAAATCCTTCTAAATATAGTCATCTTAAACATCTTGCAAAAATTCACATTCAGTTGCCCGAAGCAATGACTAGCCATATGGAAGAAATTGTCCAGACTTTTTGCATTTTCTGGTTTAGTTCAGGAAACCTGTAGGCCTTACTACATAACAAAAAACTTCCCTACAAAAGATTAACTCTTAAAATATTCAACTAAAACCAGATGGATCTAAAACTGGACTGGAAACCAGGTATGAATTAAAATTTCTTGTATTAGGGCCTCCCTTCTCCTAGTCCATCAACTCATCTGAGTTATTTCACCAATCTATCAAATAGATTGACAAATTATTTTATGGAGAAGTGCATCTGACGGGGATGAGAGTCTGCCAAACTAGTAAGTGACGGAGGTAGTAGCAACAACTAACAGCAATCAGTGCAGTACTCAGAGAGACAGCAGGGTGCATCTCTGCTCCACGCTCCAAGGATGAAACACTTTGCACTGTCCTTCCTCAGCTCCCCAAACATATTTCATAGTTAGAACAGAGACCAGTGTGATGACAGCTAGATAGTCTAAGCCTAATCTAGATAATTCTGAAATAGTGGCAGGAATCACAGCTTCGTGTGACCTGGCACAGTTAAGCAATGTGCTTGGCCATCATGGGGGAAAGAATGCCAAACACAACTGCTAAACACTTGATGAAAATAAATACAACTCTAAGCGGTGTGAAGAGTTGTTTGCTAGATATTTATTTTAAATTTTGTTTCCATTAATAACTTTATTTCTTTGCTTCTTACAGTTTATGTTAGCTATTAAAATAAAATGAATCCTCTAAGTGCACCCCTGAAAAACATTAACTCAATAAATGTACCTAGAAAAAAAACAAACAAGGAAGCAAACACATACCAAAACATGACACTATCCTGCACAAGTAATTCTAACCCTAAAGAGGGAGTGAAAGAATGGATGGTGTGTGTCAGAGATAAGTTGTGTCAGCTCATGAGGGCAATTTGAATGCCAGGGACAGTCAAATGCATGTGATGGAGTAACCTGCATGTTGAGGATTAAAGTAATTTTAAGAATAAGGCCTTTCATATGAAGAAGGATGCTTGCAACAGGTTGCCTTACTGTGAGAGTATTTCCAAGATATATGATAGCAGAAAATTAACAGAAAAAAACCCCATCTGTAGCATTTTGAAGGCTGTGTTTTAGCTGCCAAAGCACAGGTAGACAGACAGATGTAATGCATTTCCAGCAGGTGGGTGAGTGTCATTACCCTTGGCATAGAAATGGCAAAGAAAGCCATTTCAGTGGAGGAAAGTTAACAGGGCAAGTAATGAAACACCTCAGAGAGAAACTGGCTTCACTGCTCTGGCCTCTGCATGGCTCCTGCTTTTAAGGAATAATAAACTGAGAAGTAGCAAATGCTGCTTACCTTTCAATTTTTCAGCCAGCAAAGCAGCTTCGTGTTCAGAATAATGCATTATTGCCGGAGGTGAAGGAGGGCGCAGTCTGTCTTCTTCCATTTTACGTCTGTGGCGTTCTTCTCTGGCCAGCATTCTTTGTTTGCATTCCCATTCATAAAAGTCATCTCTTGCCTGAGCAAAATCAACATGAAGGCGACCTGAATCCTTTTTGTCTGTGCTAGATCCTAATCTCATGCGGTAACCTGAAATCAACAAGTAGAACTAACTGTTGTAGGATTTATTTGCTTAGATTTCTCTTCAATTTTTTCCTCCATTTTCAAGTGCAGCCAGGTAAAAATATAAATTAACAGATTCCCCCATATTTATGCAAAATCTATCAATCACCATGTTTTCACAAGAAGATAAACATCCATCCACTCATTTTTCTTCACCATTTCCTGCACCACCTATCACCATATTAGATGAACTGAAAAGTCAACCCTAAGGTATAGAACCTACATTTCTGTTTAGAAATCTCTCAAAATATCTCATTTTTCCACATGATGCTTCCAACTTTTAAAAGCACAGAAGTCAGATAAACAAAAATCAATTATTTAAAATAGATCTGTTTTAGTCTGAATCCACTTCCACTGATCCTTTTGAGATCATGTTCAGTCTAGTGTTTTTCTCTACCCTGCCAATGGAATTGGAAGTATGGGGAAAGGCTGAATTTTCTAAAAGTCATAACTACAGGTGAATGTGGAAATTGTGCTACATAAATTCCTGTGCCACAAAGAGTTATGTAATTATGTTCCATAACTACAGTGATGCTAGATCTAAAATTTTGAGACTTTATAATTGCAACCACTATTTTCAAATTCCCCAGTGAAAATAATCTAGCAGCAAATATAAATCACCTGCAAATTAATTGAGTTCATCATTCCTTAAAGTAATTTCTAAAGTAGGGACAGATTAATTAGGCATTTGCAAGACTCCTTTCAGAACAAATATGGAAACCTGTTGTGCCTTATCTTTAGAGATATTCTGCATATTCGTAATTTGGTCAATGTATCGCATTCTAAAGTTAGCACACTGCAAAGGCTTTAAGTTAAGGGCTACACAGCAGTACAAAAGGGTCCTGCCCTGAACTAAAACTCTTGACTACTGTCAGAGGTCAAAAAAATCATGCCAAAGCGATAAGAGGAGCTTTTTGTGGCCATATTTGGGCACCTGTCTTTTTTTCCAAGTTTTATTTCTAAGGCACAAATATATCCACAGAGCAGTTAATCTAACTTTCAAAATGCCAACTCAGAGAAAGTGTGAGAAAATCCTATGTAGAAGGCTTCAAACAGAGCCTTCAAATGTGGGTAAAATTAATCAGTCTACACAGGAGAGCTCCAATTTCTCCATGCCAACATGCAACAGCCCAGCAGAGATTTCTCAAATGACAGGATGCTGCAGACATGAATTCTGTGCTGAGCTGGCACACAGGAAGCTCTTCAGAAATGCACACTACTGCAACCACTGCATAATAACTCCAGGGAGAGGAAACTTCTGTTCAAAATGTCAGGAAAAATGGTGTTTGCTGCTTTTGATCTGCAATCTAAGAGAACCTACCTTCCAGTCTTGTGGTTTGCCTGTGGTTTTAAGAGCTTTAGCACCTCACCACCACAGTTAAAACTCAGTTCTGAGCTCCCTCCAGGAATAGCAAAGCTGAGAATTGTATAGTAGATTAAGCACATCCTTGCAGAAATGTCTATCTAAGCATACTCTGTTTTACTGCTGGAAAAACATCCTGCTGTATGAATACAAGGGATTGTCTGTACTACAGCACATGTGAGACAACAGCTTCAAAGACATTAAATATCCATATATGTAGTGATCCTTCAAATAAAAATAATCTGGATGCCTTTTGATTTGACATTTTCCTTTCAAAGACTGTGGAGTTCAGCTAAGGAGTCTGCAGGTGAGGAAAAGATATGACTTTCATTGTCCAGCAAGGAGTGCAAGCCCAGATGAAAAACTTGAGCTAAGTGTTTCAGAGGTTCTTCAAAACCAAAAGGCATTAAAAACTGCCTTACCAAGAAATGGTTTTGGTAGGCTCCTACCAATGGAACCTATCAAATCTGGTCTCCAAGATTCAGGAGCCTGGGGTGAAATAAAACTGGGTATTTTAGGAGTAGCAAAGGAGGGGACTGTTTATTATTTTAAATTCCTCTTGGCTTTGCTTTCTCTAGCTTAGAGAAGTAAACACCACTCCTTCCCCCCAAAAGCTTTTTGTGGCCATATATATATGTAGCTCTAGTCCCAAGGTGTTGAAGGGAGGAGTTACAGATACACTCTGTTCAGTGTGACATAATAGAAGAAGAGTGTGGGTGACCTTTCAGAACTGGGCTCTGAACTAATGAGAGTGTAATTATATGGTTTTATCCACAGAGGTGGAGGCACAAAGGAGTCAGCCAAAAGGGGTCAGTGGTGCAGCTACCCTGATAACTGTGACAAATGCTAGCCCCCTGCTCCCCGCCAGTTTGGCGAGCCAGCTGCATTCCTCACACAGTGTTTGCTCTGTGCCAGAACAGCATTATCAGCAATGTAAAGGACACTGCCAAGGTGCCAGGTCTCATGAACCTAAAATTAGATCTCCCAGCTGGACTGCACTTTCCAGGAAGACTCAATCTCTCTTCCTCTCCCCCTGCCATCTTTTGCCTCCATTGGCGGGAGCACAATAGCTAAGGGCAGGGATAGAAATACAGCACTGCAGGAAGCAAAACTCTTGTGGACTTCAAGGCCCCTCACATAAGCTGAATAAAGAGCTAATGAAAAGGACTGTGCATCTTTAGGTTTTGTGTGCACTGGCAAAGCTGAGTTCTATTAAAGTGGCCTCATTTTTGAAGTAAATGGGAAAAAAGCCTGAACAGTGTACATTGCAGTAGCACTGGACAAATGGTTCCCTTTGGGAAACCAAATTAACAGATTTTGGTAATTTACCATGAATCACACTAAAAAAATGTGACTGCTTGTTTAACTCTAATGACTGAAGGTGGTCAGCCAGCCAGGTGATTTCCACCAGCACAGAAACTTAGAATAACCTAGCTAAGAAGGGACCTTGGATATCATCTAGTCCAGAGCAGGGTTAGCTTCAAAGTCAGATGAGAATGGTCACAGTCTGTTATCTTTCCCTTAACAAAAACAACAAATGCCTTAAGGATGGTTTCTTGCACCTTCATATACTGGGCTTTGCAGACACTAAAGGACCAATGACCTGGCCAGTGGAGAACAGACTCCTTGATGATTTGATAACCAGAAAGACTCCGCATGCACAACTGGCAGGTTCTATTTTGTACATGAGATCCTCAGTCACCCATCTGTGCTGGAAATTTTGAGCCTCAAGGCGGCTGGGAGGCTCATTTTTTTTCAATACCATGTCTCCCTATTGATGTTTGAGGGTGTTTGAATGGAGGAAAGAAACACCTGGCACTGCCTCCCCTTCATGCATGGGCAATGAATTTTTTTCCCCGTCGCTTTGCTCAGGGCTGCAGCTAGCATTAACTTTGTGCTTGGATTGTCATTTTTAATTTCAGGTTTTCACACAGTGGAAGAGGAAAAGACTTTGGGAACTTGCCAAGATCCTCACTTTAAAGGAGCAGAAACAGGAAAAGTTAATGAAAGTGCTAAATAAAAATCAAACAGTATTTTCATCACAGGTCTAGTGCAAACTCCATGGCTTGACTTACCTTTGAGTGTTGCTATACTGGGGACCAGCCAAAAGCTGAGGGCTAACTGGGGATCTAGATCAGAGTGTTAATGGTGATCAGAGAGAACTTAAAATGAAACAAGCAAATGGTACTGAAAGGAAACCCACAGGGGGAAATATCAGCACAGGAAAAATGCACACATGGGCTTTTGGGGTGTAAACACGTCTGTCTCCAGACACCTGCTTGTCCCATATATTCAAGTCTGGGGCCATCAATAAAATGAATTATCAGCCAAAAGAGTAAAGTACATACAGTTGTGAGAACGAGCTTTCTCATGGGCTGATACGATGATTTTAGAAAGTCTCTTCCTTGTGAGATCAAAATACATCTTTAAAGGTTAAATGAAATCTAGCCTTTCTCAAGTCGACATTTTTATCATAGTCTTCTACCTATAGTAAGAGAACATTTTTATCATAGTACCCATACCCGTTTTTGTCATAGTCTTCCAGTCTCCCTTTTCATACACATTTACTTGGGAGTACAAAGGAAAAAAAAAAAACTCAGTGATTAAACTGCTTGATGGATTTTGTAATCACTTGCTCTATTCTGATGATAAGCATGGGATAAATGCAAAACTTGATGAGATTAGATGGGGTAGATAGATAAAAATGATTAGGTAGACAAAATTATCATTATACCAGAAATATCAAAGGCACAACTTTCCCCTAATATAACACACATACTATATTTGTACATCTCTTTTGTCTCTTACAGGGAAAATAAAATGCCTTTAAAATATGCTTTGTTCCCACCATTTCAGAATATATTACATTTGAGAATGGAATAAAGTCTGGTAACCCCCCTGCCCTGATATTTCAGTACAAGGAAAACATGACCCTGCCTAGTGCCAGACCTCCCTGGTAGTGGTGGGGGACAGTCAGTGCTTCATGTTTCATCTGCAGAGCTCAGCAGCCTTGGCAAAAAGAAGTGGAACTTGCCTACAGAGTGCTCCTGCATTTCTTTCTCATCCCTATCAGTTCCACTGGTTCTTCCCCTTGTCTGGTTGGAGACAATAGGTACAACACTTTGGAAGAATGAAGAGGTGTGGAGGAAAAAACGGATGGGAAGGGAGGCTGCGGAGCAGACGTAAGAGGAAGCACAGACAGCAGCGCGACTGTGATGGAAGGAAACAGAAGAAGGAATGATGCACCAGGAACTTGGAATTAAATTTGCAGAAAATTCAGAATGAGGAAGAATGAGGAAAGGAATCTTTCACCTCCGCTTCTTCTCATGTCCTGTCTTCTGAGTGAGCACTCTGGTGCATTATGAATGAGGACACACAACAGCACATAGAATTCCCTACCTCTGTGGTCCTTCAGGATTTAAAGCAAATGAAATTAAAATAAAATTTGACTTGGAGCGAAGCAATGGGTGCAGTCAACTGCTGAGAAGCAGAAAATTGAGCTAGAGGAACACTGGTTCTGGCCCAGGGTGGCAGCCTTTATATTTTTGAGCTTTTCTTTGCTCTCTTTTTTGCCACTGTTTTGTTTATCATAATACTGTAATACCAGTTCTAACTGAATCTGGTGTAACCCTCTTCTGTTCTGTTACTAGGGTCCCCTAAACAAAAGGTGGAAGCTGGTAAATGTGCTACTGCTTGTGATGCCTCTAATCTACTGCAATGATCTACAGCATTTTGGAAGTAACATGAATAAACACATAAATGAGAAGCATGGAAATCAGGAAGGGAGGATGGGGGAGGAGGGGCCAGAAGAAATGAAGTGAAAATTTAAAAAATTAAAAAAAAGAAAAGAAGAAAAATCCAAAGTGGAATAAAGATTTGGAATAAACCTGAAAATATAGCAATATTTCAAAGAAATCTTTACATAGACCTCATAAAGCTCATGATTTTCTGTAGTTCTTCAAACAGGTATTTAAAGCAAACAGCCAAGTTAGGAAAAAAACCTCAAACAACGTAAAAACCCTAAGGAAAACCTTTGTGAAACAAAGGAGCTAGGTTTTTCCTGATGACATATTTCAAAAGTTGAGAGGCTTTCTTTTTCTTTTTCTTTTTCTTTTTCTTTTTCTTTTTCTTTTTCTTTTTCTTTTTCTTTTTCTTTTTCTTTTTCTTTTTCTTTCTTTTCTTTCTTTCTTTCTTTCTTTCTTTCTTTCTTTCTTTCTTTCTTTCTTTCTCTCTTTCTCTCTTTCTCTCTTCCCCTCTTCCTTCCTCTCTCTCTTTCTCTTCTCTTTCTCTTTCTTTCTTTCTCTTTCTCTTTCTCTTTCTCTTTCTCTTTCTCTTTCTCTTTCTCTTTCTCTTTCTCTTTCTCTTTCTCTTTCCCTTTCCCTTTCTCTTTCCCTTTCCCTTTCTCTTTCTCTTCTCTCTCTCTTTCTCTCTTTCTCCCTCTCCCTTTCTCTGCTTCTTTCTCTCTTTCTTTCTATATAGTTGATTGTGATTTGAGAGACAGCTTGTTTCCAGCTGTGTGGGCTTCCCATGGACACCTACAGGATGTTGAGATTCTGTCCTTATGGAGAAGATGGTCAGGACGAGAGCTCAAACGAGAATCCTGGGTTGTTAACTCTCTCCCAGGCTCAAAAGGATGGTCTCAGCAGGTGCTTTGAGGCCACCTCACACAGGGTGGGGGTATGTAAGCCAGTCTGTGTCTGCTTGTCTTGGCCAAGGAGCACTCGCTGGACCTTGTTTATTCAAGAATACATCGCATATGGGTTGAAAGTGTTACACTACAATTGTGAGGCAAAACAGTGATTTTGAGTCCCTCCAGGACCCAGAAAGATGGATGAACCAGCCTGTGGAGTGCAGACAAATACATACAGTGCATGCGAGCCAACCCAGTAAGGTGAAAAAGGACTTGCTTAGCAAGTCAATCCTCAAATGAAGGAAATTAACCTTAACAGGACACTGACAGTCACAGAAGCCAAAAAATGTGAAAGCAGACCTGTTTTTCATATTTTTTCTTAATTTCTTAATTTTTTCCCTGTGAATTAGAGATTGGGGGTTGTTTTCTTGGTTTTTTTTGTTTTGTTTTGGATTTTTTTTTGTCTGTTCTTTTGTTGGAAAATAAAGAGATTCTGAAATTTTACACCCTGTAATTTCTGCAGCACTCATTGTCATGGGAGTCAACAGACGTAGCCTACAGATGGGACTCAGAATCTAACCCATGCAGTAGCTGAATACATGCATGCATAAAGACAGACTTTATTCAGGCTGCACCACAAATCTATAAAAATATGCCAGTGAAATTGCCAGCCTATCAGAAAAATTGGCACTGGAAAACAGCAGTTCCTGGCCTGGTGCCCTCCTCTTTCCACAACCTGTGAGCAAAACTATATAAACCTGTGTAAATCGAAAACAGGATTGTTCTGTAGTGAATTTCAGGATCTATTGCACTGTTGTGGGACAGCAGGAAATTGCCCCCAGGTAAGTAACATACAACACCATGCATGAGTCTTGGCAGATGGAGAGAAATAACAGAATTGCCCCTTGCCACATCATGCTACAGCCACTGAGTTCAAGAAAGACTTGCTGAGATAAAAGCTAAGAAAATAAGCAAGCATTAGCATCACAAAATACAAATCAGAAGCAAGGAAAATCCATTAAAGAATGTGAAGTACCAGAAAGGTAAATGGCTTTATCAACCATGAACTCCTCTGCAAAACGGATGTGACAAAAATTCTTCTTGCTTTTACGAATTGCTGTTATATCTCCACACTGCTCAAAGACTTCCTGAATAATTTCCTCCGTTGCATTTTCTGGTAATCCTCCAACAAACACTGTTTTACACCCAGGAGGTCTCTCTCTTGTTGAAGGTGGTGGAAGATCTAAGTCAAAACAGAAATCACATTGGAATACAAAATTTGTCTTTTGATCCATTGGCTCTAATCACCCATTCAATCAGTTCTGGGCAGCAACAGTTACTTGACATAGTATAGGGGGAGAAGAGAGGGACAAGCAAAATAATTGAATACTGCAGAGATTATCCAAAATTGATTACTTGAATCCAAACCCTTTCAAGCTTTAGGTGGTACTTCAAACATTTATTCCTGCCACTGCAGGTTGCTCTCCTGCAGTGTTTCTTCTCCAGGA
This sequence comes from Ploceus nigricollis, assembly GCA_013399945.1. Taxonomy (NCBI): domain Eukaryota; kingdom Metazoa; phylum Chordata; class Aves; order Passeriformes; family Ploceidae; genus Ploceus; species Ploceus nigricollis. The sequence goes on along the minus strand of VXBC01002573.1, from coordinate 280,080 downwards.
CAGACAGTGAGGTCTAAAAGGGTATTTCTTTTCCCTGTACAGCCACATAAAAACCAGAAAAATATTCTGTTTCAAAGAAGAGGGGCTTCTGCAACTGATTTGACCCTGAGCACAGATCTCAGGCTCTAGTGCAGTGCATTTAAAGCCTGAACTGCAGCATTTCTGGCTCATACCCATCACTCTCCACGTTCACCAAGTGTGTGGGCTGTGAGCAAGCCCATGCTGCGTACACCCTGTGCACTTGGGCTGGACACCTTTCCCTGGTATTAGCTTAATTTCATTTCTGTCTCAGAGTACAGGAGTACAGCAAACAGAAAAACAAAGCGGGAAACACAACAAAGTGACAGCATGATGAAAACACTCTGCCAGTTATCTGTTTTGTCTTGTTGCCAGATAATGGAGCAGACGGCAGCACAGGGGAAGGATAGCCTCATTGTTTACAAGTGCTCATGAGGTGGAGTAGATAGAAATGCTACCTTCACGTATATAGAGAGAGAATTTGTACACACTTATATCGGAAAAACTATTAAATTTTTGAAAGCCGTATAAAAAATAAAAGCTTTCATAATGCTTCACCTTGTTTATACACAGTGAAAGTAATTCTCTAAGAATGAATATGACTAATATGACTTACTGTTTTGGCCCTTTAAAACAGCAAAGGAGGTTGCATCCTTAAAGTGTACATACTCACATACACAACCACTTTGATTAAACTGGGATCTGGATACACTGCAAATCCAGAGCACCTCAATATTTGCTTAACGTTCTCATTCCACAGTGATAGTGAAAGTCACTGATATGATGGCTCTGAATCTCATGGGGCCAACACACAAAATCAGGGTTTATGCCTGAGCTGGTATCTGAGTGGGAAGAGTTTTCCACTTGCACAGTCACAGCAGGAACAGGAGGGAACCTGGACCTTGCTTTCAAAAAGAAAAAGGAACTCATCCGCCATGTTGAACCTTTTGAAAAATGGCAGGAGAGAAGCTGTAGCCCTCTTTCCCTCTATGTCCCTCAAAAAGGGACTGTAGTGAGACAGTTTGGGGTGCAAGGTACTGTGTTCAGGGACACGAGCCCAGATCAGTCCCATCTAACTACAGGTATCTGAAGGGGAGTGCAGAGATGAACAGCACCACATAAGCTTTATGTTTTGTAACATCCTGATCTACAGGAAAGACAGGTATATACTATGAGCAGTGTAGATCTTTAGGCTGTTTTGCTTAAGTATTTTTCTTTTTTGTACAAGCTTCATAGTTTTTTTATGTGACCTTACAGAGGTGAATAAGGATGCTCTTATGCCATACCATGCTTTACACACAGAATAGACCTTAGAAGGAAAGACCACACATGCCTGTAATTATAAAGCATAACTGTTATTAGGTAAAAAAAATTTCATGCAATGTATTTAGGAAAGTAACATTCTTTCTTCAGATGCACTTACTTGGGTTTGGAGGAAAGAGCGTGCAGCTTTTGCAGTGAATTATTTCTTTGACTACAGGCACATCTGTTGGTGGTGGTGGTGGCACTAACCCCATGCCTGGTATCATTGGGTTAATTGGAGTGATTCCAGTCATCATGCTAAGGCTTGGATCAAAGCCTGGTACACAGATTGAATCTGTAAATATAGAACATAAAATCCTGGCTTATAAATCTTGAAACTACCTGTTAAAATTTTCTTGTACGGACAGTTTCTCTTTAAGTCTATTTTCCTTGTTTGTTTCAGAAGCATCACTGTGAGAATTAGGAGAAGGGGAAAAGGAGAAATGGAAAAATGGAAAAGGCAGAGAAATAGGGAGAAGGAGAGAGAAAGGGAAAGGAAGAGGGGGAGGGGAATGAGGAGGAGGGAGCTGCATTCTCAGTGAAAAAAAATAAACTACGCATAAAGAAGGGAATGTTACATAATCTGAAATATTAACATGGCTGAGTAAAATGTAGCACATTAATGTGTAAAACCATGCACCATGAATATCTGTCATTATCTGGAATGCAATTTTCTTTTCATAGTGCTACTGTGGTGTTTACATTGCTTTCTGCCCAAAGCACAAAAAGAATATAATTTAACATTGATATGTCCTCTCCATCTAATTGTCAGACAGATTTATCACAACATAGCCTTCTCACATAAGTGACCTTGATTTACAAACAATACAGAGAAAGATCCATTTCTGGCTGCTTTATAGATGTCTAGTTGGCCAAGACTTCTAACCATTTTACCCTGGAATATAAATTTACAGCTGCACAGAATGGAGTCTTTTTGAACCTTGGAATTAATTCCTTCTTGTCCTGTTATTTAATCCGACTAGTAGATTCACCTCAACACATGTACTACTAACATATACCACTACAGCCTCATAAAGTAAAATGAATATTTGGCAAGCATTTCTCTTTCTCCTTCCTGATCTCCTTGCCAAGACTTCCATACGTATTACTTAAAGCTGAAAGATTTACCGGGGAGCACCAGTGCTTTAACACCAAGAATTGTAATAAGCAGATGTTTCAGAGGAACTGAGAGCCAACTTCTGAAATTCATTTTCGTTAAAAACAAGGCTTTGGGTTTCTTGAGGCATAATGAATAAAATATTTTGAGAGACCGATCTCTTTGTTGGCATAACACTGCTGCTATTTGGCATCATCAATTATTTAAAAGAAGAGAGTTACTTTGGTGTTCTACAGATTTTCTGCTGAGTTTTCTGGCTAGCAACTGGAAAGTATTTAATGATACGTGTAAACATGGGGTTTGGTAGCTCAGGAACTTATTTATTTTGAAGAAGCAAAGAGGGAAGAGGGAAACAAATCCTTCTCAAGCATTTTATACATACAAATACACACACACATATATATATATATGTATATATATGAGCTTTGAGCTAATTTTAAAAAGGCAGCTTGATTAATGAAATGTGACCAGAGAGACACCAGTCTCTTCATCCTAAATCTGCTGCTGAGAAGCTATGTGGCCCTGGGTCAGCCCTCTGACCTTTCTGTATCTTCATTTCTGCATCTACAAAACAGGCACAGCAATACTCACTTACTGGCGAGTATTAGCTCACATTTTTACAGCATTTTGCAGGTGTAAAGCACTCTCTGGGGGCTGAAAATTAGCATTATTATTCCTGTGAAACATCCATAATCATCTTCTCCAGGAAGGACAGCTGAGGACTGAGAACTACTCTAAAAGAGCTCATATCTGTCTCAACTGCACGCTCCTTGTTCTTCACGCACTGACTATGAGCCCTTACCACCTTCAGGCAGTCCTGTACAACAAGCGTAGCAAGTGCACAGTAAGCAAGGATTTGCTTTAGGCTTAGTGAAGACTAGTATTAATGAAAAGTCATGATATTACATTACTTTTTTTAATAAGTGGGTTTTGAAAAAGGATTTGCTCTGGGTGTGCTGCTTTTTTTTCAGTATCGATGTATATGCATTGCTTTTCAGATTTAGCTTTGAAACTTGGAGGCTGTCGTTTATTCTGCAAGATGCAGTGGTGGCCATATATTAAATATTCATGGTGAATGCCGGGAGATGAAGCTAGAGGTGAAAGGGCAACACATAATTCAAAGAAATCCTTAGGCTATGCTAATAATCTTAATTTCACTTTTACAAGTCAGGCTTCTGACAGTCACAGAAGACCACACTTTGCAGCACTCTCTGGCTGTGGGTGGAACTCTATCTTTGTTACTTGCTGCTTAAACATCTCATGGAGCTCAGTGGCATGCAAAGCAGGTCACCATGTTAGCACACAACCAGTCCCTTCCTGGCATCAGGAGATGCCAAATGATGCATTTTGTCTGTCTCTCTGAACAAGTGTAGGGTCTGCTACAGTCCCAGCCAGACTGGGAAATACGAAATTTCATATTGAATGCAATATCCACAGTAGAGCTGCAGCATTCTGAAGCACAGGTACAAGATGATGGACAGAAGGCCAAGTTCTCCCTGTCCCATAAGTACCTTTCAGGCCCCATGGCACAGCCAAGGAAAAAGGCCATCATCTGGCAAGTGCTACCACAAGGTGTATTTAGCTTTTGCTGTTCTGTCCTTAAGACAACCACCAGATATATTTCAAGTTTCCTCCAGGGCTAGTGACATGAAATAAACAGCAAACTCTGCCCAAACCACAGGCACATGCTCTCACCCAGAGCAAAGACGGCAGGTTTCAAAAAGGTTCAGTTTTCTGAATTTTCCTTTGGCAGTGGTGCAGACACAGAGAAAAACAAATCTAAGGGAGATGGCCATAGGGAAACTCATGTCCACAAATACTGCGAATCTGGGCATGGGGAGGAGAGCTTTTAGGCTGCATGCTAATCAGAACAGGTTTATGAATTAAGCAGAAGAAAATTATTTGCCACTAATTCCTGGCACATCCAAGCAAATGCGACTTTGTAAGTAACTTTGCCTGTGTTAAATAAGTACACGGCTTTGTCATCAGTTTCTTTTACAACTAGAATCAATCTACAAGAGCATGAGCAAAGTGTTGGGGTCCAGTCCAACACTCACAGAATGTCCTTCTAGGAGTGCCAGGACCCTGTGCCTTCAGAAGGTGACTGTGCTGAGGTGTACTGAAGAGGACTCAGTCAATAATTCTTGAAATTTAATTCCACATCTTGCAGGCACTAATCCAAGCCCTGCTAAGGTCAATAGCAAGACTACTGAAGGCATGAACAGATTTTAACCCTGACCAAGTTTAAATTCTCTGTCCTCTTGAATCAGTTGCTTCATTTTCCCAGTGTGTTAAATTGAGAATGAAATGCTTGCATACATAGCATGAGCACTGAGAGGATGCACAGGTGCCAACTGTCAGACATCCTGGAAAAGAAAATCATTCTCTGAAAACTAAAAACTATTATTATGCATTGCAGTGATGGAAAATCCAGATGAATTTCTAAAGAGTGAAGCTCTTGTTTGAACCCCTGAAAAGACTGGTGGTGCTTGCATCCCCAGAGAAGCTGATGCATGCCACCTGAATATTGCTGACAAACCATGACAAGGGATTATAGATGAGGTGTCCAAAGGAAATACTGGTCTGGACTCTGAGGTGCAGGGAAAAAAGAATGATAAAGTCACTGGAAAAGAAAGTTCATAAATTTGCCACATCTGTGATAGGATCTAGAAGAATCCCAAGTTTAACTATATTAACGCTATTGAGTGGTGCAATAATAGAAGTTGGATATATAGCTCTTGTCTAGAAACAAGGGATGATCATCCATCAGCACCACCACTGCAGTCTGCTCCACGTCCTGGCAAAATGCCTATCTGGAGCAGGGCCAGGACACCAAACTTAGCACTGGAGGCAACTCCTGTTGAACTAACTGGTAAGATTGTTGGTCTTCAGCATGAAAGAAAATGAGAAGAGTTATGCAAGGATTTCAAAAAATAGGAATCAATCCTGCCCACGTATGATTTTTTTAACAGATCTCCTTAAAGATATGATTATTACGATACTGTAGACTTTAATATGTTACACTAAACAAAAAGATATATTACATTTATAAGCAACACATCTGAAAAGTTAAAGAAGCAATATTTTACACTTTCAGTGATCATGGCATTCTTTTTAAAGGGATTTATATTTATGCAGTTAGCTAAGGGTTTATAAATTATAAAAACAATCTGGAAGAAGATACAAAATTTTCATTTAAAAATGTTAATAAAGAATTAATAAATGAAATCATTAAAATGGAAAGTAATCAGAGATCATAAAGAACTTTAAGAATGGAAAAGCATATGTTGATCAAGTTAGAGTCCTTGTGGATACTGTACAAAAGGCTTGAACATTCACACATTTGTATAGGAAAATAAAAGTATTTAACATCAATATTTTGAAGAGAGAATATTTTGAAATGGAGAGGCCTAAATTTGGCAAAGCAAGTTAATTCCTGTTTCATCTGATAAAAAATTGGTATGGTGGAGAACAATAAAAACCTCTGGAAAGCAAATATTTGGAACTGGCAGTCAGAGAGACAATAAGAAAAACCTTGAACACGTGGAGTAGTTTTTAAAGCTTCTTTTTCTTTCAAGTGGAATAAAAGAACAAAACATTTCACAGGAAATCTCTGAGTCTGAAAAAACCCGAAGCATAAAAAAACTCCTTTGATGAAAACTACATTCTAACACAGTAAGTAGTGTAAAACAATTGCTTTTATTAGGGTCCATTTTGGAAGGGCAGGAACAACTTTGTCTTCCATAAAAATAGCCACACAATCTTGTTGAGCCATCCTCCTTTCCTTCTGTGGCAATGGTTACTGATTGACTCACCTTATGTTTTTGCCACATTATTGCTGTGTTCAGGTAACAAGGATCTTTATTCCTGCCAGCTGCGCTTTTGGGTATTGCACTCCATCGCCAATACTAAGTTACCACCATATTTCCACCAGCCCTTGCAACAAGGTATTAATTGGCTCTAAATCACTTTTTAAGGGTATAATCGCCTCTATGATTCATAGTATTAGCCCTTGGGGGTGTCTTTTTTTTTTTTTATTTTTGCCTGCAACTGCCAATTGTTTCTGTGGAGTTTTATGACAACTGCCAAATTGCATTTCTGTTGGATGCATAAGAACATCCACAAACAGGGGTTTGCGAGCACAAACATGGAAGGTTTCCACCACGGACATTATCAGCCATGTGGCTCAGACCTGCTGGTCAAACACACAGAGAAATGGTGAGCAGTGAAAACAATGATCTGAGCACAAAGCAACTAACAGAAATAATAAACGCTGAAAAGGTTCCCATGGCCTGGGAGTGATAATTTTACACCTACAAAAATAGTCTGTTTTCTGCTAGGGAATGCCAACATGAACTGAAAGCACTAGGACAGTCCTGGCAGCAGCTGGCAGTAAATGTATTAAGATGCTTCTTAAACTTTGTTTTCTGTGGAGGAAAAAAGAGATCTGGAGACCAGATATTTGATCGTGCACTTTAGAAACACCATTGCTGAGTATTTTGAGACTGAATATTGATTAGATTTCTGAAATTTAAAATTAAAATTTTCCTGAAAAAGAGCAAATCTAATAGAGAATCTGCCTCCCTTATAACAAATACATATATATACATACATACATGTATGTGTATATACACATATATACTATCGCTAGAAAATAAATTGTTGCTATTTTTTAATTTGAAATAAAGAAAGTACCTTATTAGAGTAAGGAAGAGTTACTCTAAAAACTTGTATTTTTATCTAAAATTCTCTCTCAAAACGCAGCAGTCTGCTAGTGCCTTTATTATCATCACAATCTAATTTTTTCCCTATGAGCAATTAAGAATGCATATTCAGCTGCCAGCCAGAGATCAAGGCTGGATCACTGTTTTCCCTGGTCATTCAATTCCTAACATCTTCAGGGTTTCACAAAGCTTTTGGTGGACGTGACTAGTTTGGTCAATATTTAGAGCTTCTCTCATCAGCATCTTTGAATACATTTCCTTGACCAGTTTAGACATCATTAAATGCCTAGACTTGTCTGTTTCTAAAATAGATGCTGAATTGTCTGGTGAACTTCTAGGCACATGGTAATAAACAAACGTAGGGTAAAAAACATCTGACAGCTCCTCCGTTTGACCAGCTTAGCCACTATCATCCTCTCTCAGAGCAAGGACCATCTGACTGCGGCCAGTAGCAGAAACCTGGGGCACCAGAATAAGAAATAAGCAGGTAAAGAGCAAAATATTCTTAGCTCATATAGATTGAGCGCTTACATATATTCAGTGATAGAGATCATAACTGAACAATGCTTTCTAGCAGGCTTCTATTCCACATAACTTAATTTATACCTTTTTACTAAATCCTGCTATGTACCTACTTATATTTTGAATCCATTGGAACCTCTTTGTACCTGTGGCTTTCACAGTGTGTTAGCGAGTAGCAACTGAGTTGGGAATTGTGCTTCCTTTTCTTTGCTAAAACAAGTTATTTGGCAGTTCCAGGTGGACATTCTAGTTCTTTCATTCTGAGAAATCACGAATCCCTTATTTACCTTATCCACAAGATTCCAGATTTCATTTCTGCTTTTATATTTTGCCATGTGTTTAGCAAAGTGACCTTTGTCTCTGTGGAACTGCTACAAAGGAATATGGATGTGGAACCTCTGATTTTGGCCCCTTTTAAAATCATGAGAAGGTAAGTGCAAGGGCAGAGATGTCTTTGTAGGTGCTCCTCTAGTCCTGAGTTGTTGAAGAACTGAGTGCTGAAGACGTGGGCAGATGCCCTTACAGAGATGCTGCAGGAACACAACCAGTGAAGGACCATGTGAGCACAGGACTCCTGCAGGAACAGGAGTAAGAGGTGCAGGATCAATGTTTGTGTGGGCGTTCAGGTGTGTATTTGGAGGAGTGGAAAGGAGTGAGTTGAGAAGGGCCAGGAAATCAGTTTCTTGACCTCTGGCTTTCTCAGCTGGCCAGGGGATCCCTGTTAACACCACTCAGCAAGAGCTACATTCTGTGAAACAGAGCCTGGTCTGTAGCAAATACAAGTCTCTAAGGGAGTTTTGACAGAACAGAGGGTGAGGGAGAATCCAGATGAATGTTTCTCATTAATAATCAATGAAGTAATAATTTATGTGAACTCTACAGTGTCTGCCAGACCCACTTCATAAACAAAGCCTTGTAGCATCATCAAAACACTTGCCACTTGAAAATTACATCTATGAGGCATATATCACTGACAAAGCTTTAGGGCTGTATTATTGTACTTGCTTTTTTGAAGAAAGCACAGTATCTGCACAGAAGAATAGTTTACAGCAGACAATCCCAAAACTTTAGATGCCGTTCTTCAGAGCTAGTTATGCTGTAGCTGAAAACACTAAAAGCAAATCTGTCCTCGTCGTGATCCCTGCTCACAAAATCACTTGACACACACTATATTTAGAGCAATATACATGACAAAGACTAAATTAAAGAAAACCACCTTCTCTTTTTACAAGCAAATCATGGGGTGAATCCTGGTTCATCCTTTATTGCTGCAGCGCTTGGCAGAACAGGACCTCAATCTTGTTTAGAGCTTCTAATGCAATGCAAATAATAGGAGAGAATAACAAATAATAATAATACAACAAAGCATTACCACAATGGATGCCACTCTCCTCCAAAGATGCAATTTTAACCCTGTTGTGCTAAGAAATCTGCAATGTTAATGTTATTTCTAATACTGTTTCTGCTTATGGACAGCCACCAGCACCATTTTTACCTCAGACGGGTTTCAGGCACTACCTGCCCATGGTGAATTTATTTAGTTCCCTCTTAGAACATGTCTGCAAAAAAATACCTGACAGACAAGCCCGAGAGTGATCTGGAAAACTCAGGGCTTAATGTTGAGGGAATCTGATGATGGCTTGTCTGCTTTTAATGCCTGACAGCTGCATGTGTAAGAAGCTAAGCCAGAAAAAAAAGTGACTAATCTTAGTCTCCATCCACAATCAGATTCACTTCCATGTGGAAAACCCTGTTTCTATTGCAGCAGAAACATGTGGGGATGGAAATTGAAATGGTAGAAAACAGAAAAATAGCAAATAAAAGAAAATGTGAAGAGAAAAATCAAAATAAATGCAGGGAAAGAGATGAAGGAGAGGGAAAGAGGAAAGGACAACAATATTGTCTGGACTGTCTGTGTCCATACCTTATCCACGGGCTCATTGACCTGTTCCAGGATTTTGAAGGATTCATGAGTTTATAGCACCTCACAACATTCAGAGTACTGACCTTCCCAAAGTCTCTGCTGCTTACGAACCTTTCCAAAGAATAGGAATAATGGGCTTCTTCCACCTTTTCACCAATAAATCACTTCCTTGCATGGGGTCAGTCACAAGTCCATTGTGAAGAAAATAACAAAAATGCAAATTGCACACAGTGCCACCTGGTCCCCAGTTAATGGCTCCTGAGCTGGTTTGCAAAAATATGGGGCTGGCCAATATGCAAGATGCAATGTAATACATTGCCTATATGCTGTAAAATGTGCACAGCTGTTATTTCCTGACTTTCAAAAGTCTTTGTGCACTCACTATTTGCTGCTTGGGACAATCCTCCCCTGTTCTGAGATTTTTCCTTCCATTTCTTCAATTTTGTTCACATTGCAATGGGCTATTCAGTAAGCTTAGCCTTAGCCAAACTAAGAAGCCTCTCTAGGCTCCAATGGAAACTGTTCAGACTGTTTGCCAAATGAACCTCTTCCTAAAATAAAGCGTCACCATGTTCCTTGAAAACAAGATCACCTTTCACTTCAAAGTCCTAGAAGATGAGAAAAGAAATAAATAAAATATGATTACACAGCCTAGGAACTGTTAATGGATTTTTTTCTTGCTTGATATCTAGGAAAGTGCTGTATTCCAGAAATCTGAGAGGCATTTGTACAGGCACAAAAAGAAATAACAAGTTTATTGGAAGATATAAGCTCCTAAGATGTAAATGAATACTGAAAAGAAATTGGAGAAATAGGAAAAATTTCAATTCCCAGGCTATGCTAATACTGAAATATGATCTTTATAATAAATGAAACATAAAAAGCTTTCAGTGTGTAAGAGATGGTAAAATACCAGCTTCTGGTTATTAATGTGACCTCAGAGAAAATGGGTGTAAAAAAAAAGAAATTCAGACATGTCATTGGACATTTTCCAAATGAAAACAAAAGGGACTCATTTTTCTCATGAATCATGAAAGAAATTCTGGCTATTAAGCTGGAGTTACTGTGTGGATTCTTGAATCTGTGGAATGCATACAAACACTCTCCTTGCCTTTCCAGGGTCATAGGAGTAACAACAGCCTTGCCAAAACTGGAAAGAAGCTGTACAACCCAGAAAGGTCTATCAGCTGCACAGTCAAGTTCTCGCAGAAACACAACAAAAACTGTGCTCTGACAGACTGAAGGGTCCTTCTAGCCCTCTAGCCCAGACACCTGCCTCCAACAGCAAATCCCTAATTTTGTTCCGTACCAGAACAGAACAATTCTAAAGTGACACTTCCATATAATATTCTCCCAATCTCCAACACTCACTCTGCTGCTCAGGGGCTTCCTAAAGCAGTTTTGTGTCTCCTCCAGGTTTATTTTTGGATGAAATTATCAACGAGCTTTATTGCATGGGATGTATTTCTTTTGATGTCATTACAAGAGATGACAGAAAGTTGTCCTGTGAAATCATCTGGAAAATCTTGAGTGATGATATTTCAAACTTTTAACCAAGTTACTCTACACGCATATTTCTCTTAAAAGTCTGAGCAAACAGCCAAAAGAGAGATTTAAGCTATAATTTTAAATTATTATTCCTGGTACTATTTTCCTAGTCTCTTTTATGTTAAATCATTTAAACAACAGTGTTAAAACTCTTAAATCTATAGTATCTTTAACCCCCTGAGTAGTAGAAGGTTAAGTATACTAGATATAGTAAAGATTTGCTGTCTGTATATGAATATAGTAAGGAATCTTGATATTTTGTATTATCCTCCACTAGAACTGTTTGACCTCCATACAGTTTACGGCAGTAACTTGTAGGACAATATTTGAATGCTCTGTGCATGAGCAGAATACATGTTGGATCTGAGTTTGATTAACTAACTGTTGAGTAAGTAATAGAGTGGTACTTGGTGAATTAATAAACTGTTTATTGGTTAAGAATTAACCAAGAATCCTATCTTGAGAATACCATGCTACATAAAACATGATCTGAAAAGAACCCAGAGTTGAGAGCAGCAAGTAATGCTCCTGAGTGTCTGCAGAAATAGCTATCTTAATTAAACTCCAATGCACTATGACAAAGCTATTTTGGTTAGATTTTTCCTATAAAAGCCATCTAGCACCTCAGCCACCTGAAAACACTCCTACGTGCTTAGGTCTCACTGCAAACACAGAGTGTTGGTGACTACAGCTCTTCAGGAACATGAGAAACCATTTATCTTTACATAAGCAGGTGCCTTTACACTCTTTTACCTCCCATAAGCAGGTACTGTAGCTAAGGGCTGGCTCAGGCCATGGGCAGCACGGCTCTATCCAGATCAGAAGGATTTGAGAATTCACAGGGGTCACAGCCAGGTATGGCCTCAGCACTGGGGAGCCACGTGGGGAGGAAGAGAGTGATCTGTGGTGACAAGGGAGCTTGCACATAGATGGAGGTGGCACAGGATGTAAAATCAGACACAACCAGCAACTGAAAGAACAAGCACTTTGTGTTGAGGATGGGATGAAAGTTGTACAAACCAAGAGAATGGAAAGTGCTGTCCAAAGTACTTCCACATTCAAAGGAGGAAGAAGGGCAAAAAAGACCATGGAATTTATTCACAATTCTCAGTCAACCTCTTTTCTCCAGCTCTGGATAATCCACAACACCCTCATCTTTGAACGATTTGCAACACTCAGTTTTTAGCTAGAGACCTGCCAGAGGGAAGGTAATAAAGTCCGCTAGACAGAGTATGTTGCTTATCAAACAGGAGAGGGTTTTTTATCTTTTTCATTGCTAAACCTGGGATTTCACCCGTGTTCTCAAACACAAATAAATAAGTGAAAAATATTAAATAAATAAATGCTATAAAATTCCACAGGTTATCATTGCTTGTAAGCTCATGATTGTAGTAGGGCTAGATCTAAAAATATTTAGAATTATAGTTTTTGAAACATCTCTTAGTTTGTGAAGGCTCCCTTTGGCCACCTCCCATTTCTCAAATTTCACAGTGTTTGAAAATTTTGTGATGCATTCATTGCAATTCAGGACTATGTTTCAAATTCCCCTTCCATCTATGAATACAATGATCCAATGATTGTAGATCTTGATGATATAAGCACAAAGGCCCTCTCAGCTCTCTGAAGGTCCTGTTTTAGGCAGCTAGACTCAGTGGCCAAATGGCCAGCAATGGTGGTAACTGGAGTACTCTCCATGGTTGGTAGAGAAATCCCAAATGGGATGCCCCTAACTTCATAATGAAGCAATTCCTCTTCATGCTGTTTGAGTACAGTTATTATCCCATTGAGCACTTTAGAAGAGGCCTGACATTAAACCAGTGTCAGGAGAATGTGCATCATGCTAAGGTAGATAAGGGTAGTCCATATGTCTGAAAGCTGTTACCTCAACCTTTTAACAGACTTAGACAGAAATTTCTGTGTGTTTTGACATCTGGGTCACAACCATAAAGTTTTCCAGCACAAGTACAATAATTACAACATTATGAATACATTTTTCAGTTCATCTCCATTCCTTCTGTATATCCCGCAGAGCAGAAAACCCTTCCTTCCACCATCTGGGCATTTCTCTAGTACAAGGAAGGTCAGCAGCAGCTAGAGATGCCAGAATAGCCAGCTGCTCTGTAGCCTCCCTCCCCGGGGCCTCAGTACCGGAGCCATTATCAATGGAACGGTGCGGACTAATAAACCTTGATTTTGGCAAATAGCCCAGGGGCAGCCAGCTGGAATGGGTTAAATCACCCTGAGGTTCTTTTAAGATACTCTGGGACCCGTGCAGGGCAGTGCACAGAACTGGGTTAATGCTTCTGGTCCCCAGTGACTCCTTCCGTCTCTCCTGTCTCTCACAGCAAGGGGAAATGGATGCCTCAACTAATAATAAACTGGAGCTGAGCATGTGGAGAACACCAGGCCAAATATAAAACAGCTGGGGCTCTCTGGCCAGCCATTAGCTTAGCTCAATCACAGCATTGCCTGGAGTCTTCTGGAAAACAGGTAAAAATAAGATGAGTAAATAAGAAACTTCCAAATCAACCAGAAAAAAAAATCTTGAAACATTTGTATAAAGCTCTTTTGTCTCGTCAAGGAATTTATTATGACATAGCTTTTATTTCCTAACAGACACAAACCTCTCGGCATGTTCTTCACCAAAAAAGGGACTAAAAATATGACAAATGATTACAGAGGGAAGAAGGAATATCCCCAAGACCACATGCATCTCTGTACCTCTAAAATAGCTTAACATAGAGGCATTGCTCTTGTCTGTCTTTGTGGGTAAAAAAAAAGGGTGATATTTCACTTTAGAAAGTAGCAGTCTTGACAACATTCTTACAATGTCATATTTCATGACTTAGTTTAACAGGGAAAAATCTTGTCTGAAAAGAAATCAAGAACTTTTAAAAATGAACGGCATACTAGAGGAAGCAGACTGAGTAAGTGTGCATAGAATTGGCTCAACTTTTATTCAATTAAGGCAAAATCCAGGTTTCATATCTCCTGTGCATAACACATTTTAATTTAGATTATATTAGTGGTTGTGTGCAAAACTTGTGACTTAAAATTCTTGCTGCTAGAAAATTTCATCTGTAATTTCTGGCAGCCTGCACTGAAGGTTCAGCTGCTAATATTGCAGAGCAGTGAACTAAGTGCATAGCAATTTCACACTCACACACAATCAACCCCACCATTCAGAAATGAAATTGCCCTTCTTGGTATTTACAATTTGCCATCAGAACACTCTACATATGACAGTCTTTAACAATACTGTCAAGCAAGGTTTGCAAACACCAAGAACAGAGATATGTTCATTATTTCAAGAAATAGCTACTTTTTTACAAATTAAAATAAAGCAAAATTATGTCAGACAGACTTTCTTTCAAATTATAATTATTCTGTATCCCATTTTTAGTGAAAACGCATTTCTTTGTAACCATTGTGAGCTAGAATATGTTACCCACATTAAGATGCTTCTTTTGCCCCACTCTTTACATTTCCACAGCTAGGGTTCTGTCATTAGCTTTATTAAAAATATTTTTTTTTTCAGAGGTTTGTAAGTCAACTGTAAAAGTAAGTTCCAAGATGAAAATTGGCAGTGGTGGTTGTCAGTTCAAGGATATACGATAGTATTGTTCTTAATATACCTTCAGCATATTTTTTCAAATATGAAAAAGCAACCCCAACCCAAATCTCCTTCACTGGCTTTGTTAAGCCTTGTTTTACAAGGTGTACAACTACAATCTCTGGTAGTGAAGTAATATAAAAATAACATAAAGACACTTGCAGCATGCAAATGTGTTGGGGATAAAGGTGTAGTTGTATTTGAAATTCTGTGTACAATAAATGCAGCATAATTGAGCAATGCTCAATAAATAGTGGGTAATTATTTAAGACTGAAAAAAAATCTTTGCTAAAGTCTTTCCCAAGAGGCTGTCAAAGAAACTGTGCAGGCATAAAGTGAGAGACAAGGTCTTGTCATGTTGATATAGATCAGAAGCTGGCCAAAGAGATGGAAATTCAAGAACAGGAACTAACAAACACTTTCCATTTGAGTGGTGTGATTTCAAGTAATGTTAATAATTCTGTTGAAAAGAGAGAGATTAATGTTACAGAAAAACATCCAACAGACATAGAGCTAATTGCCTGAAATATATATATATATATTTATATGTAAAAGGAATTTTAGAGGAACCAAAGACAAGGAAGAAAGGAGAGCACAAGGATGTCAGTGCTATCAAATCCCAAGTCAGTCTCTTTGCAGAGGACAGGCTCAATGGCTCGTGCAGTAAAGACCTGGCAATGTGGCACTGTGCATTGTCAGGGAAGCCAATTAAAGGTGAGCCTGCATAAGGGGTAAGAAAAAAAAGGTATGGGAAAATTACTGCAAGCCTCTTAGAAAACCCAGACTCTCACCTGACATACCATGCTCTGTATTACTCACTCCATCCTCTCCAAGGAACATAAAAGCACAGCAAAAACAGGACAATGAGTATCATCAGGATCATTATAAAGTAGCTTAGAGGAACCTCGGCTGAAAAAGCCTTGGATTGCTCACTAGAGAGAAGAGGCAGTTGTGTAGGAGCATTACAAAGCTCATGAATTTTATAGAGGGAGGTGGTGGACAGGTACTGTGGACTCTGTTACATGATACAAAACTGAGAAGCATTTAGTGACATAAATAAAGAGATTATAAACAAAGAACAGGTAGCTGGAATCTCTTCCTAATTGCAAAAGGAATTACTCCCATGAAACTCCATGTTACACAAAACTTAACTGAATGAAGATCTTCTCAGAGATAAAATATAAAGAAAGAATGAAATGCAGACAAAAACCACACAGAGAAATACATCACACACCTTAGACAACAAAAGTGTTCAAAGTGATAGAACAGGAGGCCGTGTCATCTATTATTAAAATCGTCTGACACTTCCTATTACAACACCCTGTTGTCAGTTGCTTTTAGCTTTGCCCATCATTAACAGTTTGGACTGAAATTTTTACACATCGAATATCTGCCTGAGGCTGAAATACTCTGGAAAATTTTAGTCTGAACAATTCAATTGCTGCACAAATGGAGCCAGAGAATAGTCCTACTTTTTTTTTATTTCGTTATTTTAAAAAACCTGATGTGCCTCAGCAGCTGTAGCCCCTCCAGACTTCTGAGGGAGGATGTAATATTTCAGAATTGAAAAGCCTTTGCACTGGAGCAGTAACATTTGCCATTCTCTTTAAACTCTACCTGAAATTTCAGGCAAATTCTGCCTTTGAATAAAATTATATTCACTCGTACTGTGAAAAATAGGTCTATTTTTGGCTTTAATAGCTGAAATCACAAAGGATTACATATTCCACTAATGTCCTGGATTATGTTTGTGCCTCTGCTTAGCAAGCGAGGAAAGAGTTAAAGCACAAGGATCTCAGCTATTGTTAACACTTGAAATGATTTGTTTCAGCTTTTTATAACTTGAAACCTAAAGTTGCCTTCTACTTTCTTTGCCTTCGGTCTGTGAGGTTTCCAGCTTAGCTGGTGAGGACAAATCTAACCTTGTGACACTTGCTAAGATCATAGTGGATAAATCAGAAGATTGTCTGAGCAGCCTAAAAGCCCGTCAGGTCTGGAGCAGCTAATTGGGTCTTGCCTCATTCGTTCTGCCTGTGATTTTTCCAACAACAGAACACAGAAAACAACAATGCCAGCAAGCAGAATTTTCCCCAAGTCTTGCTATTCTTGTCTCTCTCCTCAATTATGGGAAAAAATATCTTTCATGCCAATTCTAGGAGAGGTTTGCAAAGTTCAGAAAGTTTGGCTTTGTTCATTTCCTCACCCATTCATTTGAAACATCTCCGCTCTGCGAGAGTTTTCAAGAGAAACCAACTTTTCAGACTACAGTGGATACATCATCACCAGGATGTATCTTAGCCCACTCTGAACCAGCTCTTAGCTCCCCACCTAACCCAGTTTTACTAGGGAGGCAGAAAACAGCTTTTTAAGCAGTAAGTGAGGGCCAGGCAGATGATAGCAGCATTTTACATCTGCTCCAGAGTGAAAGAGAGAAAGTGTCAGAGCTGATGGTATCACCCACCCCCCCCTTGCCCACCTCTCCATCAGAAGAGGCTCAGCTCTCCCTGTTGTTCTAAAATGGGTACAGGAAAAGGGACATAGGGAGATGGTGAGGGAGGAGAGAAGGGACAGTGACTGGCCACATCATCAGCTTGGTTGGCATGGCGTGGATGGTTTAAAATCTGTAGGCAGCCCAAGTGGTTTGGCTGGTTGAGCCGGTAGATTTGCTTGGGTATTTTCACACCAGCTGAACTTCTTAGCTCTGCGGGTTATGTTCTTGGCTGTACTACAGCTCTATTCAGGGGAGCCTAGAGAAGAGGATTTTAGCACCTGGGACTGCCAGTGACTGCATTGTCCTTTGCTTTGTGCTGAAGTGGCTGCAGGACAGTTTTGTGGGGCTGTGGTACCTCACAAAGGCTGCTCATAGGCCACTGCCCCCTGCTCTACTCTGTGTAATGCCAGCTCTTAACCACCTTTACCACGCCAGTGAATTTTTGGCCTTTGACATTTTAGGCAGTTTTATAGCTTATTTGCACTGCTGAAAGGGGACAGAAGGATGAGGTTAAGAAAGGTCCTTTCTAAGCCTAGCATAAGGACTTTTAACTCAGCCAGTAAATTTGCTGTTCAGAGAGGTTTCCAACTGGCTCCTTTGGTCTCTGGGTTCCAGCACTGAGAGGATTTATGTTTCACACCATGTACGGTAGTTCCAGATATTTAAATCAAGAACATACTTGTCTGAGCTTCACAGGAAAGTATACTACTTCAGATAGAATTATGGCCAACATCTTTATGTTTTGTTGTCACTTAAACATTAAACAGCTCCATGCTGCCTTGTATAATTCTCAAAACAGTCAGGTTTCTCAGATTAAATGCCAGTCTCACATTATGAAACAAGTTGTGTTCCTGAGAACTAAATCACAAAATAACTATGGTACCAGGCCAGGAATTCATGTGTAATAATTTTGCCCCCACTTTTTCCAGCATATCCAGATTATAGGTCTTATGTTATCATGAACAGTCATGGTCATGGTACCCTTCCAAACATGAGCTGACGTCACTCCAAATCCATTGTCTCATCACATTTGATGGATGAGACATAGCCCATCCATCAAAAAACACACCCAATGTGGCAGAAGTAATGGAAAACCCTTCCCACTTTATCTGCCACTTTATACATCTGACTGATTCTTTTTCCCTAGGGCTTGTTAAATTTCAGCAGAATTCTCTGTCATGTTGTGAATTGAATGTGAAAAAGCAAAGTGACCAAACTGATACTCAGCAAAACTAAAATGCATAGTAACACTGATTCTGAAGGTCAGCAAACCACAACTTATTAGAATGATTTTCTAAGAAAAAAAAAAAAAAGGCGGGGGAAAAAAAGCCCCCCTTCAGTAGAAAAAAAAACTCATAGATCCCAAAAAAAAAAAAAGGGGGGGGGATGAAAAAGAGATGGCTGATACAAGTGAAGATAAAAAGGTAAACCACCCATCAACTTCTTATTTGACATTCTCCTTTGATGGCAATCTACTGCAAAGCAGTATACTCTAAAATAAATATTTTGGACTGCACTTCACATCCAGCTCCTCCAGTGTGACTACACTGCTACTAGCAGGACTGTGCCAGGGTCCCAGGTGGCAAGCATGAAAACAGAAACTCATTATGGAATAAGAAATGTAAGAACTCTTTGGCGAGAGCACATTCCCTGCAGAGTGCTATGAAAGTAAAAAGAACGTTTAAATAATACTGGCCCTTGATCCCCTCAAAAGCTGAAAGCACATTTATTCAGCCTGAATTCCAAAATCCCAGGCACAGTTTATAAAATGTGCTTGATCCTCGTGTAAGACCCTTTGGCATTTTCTTTCAGAGAAAAGATCTCCAGATGTTATTTTTACAGTTCATCTTTAGTAAATGTATGTGTTTAGCTAAACAGGCTTAAATGCAAGAGGCACCTAAGAGAACAATGATGAAATGTTTGACTTGATTTACGGACCAACTGTCAAATTCTCGTTTAGAACATCTGGCTGGTAAGGTGATTTGAAAACTTTTTCTGTCAGTGAATATCAGCACAGTAGGCTCTTCTACCTTATAGACAGCTCTAAATTGTAAATGTAATTAGTGGAGAAGTGGCATCAGAATGTATGTCTAAATTCACATTCAGCTTATCCATGCTTACAAAACATTCATTCTACAACACTGCTAACATGTAATGTGCAATCATTTGCAACTTTTTAATTAACAAAATATACAAAATAACAGCTTCAAAGCATGAAAGTTGCTACCTACAAGCTGTGCAGGCAAGTGCAGGACTGTCTCTCATGACAGCCCTTCAAAGTAAGCTCATGGGCTTCCAAGACAACTTCTCAGCAGCCACTATGCCTGGATTTGGTAACCCAGCTTTCTCCCACACGCCTGTATCCACTCCCTCTGGCTTTGTCACAGTGGTCCAACAGGAATCCTTGGGAGAGAGAGGAACCTCTTCCACCCTCTGCCCACCTCCTTCTGTTTCTCCAGAAACAGTTTCTGCAGTTTTCCATGAACACAACAGCTTGCAAGGGCATAAATGCCACAGCAACATTCCTAATTCAAAGGCTGATATAATCTAAACTCAACAAAGCAAGGCTGATCCCAGGAAAATTGATTTTTTTTCTCTCTGTCTTCCTCTGTTTTGCAACAACATGACAACTCAGAGATGACACAATCCAGGAACCCTTTCTGTAATTCAATTCTAGTTCTGAAGCAAAAATCTACTTTCATCTTGGGTCTAATCTAATATCAGGGAATGATGAGGTTTTTTGTGAGGGATTTCTTTGTTCCCTGAGAAAAAAAGCAGCAGCTTTATTGTAGAAATCACTTTCAGATGAAATGAAGATAACAGCAATCTGGGCCCTCTCTATGGATTCAGAAAGATTCATATCACCCACACCAAAACATCTAACCACAGTATCTCAGACATGAGCCTTTAATCTCCTCATATGGAAAAGCTGGAAAAGGTGAAAAAGGTGAAAATTTCGTAGAGTGATTCGTCCCACCTGCAGCAATTTCTGCATCCCCTGAAGGAGATTTTTATCTCTTTTCAAAAGCTATGGCAGAAATCTACTGCCATCACAGGCCTTTGTCATTCCTTTTGTGCATCCAGTAACAGGGAGGCAGAACCATGTACTATGAAGAAACCACTGGGAAATTACTGCATTACCTTATTAAACACCATCAACAAAAAGGAATTAAATCTCAAGTTCAGACTTGGTGGAAAAATTGCTGTGAACTAGAGGAGCAACTTAGAACAGTCTCATTTTGGTTAAGCCACATTAGAAAAGACGCCATTACATTCTTGGGTGGTTCTGCATACAGGCAACAGCCAAGACACTTACTGACAAGGATGAGATTTTCAGACATGTTTAAAACATTGAAGAGCTTCATCACATGAAAATTTCACAAAAGCCATTGACTAGAAAACTGTTGCAAAAGGGACAAGATGAAAAATGTGTCAGACTGAAATGGAACGGCAGCCCATTCTGAATGAGGCAAAAGGGATTTAGGAGATACAGAGCATGGGAAGAGAAGCTGGGGCTTTTTTTTAGACACTGTGTTTATAAATGATAAGAAAAATAAGTATGGAAGTAGCATATTTGTTTCAATTTCCAAAAGTATTTGACAAGTTTCCATAGGAGAGATTAATAGCTAAGAGGCACAGGGCAAGAATAAAGAAATAAAGAAGTCTTCTGTGTATAAAATCTAGCTCAAATTGTTGCTTTGCCCTTAGAAGATGACTACACCTTTTACACAAGGGATCTTCTCCTTACAGCCATAAATTGACCATTATCCTGTGGGCGTGGATTTGGAGGGGTACTTCAAAGATAATATCACAGATTTGTAATAGTATTGCTGTAGCTGTAATGGTCTGAAAGCAAAAGCAGGACAAGGCTTATGGGTCACTATAGTCAGAAAAAAAAAAAAAAAGAGAGGTCCATGTTCAGGTCTGAGAAGCAGTGAACTTTCAAGAGAAGTACAAGTAGGGAGCATATCCTTTGAGTTTAATTAGATATGTTAAGTCAGGTAGACAAAAAAGCTGGTTGGCACCTGTAAAATAAAGGGAATATTAAAAGCAAAGTGGTGACACTGTGATTATTCTGTAAAGGAATAGATAGGTAAGCCTATGTCAGATAAAAAGATTAATAAAGGGGGGAAAATTATAGTGTACTGCAAAAAGCTACTCCTTCCCTTGATTTTCACCTTTTTACTGTCTGCTATAATTAAAGGTTCAGTCCCCTGGTTGCCTCAGACAAACAGAGGGCTGGTGCATATTTTTCTAGCTACATGAGTTGGTCCAAGAAGCAATATGAGCTTTATACACAAATCTTGGTTTGTATGAAAGGCAGGCAGGGGCAGTGCCTGCTCCTAGAAATGCACACCACTTGCTTCCTTGCTCTGTGAGCAAATCTGTATTACGAGGAGTCTGCTGTGACCCTGCCTCTCTCTTTTCCTCATCTTTGCACTCACAAAGGTTGGTTTGTTATTGGCACACTCTCTGAGGTCAAAGCAGCACAGGTTGTGAGTGGACCTGGGCTTTAAATGAAGGGGTTAATTATATGTGATGGAAACAACTTTTTTTTTTGTTTTTTTCACAGGTTTTCTAATCTAAAAGACAGATGAAGCCTGGTCTTTTATGGTCAGATTCATTTTCCTTTATTTTACTAACACAAGAGAGAAAAAAATTACAACCTCTTATTCCTGCTGGCTCTGCAAACCTCTACAAATGGAATAGGGAAACTGGGTCCTATTCTGGTCTATATTATTGATGGAGGGGCTCTCTCCACCTCACCCTGGGATCACTCTCTTCTCTATGTTCATCTCTGAAACTCCAGGGGGGACAATCAAGGCTACAACAACAATATTTGCCCAACAACATCTTACTACTGTCTTTTACTGATGCCAGAGCAAAAAACAGTTTTGTTACCCTTTAAATGCCAAAATGAGTTTGCAGAGCACAATGAACTTGCAGACCTGTAAACTCTATTTTTATGCAGCCATCCAGTATTATGTACTTTCTTGATATCTTCAATCTATAACAGAACTGTAAAAGAAAACTATGACAGATTGTCATCTTTTGATCATAAAAACATGGTGAGGAATAAAAAAAAGTCTGCCAGAGGACATCTTTCATGCTTACTATATACATATGTGGATGAGGCATTAAACAGAGTATCTCAAGGCTATAGATGAAACAAATCTTGGAAGCACAACAAATAATAGGTCATGTAATCCAGTCTAGCAAGATGCAGCTCTCACGCAACACAGCCCACAGAGGCCAGATGCTATTCTGCATTGGAAAATGTGAAATAATTGAACAAGAATAAGGCAAACAACCTAGGAAATATCTAAACTCCCAAACTGTCTTTGAATTCTAACAAGAAAACTCTGAAAAAATGCCACTAGATCCATAACATGATGGTGTTAACAGTCAGAAGGGAGAATGACAGTACCCAGGAAGAGTGGCTAGGACATGCAGATATGTGACAAGGTTTCTTTTACGTGATCCTTAGAATAATGGAATCCCTCTATTACACTTGAGGAAGGTGAGACCTTCATGGCCATTAGTAGGCATCTGTAGCATTACAGAGATTGCATTCAAATCTATGATACTGCTTTGTTGATGGAAAAACAAAGACTGGGGGAATGAGAAAGCAGGGAGGTAGGAACACAACTGTCTGCTAAAAGAGCTGCGGTAAAAAAGCCCTCCACGGAGAACTCAGGGCCTGAAATCCCTGCATGAATAGTTGGAAGGATGGTTAGCTCTCATGTCCCCCATGAGCTCAGTTGCTGAAGTAAAACACTGGAAGAGAGGCAGTCCCTAAGGGACACCAAATGGTGTATATGAGTCATTAGCTATCATCTGTTTCCTTAGCATCACACCTTTACATTTTGAAGGCATGCACACGTGCAGAGACACACACCACCCCATCAGGTGGTGCTGAAGTTACCGTGAAGTACGTGCTGGGATCCTTGATGGAGATGTATGTTTGCTTTGAAGGCCCTCTACTAGTAACTCCTATCAATATATAATAGCCCCCTTACCTTCAACTTTGTAATGATGGTTACATGCAAGTCTGCTTCTGCAGAATCAGATTGTTTGGGGCTGTTTTATCTTAATTCCAGTTTAAATTCCACTCAAACACCACCACCAAAAAAAAAAAAATCCCACCAAAAACCAAAAAAACCAAAAAAACAAATCCCTCCCCAAAAACCCCAACAGATACGCAGTCAGTCTTCTCTTTTTAAAGGGAAAACACAGGACACATGTTCTAAACCATATTTAGATTTTAAAGTTCAGAATTAATACCCTGAATTGCAGCCAGAAATGATCTTAGTCTTGAGGTTGAAAGTCTTTAGTCTTGGGAGTTGACAAATCAGTCATGACAAGCCTGAGCCAGCTATGGTTTATTATAAAATCAAGCTTGATTATCTACTTGAGGTAATTAGACAGAGCAGAACAAAAGGACACAAAGTTAAAAGGCAACATATGTAGGAAAAACTGGAAGAGAAATCTTGCTTTACAGAGGGTGGTGAATACAGAGAAAAAAACTTGCACTTGATTTTTCTTTTGTATACCAAATTTTGGCTAATAACATAAAGGGATTAATATTTATAATAAGCAGTTCATTAAAATCAACTACTCAGCTTCTCAGCTGCAGATTCCTCCCAATCCCTGCTACATGCACACAGCCCTGAAATCCAGGTGCAGCTTCTGAGCTCTCTCTGTCCACAACCCATGGCCTTTGCCTAAGACCTAGGAGGTTACAGAAGCATTAAAAACACAATGAAGAAAGAAAAGGATGCTGTGACATTTATTACATTAAAGGACAGCAGCACTGTGTTTGGGTTTACACACATTTAGTGTGAATTAACAGAAAACAAAATCTAGTCACTTTTTCTCGTCCTCTTGTTTTGGTGAATTTATTGCTATTTTAATGAATACTTAATTAATTTATAGTACTGCCTATTATAGCAGACAAAGTTTAGGATAATCTGCGATGTCGCAAAAATGCTTCAATTAAGCATGCTTAATTAAAGTGCCAAAACTGTCACCAAAAGGTGCCAGAAAAGAAGGTTTCAGTGACTATTCTTGGAAAGGTCTAAGTCATGCAAGTCCAAGTATAGATCAAGACCTGAAACAGGAGATTTCCAACAGAAGGGATAAATACATTTGACAGATGCAGCTCAAAATAAGGTAAAACTTTAACACTGCAGTCAGTTATAATATTCCACATTTATTGCTAGGGAAATGAACCACTTGAAATACAATTGTGTCAGAAAGAAGAAAAAGTGTTGGACAAGCATACAACTTGTCCTCTCCCTCCAGTGCAGTCTGGACAAGTCTTTTCTGAAACACAGCTTGTGTTACTAGGTCTTTACAAAAAAGGTGACATTAAGCACATCCGTACCTTTTCCCACAGCACTGTCTTCTCTAAATGCTGCCAAAGCTCTCTCCTTTCCCTTTTCCAAATCCTTCTCTAAATATCACAGCAGCATGGTCAAAGAGGAAGAGAAGGTAGGAATTGTCTGCCTGTTTCTAATGTGCACAACAGTTTTCTTGTTCTTCAGTGCCTGACTCAAAACATCAGATAAAAAGAGTTAAAACTGCTTTTTCATTTAGCAGCATATTACAGCTGTGCCAAGATACCTATAAAAATGTACATAACAGACAGAAAGCTCCATAATCACTGCTGCTTTTCATGCCAATCAGCATTATCCCATTGTTTCCATGCAGTCCCTTACCTACCTGGTTTATCTAAGTGAAAGAAAATAGACCATGTGCAATCTGGGCCAGGATTGACTCTTAAAGATTCAGGCATTGTTTAACTTACTAGAGTTCTGTATCTCTAAGCCTTTCCTGAATGGAAATAACAAATAATTACTAAATAATGTAGGCATTGTGGTCAGGAGGAGGAGATTACCTAGAAAGGAAAATCTGTTAAAGCCAAGAAAATATTTTTTAGGAAAAGAATAATTGGAGTAAGGAATGTGCAAAACAGGGAAAGACAGATAAAGCTGCTCTTGTTCATGAATAGAGCTATTAAATTTCTGAAGCTACACTAACAGAGTATCTTTTATATTTGGGCAGAATACAATCTAAATCTATACTACAGTATGTCAGAGCATATTGTATGTATTAAGCTTAATTATCTTTCACCTCCATGTCCACTAACAGAACTACTCAACTGGCCAGCTGCTTCCCATTACAGAGACATTACTCAGAGCTGCTGTCATGAACATCATTTGTCTCCACCAGAGCACGGGAAGGTGTGGCAAATCCATTGTTTATCTGACCAAAGACAACATTAATGAAGTATTCTGTTACAAACTCCCTCACATGCCCAGGACTTAGGCTAACTGAAACCCAACTTTCTTCTTCAGTGCAGACCATCAAAAGACATTTTTCCACACTGATCAGTTCTGCTCATATTTCACAGAGAGACTCCTGCCTTGAACCGAATGTGCATCTTCGTGCTCTTAGTGAGACCCAGTTCTCATGCTATAAGCAAAGGGCATTTGAAGCACAGGTGGTGGAAGGGAAAGAAAACTATGCTTATGTTCTTCTCCTCAAGCTAAAACATAGAAATTAAGCTTCTCATGCTTCCTCTCCAAGCCAAGCTCTAAGCATCAACCTAACCCGTGCAGGCAAAGAGAGAGCCTGACTAGGGAAGAACAAAGGATTTTATAGCGTTGATTTGGGGTGGCTGCCTTGGGATCCATTCATATTCAAGTCTACCCCACACAAGAAGTTTTGCTCTGGGACTGCCCCAGGTGGTGCCATCTGCACCCTCCTGAGAGCGCTCTGCACGGACTGAGCTAACAGTCCTCTTGGGACTGCTGTGTCCATCCCCTGTGGACCATCTACAGAACCTGTAAACAGCTTTGGCCTAAGGGCTTCAGGTAGCATCGCCTTCCCTTTGCCACCTAAACACCACGACTGTGCTCAGCAGCTCACCTTCGAGCAGCCTGCCATTAACGAGCCTTTTTCACCCCTGAATTTATGCAACCTCATATTCATACCTTGCCTTTGATTAGTTAAAATGGTCAATCTGCTTTTTCTATTGACTTCTATCCACAACAACTCAATTTTTCCATCAGCAAACTGTATGTCACCCAGGTTACACTGGGCTCCCTGTGTAGGAACCTGGGATCCTTGGAAAGGAAAGAGCTGCAGACAAAGCTATACTCCAACAGAAGTAAAGAGTCAGTAGCAAATGATTCCCAACAGCCTTTTGGCTTACTTTAGGCAGGGGGATGCCCATAGTTACTCATGGGCTTTCTGGTCTAGAATAAACAAACACATGGAAAATAATAGGAACGGAAGCTTTCCAAAGCAAGATAAAAGATGGGGAAAACTTCTGCAAAAATAAAATATTTCCTCATGTTACTTTACTGTAACATCAAATAAGAACATGCCAAACAGATTGTTAGTGGTATAATTACCAACAGCCAGGAATTTAAAAAAAAAAAAACAAAACCCTAAAACAAAATGCCAAAACATCCAAACAATATGGCTTGCATCATAAATTACTCCAGTATTTTGAGACCATTAAGAAGAGTATGCCAAATAGTAATAAGTCTGTTTTCCTAAACTGTTAACTGGCTTGGACAGAAGTATAACAACAGAAAGGGGGATACTATATTCCTAAATAAACCTCCACTCCACATTCAACACAAGCTTTGCACTTAGCACTTCCCTCTATGTGGCCCTGCTCACCTCTGAATCTTGTTTACTTGGGACATTCAGCCGTTCATACCATGTTAAAACTACTATTTATCTTCAAGCACCGAGCAGATTTTAATCATTATCTTCGTCCCTGGCCTCAATTAAGGTCTAATATAGAGGAGGTACTTGAATGACCTAAGAGGCACACTTAACCCTGATAGCGTGTCAAAAGGCACTCAAGAGTTTCTGCCACATTTCCTCTGGCTGTCAAATCTTTCTCTCCTTTTTCTGTTGTAAACTGACTGTGTTTGTTCCTAGCACTTTAATGTCCCCTGGAGTGAAGTCTCCTTGAGTAACACTCACATGATAGAAAGTGTGATTAACTCTGCAGGCGCTTTTCAGGTCAATGAAAAAAACCTACTTGTTACACTAGTATATAATACTTTAGAGATGTTCCCAGTGGCTCTACATACCAGGATTCCCACAGTACCTATTCTCTCTCACCCTTGCTGTTCTCTTGTGTCTTGGTAATAAAAATACGTAGTTTTATCTGGGTATAAGTGCAACACTAATCCTTAAGAGTATGTTTCATACAAGTGTAATTATTCTGATGGGTCATTCAGATAATTTGAATGGTATATCTTTTCCTCTTGACTGAAATGTTTCTATAGGGAAAATGATAAGATAGAAAAGAACTAAAATAAAATTAAGAAGTTTGTTTTTTTTTTTCCAGAGCATACCTTACTATATTTCTTTTGCATCGTAGGCTGACTTGTTAACAAAACACGACACATAAAACAGGTTGGGAAGCCATAAGAGATGAAAAAATGCCTTCTGAAGATACCTTGTAACCTTGAGAGGGTTGTAAAATTTACAGAAAGGTGTGGATTTTATTAAGACTTTTGATACCTTTTTTTACTGCCAGATGTCTAGCCAGTGCAGCATTCAGAACAGGGGTAAAGGCACTGAATACTACTGTGCCATGGGGCTGCTGAACTCTTCAGCTCTTGTGGCCTGCAGCTTTCACAGGCAGGGGAACCTGAGCTCGAGGAGTGCCTCAAACAGCTGCCTGTGCACACCAAATCTTACATCTGGAGAGTGCTAAAATTGAGTCACAAATTATAGATTCTCAAGCATTTTTTTCCTTGGAAAAGTGACTATCTTCAGTTCATTATACAAGTGACTAACTTCAAAATTTTTGTGGATAGACTATAATGAGATAGCAGGAGTTAAGTGTTAATTACAGAAAAGGAAGCTGTGTTTTGTTAGGCATTCTCTGGATGATTTGAGTTATGGACTCATCAGCACATTGGATTAGTGGCTAAGCAATGGAGTGTAGAAAAAGGAAGCTTTAATAGGTAACAGGGTAGCAGGCATAGAGTGAAATGAGACTGCCAGATGGCTACCAGTGGCTCTAAGCCTTCAGTAATGGAGAGGCCACAGAAGAGGTTTACACATGAGAGCTGGGAAAATCCTCTGGCCAAGTGACTTCCTGAAATCTTCAGCCCTATACAGTCTTTCTTTGGGGAGCTGCTGAATATAATAAAATATATCTTGATTTTCTACTTGATTTGATTTTTTTTTCATTAACGTTACAAAAATGGTACACAACCAGAACAGTGAGGAATATGTTTACAATTTAGTCAGCATATGATGACCTGCAGTGAACAATAATTAATAAAGCATGCCTGGAATCTGAATATAGTGATTGCCTGTAGTTACAGTCTTCATTCTGAAGAAAAAGAGTCTGAATATTATGACTCCAAACTCTTTTAGGCCTCAAGCTAACAAAATTCTGGGAAGGACATTTAACCCTGTGTCTTGAGATTCAGGAGTCTCTAGATCAAAATTTCACAAATCTTTCTGTTATCAAAAAGTATGTCTGGAGTTGCAGTTTCAGGATTGTAACTACTTACTGTAGTGAGTATTGCTTCCAAAGATGAAGTTTTCATGAGTTATGACTTGATTTGGATAGATAACTTCTAGTTTGGGGAACCTCATTCTATTTATTAATGATCAAGACGAGAGCGCATCGGAGAGAGTAACACTTCAGCACTGATTTGCCTTGTGGATCTCTCCCTTCGAAGTATCTGGTACCCAACACTGTCAAAAGCACAATTCTGAGTGAGGTGACCTGATTGGAACTGACAGCTCCTATGTTTCACTGAAATCAGGTCAAAAGACAAGTGTGTGGGGAAAGCAGAGAAAAATGGAAAAACAGAAAGGTTGATGTAAGTGCCTAATATTTCACAACCTCTAGTGTCTAAAAAATACATGCCTGAAACCACAAAAATGGTGTTCCTTTCTATATCTTTTGGTAAGCAAGATGTTAGGCTTCAAAGGTTCCTAGTCTCTGATTTCACTAGGACTTTGTACAAGTGGTCAAAGATTATCTTCAGGAAAAAAAAAATACAAAAACTGGGTGTCACTGAAAATCTTAGTACCTTGAGCCTTGGGTATATTGGCCAGTCTCCTATGGAACAATGTGCCTTAATAATTATTCTGTAAATAAGCAGAAGGTATCAGTTTTCAGACATACCCTTGACTTCCAGGCAGACCTATAACTTTCATCTTGGATGTCTGCCCTTGTGGTTTGTTATTTTACTCTGTAAGAGCACAAATATGCGTCACAGGGCATGAGCTTAACATAAAGGCTAAATGAATTACCACTTGTGTACCACTCTTCAGGTTCATTTGTGGTGGGGAACTTTCTGGCATACACTATTTTTAACTCACAAATGTTTAGGTCATCTGGAGGAAACCGCCTCAAAATTGCTTCCTGTTTCTCAGAGCACTGGTTAATTAATGAAAGGAGAACTGAACTGAACCAGAGAAGTAAATAATTTTCTTCTGCATGATATCTTCCCTTAGAAAACAGGTTACCTGATGGCATTTGCTGAAATAAATGAAAGTACAAGAACTCTAAATCTAGGAATGTCAAAATTGCCTTTAAAAAGTACCAGTGCAAAAGCAAAATAAAACATTCTCAGTTGGCTTAGGTCACTGAGTGTTTCTTCTAGTCCTAAAATCTAAAAAAACAGCAGACTTGAACGCACTTGAAAGATGTGCTTGAATCAGAGTTGCTGAGTGCAAAAAGAGGATTTAGTTCACAAAAAGATGAACTACAAACTAACCTTCCCCTCTTACCTGGCCATTTTTCTCAGAGTCTCAAAGCATAGAAAACAGCAATTTTAAGGCCTGGATAATTCAAAAGCAGTTTAACAGATTTCCTTCAACTTTTCCAGATCTTTTTTTCCTCTGGGCTAAAAGCAACCATGAGAAAATTCAGCCTAAAAGGTACATTTTTTTAAGAAAGTATAACCTGCTGAAAGGGGAAATTTAGGCTGAAAATACCTTTCACCCATAACTATTCCACATTAATCTTTAACACTGTAACTAATGTTTTATTAAACAACGGTTTATTGTATGAATTATAGATATATAATTTATAAATGAATATAGTAGTGTATATGCAATGCAGCAGCCAAACACATGGAAAAAGTAAGCTTTCTGAATAACTATAACTGTAAGCAAAATATATGTCCACACATGAGAGGTATTATTTAACTATTAACAGGAATCCATCTTTATAAATGAAAGGTTCTGACATTTGCCCAGATCAAAAATCCAATTTTACAGCACTGAGAGATAAGGAATTAAACTGAGTGCAGATACCACCTAAACTGGTATTAAAAGGTTAGTAGTGCTTAAAATTGATTAGTTACCAAGATCAGAGAGCCATCATCCCAGGCTGAGAGAAGAGTATTGGCTAGATGTTGTGGAAGCTTTAGTTGTCATTTTAGCAAACTCTTGAACTAGACAAGAGTTTCACAGATTGCAAACTGGGGAGCATAACTGTTACAAGGCAGGCATCCCAGCGGGTTACACAGCAGTGAAGCTAAGAACTGCTTGGGAGAAAAAAGTCTTGAGAAACCTCTAAAAAGACTTAGTAGTTCATATGGACTCTATACATATGAGAACAAAAATGCCCTGCACAGCAATCAGGAACTGGTCAGTTTGGGGAAGGAAAGCCCATGAATGCATAAGTCCTTTGAGCATTGATAGACCAGAGGACTAAGATATGTGTCAGGATACCCGTGAATACCATACACCGCATTTCAGACTATGGCAGGTTATGTAAAGATCACAGTCTCTCCAAGATTAATCTAAACTACTCACTGCTTTCCTAGCTATCAACAAGGCTGGGGACAAAAAAAAACCCAAAAAAAAACTCCCCCCAAAAAAAAGAATAAATAAAATTTTAAAGATGGACAAATAGCTAGCACTGGGACATGGTTGTGTCATTTTCATCACAGAGAAATGTAACAGATGACTGTAGCAAAAGCAGTATGTGACTGCTGACAAAGCTGACTTCATTACTAGGATTAATAGCAAAAAAATGAAAAAGCCAGAAATAGCTAGGGAGTAGTTAGATATTTGGTTGAATATAATGATGCAAACCCTCACTGAACACAGATACAGTAAATATATTAGAGCAAATAAATCTATAAGCATTTCCATGGCAAACTGAAGTTTTGCTATTATGGATCTGCAATAAAAAAAATGTGTCAAAAACTTATGAATCTTAGGGAAATATAATGAAGCGTCAAAGCACTATTTACCTTGAAAATACAAAGGAGTATAAAACAAAGAAAAACAAAAGGAAAGGAAAGAAAAGAAGTTATTCTGCACCTGTAGTGAAATCAGGCAGCACTTCAGTAATTAATATTTATTACTTATGGCACCTTTCGTACATTGAAAATGCTGAACAAACATGAACTGACTTGTACAACATCTTTACAATACGTGATACACATAATTATGGAAATTACAACAGGGGGCTGTCAATGGTATAAGATACTGGAGATCCTCTCTTGTGGGGAAAAGCACTGCACCTGAGATGAGGCTGCCATGTAGGGATTGCACAGCACACCTGACGACAAAATTTGCACCGGAACTCAAGAGACAGAATAGAGCAAGACAAAAAGGCAGGGCAAACTTCCACAGCATATGCAACTAAGATGATTATAAATGAAAGCAGCAGAAGGTGATTCTGACATGTGCCTATTTTCAGGTTGGAGGTAATCGCGTTCAAGTTGAGCACAACATCTGCAGGCAAATCCCCACTGGAAAATGGAAAAAGTTGTTTCCCCATCAACACATAGAATCATTAAATATTCTGAGTTGGAAGAGACTTACAATGATCAAGTCCAGCTCCTAACTCCACATGGTACAAATTATAGCATGTATCCAAGACTGTTGTCAAAATACTTCTTGAACAACAGGCCATGACCACATCCCTGAGTAGCTTGTTCCAGTGCTTGACCACCCTCACAGAGAACTTCTTCCTAATAACAAATCTGAACATCCCCTGATGCAGCTTTAATTCATTCCCTCACACCAGAGAGAAGAGATCAGCATCACCCTCTGCACTCACCTTCATTAGGATGTTGTAGACAGCAACTCCTCAGCCTCCTCTTCTCTAAGCTGAGCAAACCTAGTATCCAGAGCTGCTCCTCACAAGCCTTGCCCTCTAGACCCTTTCATCATCTTTGTTGCCTTCCCTTGAACACGCTCATCACTCTCATATTTTTCATATGACTCTTACCACACACAGCTCTCATGGTGAGGCTGCACCAAAGCTGAGAAAAGTGGGATAAATGCCTCTTTTGAGTGGTTAGTTACATTGCACCTAATGTGACCCTTTTGGCCACCAGGACACATTAATGACTGATTCTGAGCTTCTCATCAACAAAACCCAGCAGATTCTTTCTGCAGGGCTGCATTCCAGCCTCTTCTCTCCCAGTCCACTCATACATCCAGGATTACACCGTCCCAGGTGCAGAATGTGGCATTTGTCCTGATTAAACATCACACAGTTGGTGATTGGCCAGCCCTGTAATCTATCCAGACTCCCTATTAGGCCAATCTACCCACCAGAGAATCAACAGCTTCTCTTTTATTTAGTATCATCAGTAAACTTAGTGTGGACTCAGCTTCTGCATCCAGGTCATTGACAGAAGCATTGAAGAGAATTGGGTCCCAAGGAGTGGATGGCTTTGCTTGTTTCTTTTAATCAGGAGCATGGGGTTAAAGCTAGAGATCACCAATCAGTTCACAGCCTCCACCAGCTCAGCTCTCTGCTTGAGACTGATTTGTTATAAATCAGCTTTCTTGCAGCTTAGTGTACCAGCCTGTAAAACAGGTAATTCAGAGCCAGACCGTCAGCTGTGAACTGGCACAGCTCCACTCAGTTCCAGTGTCAGGAAGGGGCATATTTGGCCAAAATTAATCATCAGGCATCCCTGGTGAGTGATTTACATCATGACTTGGCTCACTGCATCCACGTCTACGTGGAAAGGCGCAGACGTGACAGGATGCTGCTCTGATACAGATATTACACAGATCTTCTTAAGCTGAAGTGGCAGTGCAGCTTCCAGAGGGAATCTGTCATATGCCTAGCACATGGCTTGTGTCTACAGGGCACCCACCCATATGTAAATAATTCTTCTCTACATCACAGGAGCAAAGAAGTTTTAATGTTTCCAACTGATTGGGCCTCTACTGTTGACAACAAAGTCGGCTATGTCCAGTCTTATCTGTAAAATATTGCTGGTTTCAAAATACTGTTTTTATGGGTGTTACAATAAGTGATCCCTTGCAACACTCTCCCAAACTATGATTGGGAAGTAAATGACAAAGTCTAACAAGAACAATCTCTTGACATCCAATTTTATGGAACCATTCAGAATGTAAATAAGCACACACCTGACAGGAAAGCTTCACTTCACTAATATCAACTGAGCATATGATCTGGACAGGCTTCATGATTTTCTGCCCAATTAACACAACTCCAGAATCTCCAGTCAAGAGTTCTCAGCCCAGGGTATTCCTTGGCAGAACCTCAAGACATCCTGCTTGAACAGAGAAACAAAAACAAATGTTCCTCTTACATGACTTGCCTCCTACTCTTGACCCAGCATAAAGATTGATGGTTTAGCTGTTCAATTTCCCCTGAGAGTTTTAGTTTTTCACAAGGTTAAAATATAATATGGATTACATACCTACTACAAGAAGAGACTAATACACAGTATGCAATATTAATCATAGGTGATGTTTTTAGAACATAAAAATATAATATCCTCAGAAAACATTCCATATATTTTTCAAAGGACATGAAGAATTCATGACTGGTACAAGTGATGTCTTTAAAAAAAGAAAAATCTTACCTGTCACAAGCTGTTGTCCTGCTAGTCCTACTGGAACCATCCCCAGATTATTCATAGCTGTAGCCCAAGCTGTGGGATCAGTGACTGACATGTTAAGCTGTGTGGTATCTATAGCTATACTTCCCAAACCATCAGCTGCTGCAAGAAAGTAAACATGCTGTAAGTAGAAAAGCCAGTGCAGCACAATTTTTAACCAAATCTTTCAGTGAGAATGAGGTATCACAACCACTGTTTATTTTGGGTTTGTTTTATTTCTTAATTATGATTCACCTTTAGATCATTGATAATAGTTCTTGATATTGTATAATAGAGCATAAAGTCAATGAAAACATTCAACAGATGTAAAATGGTACAAGGAAAAGAGAAAACTATTTCACCATGAGGATAGTCAAGAAGTAGAACAGGCTGTGCAGTCACCATCCCTGGCACCTTTCAAGACTCAACTTCATAAAGCCCTGAACAGCTAATCTGACTCTATCTCTGGCCCTGCTTTGAACAGGAGGTTGGATTGGGGACTTTCTGAGGCCTATCCCAACCTGAATAAATTGCCCTGCAACACTCTGATAGAACTTAATGATACATAAATAGTTGTGGAACTTGCCTGAAACCTGTGAGAATCAAACACACCCCAAAAAAAGAACTGTTTTCCAATAGGGGCAATTTTTTATTTTGTAAAAGATTTAAGAATACATTATTCCCTAACTAAAAAGAGATCAAACAAATTCCATTCACTATAGCAAATACCAAGTTTTGTTCTAAAACCAAAAGAGAAATATCATGAGTATGGTCAAAATAGACTGAGCCCACATATGGATCTTCCTTCGATGGGGGAGAGTGGGTGGGGTAGTTAGGGGGTGGCACCTTAACTGAAAACTGAATATACTTGATACTGAAACACCAGACACAAGATGTGATCACACATTTTTGCTTCTCCCCTCCTCAGTCACACCTGAAATCAGCTCTTTCCAGTTATTTTCTTACGGCCTTTGCAGACCTGAGATATTTACCGGCAGCCATTGCTTTTCCCTGGATCCTTTTTCTTCTGTTCGACTTCTTCAGTTAGGAATAATTAGCTACTGTATTAGCAGCATCTTGAGATGGGATATCACCAAGCACAGGGCCCTCACACAGCTCATTAGGCTCTGAAAGGAAAAAGATGGAAATAACTCCAAGTGCCAGAGTCAGAACACAACAACAGACCGACCTCTTTGGGAAGAACTCGAAGCTCCTGCCCACTCCCTCTGGATCACCAGCCCCAGCCTCTGTGCACACATTTCACAGCCTCTGTAGAGGCATTCCAGCAAACGCTCCTCCTCGCCTGCTGAACAAACAGTACCACGTATGAACCTGTCAGGCCGCTGAAAGGCCCTTCACAAATTAGGTCTTATCAGTGGCTACACAGCCTCCTCGGCATGCAGGCATCGGCTGAAAGAACATATTAAGGGACGAATATGATTTTTTTTTTTAAACTGTTAACAATTAACTGGTGTTGCGAGTTTCAAGGAAATAGCCGTCTGTTCTGAGACGGAAAGAGGAAAGAAAATACTATGCAATGACTTACAGAATGGAGCCTGCAGAGATGTGAAAAGAAAACCTAACACAGCTGAGGAAGATGCCTGCTCCTTAACTAACACTGCACCTTTGGCTCACAGAGTGCAGTATCTGTTTCTAGCTAAAACACATTGCTCTCATCAGATGTCTGTCAGGCCATGAATTTTACATAAGGGCAACTTATTGCGGTGGCTGTCATTGCTTGGGAGGCTCACCACGTTAGTGCACTGCTCATGGGAAAGGAGGCTGAACAGGTGACAGGTAAGAGGTGTGAGCAAAGTCTATGAGCTCCCAGCACTTCCAGCAGGGGCAGAAAACACCAGGCTGAGGATGATCACATTCAGAAGCCCAAGCTACTCTTTGTGCATCAGGTACATGGGACTGTGGGTTAAGGAGGGCCCTGCTCATTTTTTTTGGCTGTCCAGTAGCCTAAGGGGTCTGATCCAGATTGTTGGGTACCAGGGGCCAGCAACTGACCAGAAGCTTACAAGTGTTCAGGGAGGTTATTAGCACTGTGCAGATGAATCTTGGTGACTTGTTCAGCCCTAGAATAGCTGTGCTGACTTTAAGACTACTTGAAAGACCATAATTAGGAGGTTTCCAACATGCAGACCCTAAAGACTCATCTGTAGAAAAGACACAATTAACATAATTACACTATATTTTAGCTTAGTACCTCCCACACTTTATTTTTCATGTGATGTGCATAAAGTATGAGCCAGAAAGTTTAATGTTTTAGTTTCATGGCACTGTACACATAATTTCATAGGAACATGACCAAATCAATGGCTGTAAAAGTGAAGAAAGAGTCAGGCTCAGACAATGGTCTACATTTTTTTGTATGTTGTAATTTACAAATAACCAACACACTAGGCTAAAAAGCATTTTGTTCAAATCTACAGTGTGTCTACTTAAAAGTCAATATTTATCAACTCTTAATATTTGAATTTGCAATTCCAATTCTTATTTGATCTCCACTATTCATTATACATAACATAAAATATTTTTATCATAAAATTAGCCTTTAAATAACATCTATAAACAGCAAACAAACATTGAATGGATGTCTTCTGCAGGGAATGTGACTAACATAAGGCAAGGCAGCCAAGATTTATGTCAAGTTTTTAAAAACTAGGTGTCTCCTGTTCAGCTCTTTAAACTTGTACTTAGCTATTTCCACTGAGGCTATAAACTTCTGACCACAAGCATCTGTTTTGAGGTTAGGGCTGGCTGAATTACTCCTTGTCAGTAAGTTATTTCTTATGTAGTACAGCCAGGCTTGCTCTTTACATATCACTGCCAAATCAATCCCAATTTACAAATATATGTTGAATAGCCTAGATGAGAGTGGTTCACCTCTTTCCCTGACCAGCAGCCTTGTTGCCTTGATGAAGAAAACCAACGGTGATGAAATGCCTCTTCGTACCTTATTACTTGTCTCCATAATGCATCACCATGGCTAATGGGGAGGAAGGAGGTACTGCCCCATGGTTTTGGGGCAAAGGCATCTCAGATAGGCATGGATTGCTGGGATAAGAGGAAGAAAATGGGTGTTGGACTCTCTCTGCCATCCCTCTTGCCCATGTTTTACTGTTTGGTGAAGTGTGTACCAGGCGACAGCTCTGCTGCTGAACACTACACACTCTTCTGCCCAAGCCCACACTACAGTTGCCCCAGTTCTGCCAGAAATGCAGGATCAGACCTCAGTCTACTGGGAATGACTCTTTGGGTGTTTTCCTTCTGACATGTTCACATATTTCAAATTTTGGTCTACTTTTATGATTATCTACAAGTATTTGCTAAAGTTCTTGCAGAGGAAGAAGAATGTAACACCATGAATATGAACGACAGCATAATCAATAGGTTGAATTGGTGAAACTCATGGTGTACTGTACCACCAGGTCTGCCCAATATGCCACAGAAGCCTTTGCTCGAAATACACTCTCGTACACCACCCTGGCTCTGGGCAGCTTTGCTTTCTCTCTGACCACCAGGTCTACTGTTTCATCAAAAGTACCTGGATACAGTGCAGGGTGAACCAGGGGAAAAGCCATAAAAGAGAACGTGAGGAGCCTAAAGTGGAACTAGTTCTATCTAACCAAGAACTGCTGCAGGCTATTTTGTCAGTGGAAGAGAGCTGAATAACAAGCATAAACGAACCTATGAATGCTAAATAATTTGCAGTAAGCTGTAGGCAGAACTAATGCTCCATCCTGAAGGACACAGACTGTAGAAACTAGCTCTTTTAAAAAGAAAAATACTAATTATGAACATCCCTTCTAGTGACAACTCAGTGGTTACATTAAGACAGAGCAACGTAATATGGCTAAAATAGTCTCACAGGCATTACATACCTGATTTAGACTCAAACATTAGCTTTTGTTTAAAAAGCTAATTCTGAAAATTTGTATAGAGAAGGTTTCATTAATGCTTAAAATAAAATCAGCTTTGGGCAAATTTCAGCATTTCTTTGTGTAGCTCAGACGCTGCATTATTACACCCTTCATGACACTGGAAATAAAACAAGCAAGGAAAACAAACAAACCCACTGTCTAATGTCATGTAAAAAGCAAGATCCTAAGTTTGATGAGTAATACATCTACTAGCAAAGATTCTTGCTTTCTTAATAATAAATTGAATCACTGTTACTGTTTTAACAGGCAAGAAAGTGTAAGCTTATGCAGGGATCTTGTGTAACCTGAGCAGACATTAACCAACACCACTTCACTGACATCACACCTTTAGAGAGCATTCCTGATTTACAATTCACTAATACTCCTCCGGGCATTAATGACCTGAAGATATATGTAAAAGAAATCTGTTTTTATAAACACTTGTGCATGGGAGTAGCCCTGCTTCAGGGGAGTAACTTCAGAAGCAAATAAAGCCATAATCCTGATTTACAGGAGGAAATGTATAAAATATTCTGGGCCCTGCTATTCCTTGATGTTTGGGAGAGGCAGGGACATTAATAAAAACTTCCTGATTTGAGAACTTCTGATTAACGAAATTTTGATGACACACATTTTGTAGAGCGATTTCACATTATACTTTTTTAGTGGTCTCTCTTTTTGAAGACATGATGCAAGTACCAGTCCTTGGATGGTGAATTGCAAGAGACATTTAGACTTCCCTCAGACAGGTTGTCAGGAAGATAAAGCACCCTCAAGTCCATACCAATGAGCACTTCTCAGTCATAGCAGTCATAGCAGATTGTACTTAGTGCACATATTTTATACCAGGCAATTAAATGCAGTTACCCAAATGAATACAGAAGTCGGTTATATATTGTGCATCAATTATCACAGGCAATGAATGCCATGAGACAAAGAAATTAACACAACATAAAACTAATTCAATAACAGCAGATTGTGAAGTTAAAATCCTACCCTTTAGATATCCATAACACCACAATGAGTTACAACACAGAGTGAAGCTGATTAAATGCACCACTGCAACGAGGCTCTGTGGAGTGCCCGGGTCAGCAGCCAGCCCTGGGATGCAAGGAGAAGGTTCTCTGCCCAACTCTGACACCGACCTACTGAGTGACCTTTAGTCATTTCAGCTCTTTGTCTAATTTTTGTGACCATTAAATCCTTCAAGGAAAAAACTGATGGCATCAACCTTTTGAAACCTGGGAGTACAAGTCACGAAGTCATTAAATGCTATTGGTGCTGATTTTTGAGGAAACACGGATGGAGAGGAACAATGTGGAGTCTTGTGAACTGTTACATCTAGGCGAGTTTTCCAGTTCTTAAAAGAATGGCAATTTCAAAGTGTTTGTTACTATTCACTGTGATTCATAGGACAGTGGTCATTAGGTTGGTCACACTCCACCTGACCTGCCAAAGTACAGGTCATTTATCAGGCTACCTCCAGCTGTCTTCTAAAATATATCAAGTGTTTTGTACTGATTCTTCCCAGTGTTTTTGTTTCTCCAGCTGCATACAGGACTCCCAGTAAAAAAGGGAAAATAGAAAGAAAAGCTAGACAAGGATATGCTGTAAGTCACTGTTCATTTCTTTCTGACCATCTTACAATGAAGAAGAAAAATGGGACTATCAACAATGAAAATTATATTTTTGTGCCATAGCCACCCTACCTGGGCTACATGAAAAAAAAAAGCATCTCCAACGTGATTCCAAAGATGGCTTTTAAAAATATTTTTTATATTATTGCATATGCAGTGTCACAAGAAGAGGCATTATTTTGCATGGTTAATGGTATTTTAACACCTAGAAAATGTCAGCTAAATTCAGAAATTCAAAACGAATTGAAGGAAAACACATTTCTTGCAACAATTTGCAAAAACGCATTTACTACAGCAAGTAAAATATTACATCAGGTACCAAAGCCTTTTTGGAACAAAATCTTTTTTTCTGGGAGGGGATCCTAACTTATGCATCTACTGTATGCTGCAGCTCTACTGCAAAGACCAGCTGGTTTCCAGCATCTCCGGAGTCACCCTGTTTACATGGATTTTTCTGCCACACCTCCCTCTTACAGGAGGCCTTTTAAAGCAAAGATTAATTCTGCAGGAACCAGCACTTTCCTTAAGAAAACAGCTTCATTAGGCACAAGCTAGGGAAGATAAGCTCCCTTAGAGCTTAAGTAAGAGCTCTGGTTTTGTGTTCACTCACATAATCTTTCCAATTTTTTGTCTTATGAATGATTTAAAACACCTTTGTTCATTCTGTATTATGCCACTAAAAATCTACACTGTCATCTTATAAACTCATAAGATATGTGCTGGTGCATTAAGACCTTTTGCTTTTAACTATGTAAACTGAATATGTAGGTTTTCCCATGATTGCAAGGGATCCTTTCCACCCATTTTCACTGAAAAAACAGTTAGTGAGTAAATCATGTCCATACTGATAGGACTAAGACAACTTAGAGAAAAATCACAATATAACAGTTATAACACAATAAAACAGTTTCCCTCTATATTCAACAAAGGAAATTTTTACAAAACATATTTTCTGGAAGAACTGCTCATTTGAGATGCTGCATTACTTAAATCCACTGTCCCAGCACATCTTGAAGATAACACATGGTACACACAAAAGCCAGACTTCCCTTGGAAAGCAGAACATGGCAAGATTTCAACAGAGAAAGAAAAATAAAACAGAGGTCTCAAAGATAAACAGGTATTCTCTGGTGATGCTCCTTGAAAGGTCACTCGGTAATATTTCATGGTAAATCCCAGACTTCACTGGCATCTCAGAGCAAAGCCTTAACAGGTTACAAACGTGATTTTTGTTTTACATGTATTTTAGCAGCTGCAGTCTGATTATGCTGAAGTCTACAAATAACAGAATCTGGAGGCACATTAAGCAAAGCATTATAGAAGTCCAGCTTACTTACTGAAAAAGCATATGCAGTTCCAAAATCATCTGGAACAGGAAAAAAAAAAGCCATATTGCTGGCTAGCAATGCAGCACAGCCTTGATAAAAACAGGTCTGATTATTCCTTGAACACAAAACACTGTTGTGAATTGATGATTGCATCTCTGTTTTTCACCCTGCCAAGATGGCTTGCAATTGTGACTCACTTGCTTCCCATTTAAAAGAACAGTGACTTACTGACTAAATTAGGACAATCCTTTCTCTAAATGCTGCATTTTTACTTCATTTATATTTAACAACAACAAATATTCTGAAATGTTTTAATTATTTACAGCATTATCTTAATAGCAAGCCTTTTATCACACTACTTTCTACTAATGGCCAGTGATCATTTTAGAAACATGGCATCCCACACCACTGTATGTCAGACAAAAGGGGAAATGTTCGAAGATGATTTTGAACAAAGACACTTCAGCAACTTCAATGAAAGGCTGAATACGGAAATGAGAGGCGCTGGAATGCCTTCTTGATGCCATAAAGTACCTGGGGGAGTCATATGGACTATACATGCTATTTCTTATCTTTTTGGGCTTGAGAGAATACCTATATAAATGCACCACACTTATCAAATATCTTCTCTCACTCACTGTACCACACACAATGTTCTTGCTTCATGTTTACTAAACCTACATCAAGCTGAAATACAAAGGTTTGTTTGGTTGAGTGTTTTTAAAGAAAAAGACAAAAGGGAAAAAAAAAGAGACCAAAGCAAGCCAAGACACACTTCCAGAATGAGTATTTTAGCTTCCTGGCTAACCTAAAGTGAAATCATTCCCATGTTACCTCCTGAAAAAATGAACAGCTTGACAGGTAAGCCCTGCCTGTGGCAGAGCCCCAGGGACTGTATCATACAGACCATCAGAGGTAGGGGTGCCTTGCTATTGAATTTCCAAATGAACACAGACGGCTGTCTCCTAGTCCCAGAAGACCAGGATACAGCTGAGTTTCACATAGTAGCATTATGTATGGAAAGTCTATTTTAAGTAACTTTTTAGAAGTTTCTAAAATGCATTCATTATCATTTTTCTTCTCCTTCAAAGTCTGTATAATTGAACTCCTGGAGTTAAGGCAGCCTGTCTTTTCCCTCACTGGGGGAAAAAACCCCAAACCTCTCAGTCAAGCTATTTTCATATTTTTAAAATACACTTTTATCACTGGGTCAAATTATGGCAAGAGGTGACATCTAAGTGTCCTTTGTTAAATGCAAGGGTGATCTGCAGAGCACTTTTTGCAGAATATTCTAAAGTGAATAATCTAAAGTCATATTGATCAAAATTTTATGCAATACCATCAAGTATTCTCTCAGT
Organism: Ploceus nigricollis; assembly: GCA_013399945.1. Taxonomy (NCBI): domain Eukaryota; kingdom Metazoa; phylum Chordata; class Aves; order Passeriformes; family Ploceidae; genus Ploceus; species Ploceus nigricollis. The sequence goes on along the minus strand of VXBC01002573.1, from coordinate 237,680 downwards.
GATGGCTGTTCAGTGACAATCTGGAAAAGAGATTTAGGCTTGTTTTGTTTGTTTTAATTCAAGGTTTCTGGTGATAAATTTTGCTTAAGAGAAAAACCCACTAACTTTTCTATCAGCTTACATCTGTCCTCACTCTGAAAGCTGCCATCCCCTTTTAGCACATCACATTCAGGATATTTTCTCCAGTTACAAGCTCTAAATTGCCAGTGTGCTCCCTGGGCTCATTTATCTTGCAATCCTTCCATCCCTCTTAGTATACCTCCTGTTCTCCATTTACGTCATAACTTTTTTTTTTGCTTTCTTTGCATTATTTTGTTTCCATCCATTGATTCCACACTCCCTCTACAATGTAGGCATAATCTGCCATGGGCCATTCTCTCACCCAAATATCTCTTCACAGCCAAGACGTTACTGTTTGTTACACTTTGCTCTTGTATTAGGGAAGGCAGGGATTCAGCTCACCTAAATTCTGCCAATGTAGACATCTATGCTTGAGCTTTCTTGCTGTTGTCATTGCCAATGGGGAGAACCAGATACTTCTGCCAGCCTGTCTCAGACACCTACCTTGCCAGGCAGCGAAGCTCACCTTGGAGGTGCACATCTCACTCCCCTGGCTGGAAGTCTACACTGCAGTTTTGGATATGAACATCTGTTTTGTCAGACACCCATGGGATGAGATGAGCTGGGCTGAGCAAACTGTGCCTTGGGAGCTCAGTTGTCACTCTGCTACCTGCATGCCATATGAATCCCAGCAAGACACTCAGTCCTGAGGGACTAGGCTCCCACTCCTGTCCTTTGCCTGATAACTCTGGCACAGTGAGCTGCAGGAGAACAGAAAGCATGACTCAGTTTGCAATAGCTCATGAGAATGTCCCCAGATATAGATACATACAAATTAGAGAGAGAGAGAGGGTTGTCTTTCTGATTATTTTTCTGCCCATCCCCAGTGAATATGCCAACATATGACTATTAGTGTTTGACAGCGGGAGCTGCCCACTCTAACACATTTCCAACAACTGTGATGCCCTACATCTGCCTTTTCTCTGGAGAGAAAATTCATCCTGGACCTTTTCTTCCTACTTCCAAATGATGAATCCCATCTCCTCAGCCCCATTTCTTTTCTTCCTACTTCCAAATAATGAATCCCACCTCCTCAGCCCCATTTCTTTAACAGACACTGAACTTTCTTGCTCCTAGTAATTCCCATTTTAAAGATCAGTGTAAATCACACACACCTCTGGGCTATCACAGTCCCCTGTCTCTGCCCATCAGCCTTGCCAAGGCTGCTCCTGGCTTTCTTCATCATTCCTGCCATATTTGGGGACAGCATCTGCTTTTGAACCAGAAGTGAGGACAGCTACAGGGAGTTTCCCTCTGTCCTTTCTGATTTACAAGGTAGTTTGCCATAGATAAATGAGGGAAATGATAAATATTTTCCACCTCCCACAGGACGAAGCAGAGCTTCCAGGGTCTTTGTGCTACCACATACCCATTAGCTTTCCTCAGAGGCTGAATTAAGTTGCTAAGCAGAGCCAGGAATTTTGCCTGTTTTCTAAACAGTTGTTTATGGGATCACTAGCAAGTTACATAAATTTAAGATTATCACATACTCTGTGGGCACTGAGGGAGAAGCAATTCCACAGTTAACATGAGGTCAGATCAGGAAAACAGCAGCTACTATGTGTGCATCAACGATGATCAGGCAACAAAAATTATTTCGATGTTTCTGCCTTGTAACTAGCTGTCAGGGGGTCAGGATGGAGAAGGCTAGACCTGCAGATCAGGGTGAATCTAATGATGCTAAAAGCCCTCTTTCCCTCCAGGTGGTCCTGCCATATGTTTACCTAGTCAACAATCCTTCCACTCTCCTTTCCCTGAAACATCTTCTTGTATGCGCATTTATTTTCTTCAGTTTCAGTTACAATTCTTCAGGGCAGGAAATCATGTGGATTTTCCCTCAGGCAGGGTTAAAAACTACTGGAAACATGGCATTCCTTGTGCTGTAATTGGACTGATGCTGGCTTTAGCCAGGTGCCTTCCAGGCAGGGATATCAGTGAGGCAGCACTGCTCTAAGACACAGAGACAAGGCCACCCCCTTGGCAGGCTTACGCATAGCCCCTTGTGCAGCCAGGCTTTCATCCCATTTGAGGGTTTTAAGGTGCCACTGTGTTGTAAAACTAGGAATAATGATGATCGTAGCATCCTTCTCTCTCCTCATGCAGCCCTTCCACCTCATTCACGTAGTTAGTAATCCTGTCACCCACCATTTTCGAAGTGCTGTACATTTGTTTGTCTTTTTAAATTTAAATTATAAGCTCCTCAGGGCAGAGAATTTGCCTTTATCTGTGTTGGTAAAGTAGAATATTTTGCACTATATAAATATTCCCTAATAATAAGGGCAATAACAAGAATAATGTATTTATTTACCGTAATACAGTATTTCTAGCCTTCAAGATACAATCAGAAACAATCCAAAGTCAACAACAAGACCAAATGATTTGCAGAACCTTTAACTATGAAGCGGAAGCCATGAAGTCACTTTGTGAAACTTTGGTAAATTAGTTACTTATATTCATAAATAGCAGTAAAGATCCTTGCAAATTGACCCTCTGGAAAATATAAAGCAGAACATAACCAGTGTAAACCAGCAGAGCACTGCTCCACATGTGTATTATAAGGGTCACAAATGGCCTCCTAGTTACTTTTTAAACAAATGCAATGTTAATACTTTCACTGCAACATTATGAATAAAGCATTTGGCCTGTAGCTATGAATATGGTATCTCATGGCTTTTGACTTGTTTGTTTATATCGTCATCCAGAAAATTTATGTACCATGCTCTCTTGGAGTCAATCTTGACTCAACCCTTGAACGTGCAGAGGACACGGCCTGTGTAGAGGGCTCTGGGGAGCAGCAGCTTCCATCAGCTTCCCCGGTATAGCTGGATGACCACCACTCACTACCCCCCCTACAGCAGCACGGCGTTCTTCTGGCACACAGGAGGAGAAAGAGTGCCAGGGTCCACGCCTCTTTGCCACCATCTCTGCTTGTGCTATTAATGGTTTCTTTGTTCTTTAAAACTCTGAGGTATCAAATGAATCAAAATAACAACAATGATGCAAGAGATTAAACTGACAGGAGAATGAACTGCCCTTGTTTATCCAGGTGATACTACAGGAAGTGCAAAGCAGATGCATGTAGAAGACAAAGCCCTGTCCTTGGAATTTATGGTCTGAATGGAAAATGCTTTGTGAGACCACTATATTTCTGTCTAAAATATATGGTTTAATTTAGGAGTGCCTGAGTGACCCTAGCAGCTTCTGATATATAAGTGGTCAGGTTAAATGACCTCTACTATGTACTATGTACTTGCCTGAAGCTCAGAGCAATGGCAAGTGGAGCATTTTGAATGGGTCCCATTTGTTATTCTTTTAATTGCCTACTAATATTTCTTTTGGTGGGAAAGACTGAATAGAGCCCTTCTGCCTCCAAAATGTCTTCCAAACTATCCAAATTGCAATTCATCCAAAACAAATACAGGTCTTCAGTTCTCTAGAAATAAAAAAGAAACTTGACAGGGATCCAGGAGATTCCTGTTCCACATATAGCTCTGCAACACACCTTTGGCAAGTAATTTAAACCATCTATACCTTGATCCCCCACCCATGAAATGTTCTCTGATAATGGGGTATGTCCAGCATCACAGGACCATGACCCGGGCCCGCAGAAAACACAGGATTGCATTAGGTTGAGGAATATTCTTTCCCTATAATAAAATTCAATATTAAAGCACAGTGGAATAAACAAAACAAAACAAAAAAAACCCCAATTATCATAAATTCCTATGGAATTACTGTTTATCTGAATGTGGAGAAAATAGCAAGTTTCCTTTAAAAGCACTTGCAATGAAATTCACACTCTGTCAGGTGTAAATTACAGCCTGTATCTCATCTTGTTCTATCTACAGCTCCTTTCATAGTCATGCATAGCACCAGCATACAAAAATATTTCCTGCATGTGATCAAGCAAGTGTGGGCATGTAAGATGCAGGCAAAATATGAGACTCAAAACAAAAAATAAAATGTTTACTGGTATCTTAAAAGAAAACTAAAAGTTTGTAATCATGCCATTTCTCCATCAGATAAGGTGAATTACAATTGTCCTTGAGAACACAATTCAAATAAATCTAAGCCATATTTTCTTTAAGAAGTTGCAGAGAACTGAGGTAGCTAAAAATAAATGACAGAAAGAAATAACAATCCCAGGAACATGATTATGTTGTGCAATCACAAATACAGTAGATCACTTAAATTAACGCCAGATCATAACAGAGTTGCTCAGTGGAATAGCATGGGAAACAGGCTTTTCATCTTTTTTTTCCCCAGTGTTTTATGCAAGATCTTCTGATTGCATATGCTCTACGACATCTAATAGATTACTTCAGACAAATATCTATACACCATAGTAAACTCTGCAGAAACCTGGTTTCATCTATACTCATCTTCGAAGCAGTGAACTCCTCCCTGAGTCCCATGGATTGGAGATACTGCAAAGTGCATCACCGGCACACAGTGAAGCATCACTGAGTTTGGGAGGAGTCACCAGATGGAGTTGTAGTGCACTGTCATGTTATTTCAGGGTCCATATTTCAAGGTACAAACAAGATTTCAGCCTGGGTAGAAATTCAATGTTGTTAATCTTCTTTAGGACAACTGTGGCTAGGGGCAAGGAAGCGGCGTATTTAGTTTAATTACATGGCCAGAAATGCCTGAGCTAGACAATTCTCTCTTTAAAGTTGGCAATTTCCTTTCATTTAGGAATAGTTTAAATGTCTTAATTGTTAAGCTATCTATACAAAGACTATACTTCAGGTTTACTACTGATTAGGTCTCCAAATGCTTATCAGTTGGTGAAGACTGGGTATCTGCCACAGCACGGAAAGAGAAGCAATAATTTTCTGGATGATAAAACCTTTTTGGGGCACTAAAATTAAAAATCTGCTTGTGCAAATAGGGCCTGAACAAAACAGTTTTGTATGACTTCTTAATGAATGAAAAGAAATGCCATACCTGCTATGAATGGCTACAGAACTTCTGAAGACTCTGCAGACAGGCCACCAGACTTTCCTGTCATGTCTGGCACAGGTTTTTGCACTTTACAGGATAAGGCAATCAAGCTTTGACCCTTAGCTTCCTCATAATCAACATTTGTGCTAGTAAATTCAGTTTAATTGGAATTCATTCATGTTTCTAAGGGGAGTTTAATGATGGAAAGATTCATGCTTCATCTCATCTCAGTGGTACTAAGATTCACGTATGCAGATCCATCACTGAGAATGGCCTGGCCTCTGTTATCATTAATTGAAGCATATTAAGAGACTTAGCAGAAAAAAAATTCCAAATATAAAATGTCAAGAGACAGATCCATCTAGTTTCATATCCTGTAGTTATAATACACCTTAATTACTGTTAATTAGGAGATATTGTTCCTGGTGGAAGATCATCTGACATAGTTTCTGTTGGTGATTAAACATAGAAGAGAATTCAACACATTTGTTGAATGTGGGATCTGTTTATTGTGGCTGTACAATTCTATCTCGAGTATCATTCCTGCTACACAGCAATACAAAAGAAAATTGCAAGTCAAAAATATTTCCTTTGACTCATGATGCTTTAATATTCCCTGCTGCCTTCTTAAATTTTCTGCTGCTGGCCCCTTAGGACTCTAGCACATGTTGCAGCTCCCACTAAGGAGGGATACAAGGCTTCTCGCTGGGCTTCAACTGAGCTACATCAGAGCCTAAATGAACAGCAGATAAAGGAAAAGGCTGAGGGAAGACAAGTGCTACAGGAATTGACCTCTGTGGAAGAACAGTAAAGTTGGACAGAGAATCAATGAAGGCTTCAGTACCATTCGTGAAAGAGTAATCTTTGATTTATTGGAGGAGTGCTATTATCTGGAATCCTTTCCTCATACAGTGTAAAATACAAAAATTTACAAAAATTAGAAACTCAGGCTGAAGGCATGAGCTCAGCTTCTGCTGGTGTCAATGTTGTTTCCTCACACTCAATGATCTATGGCTATATATGACTCTGAAATACCTTTTGCTGGGCTGCTTGAGATCTTTGCTCATGCTTTGAATAGAAATGACAGGATTGGTTTTATCACTGAAAAGTAAGCAGTGCATACCTTCTGCCTGAAAAGTAACCAAATTAACATTTGTGAAGTAATCTTTTTTTTCTCAATTACCAAAAAAGCAAAAAAAGAAAAAAAAAAAAACCCAGCAGCATAATTGGCTAAACTACTTGTACTGGGAAAAGTCTTGGTTTTCACAAACTCTGTGCACACTGGTTTCCTAAATGCTTGTTTACTCTGAACTGCAACAATTGTGATAAATCATTTGCTATTTACTCTTCAGTGCTGCTATATGCTTTGGGCAAAGATTTTTTCTGTTCATTATTTATTTATTTCTAATAGCAAAACCACTATTTTAACACATTTTTCCATTCCCAGTGATGGATTTTATCTTTGATATGTGATCCAGTTATTTAACTACCTCTCACTACATCTCCCATGAATTGTTTACACAGCAGCTTGGCAGCATAATTTGCATATCACAGGAAAGATCCCATTACATGTTCCCAGAGGTGCGGTTTCACGAGCTTTATCACTTTCTTGCACCTATGCACATCTCAGAAGCTGAGTGTCTGGTTAATCCAGAAAGGATTCTTAGCTGCCAATAGTAATTAAACATTAATGGTGCAGTTACAACATTTCCAGCCACTCAGAACCTGTTTTCCCATTGTCTTAGACAAATATAATACCCAAAAAGATATTTATCTTTTCATACAAATTTTTCTGCCACAGGAAAATCGAAGACTTTTACCTTTAATGCATTCTGTTCAGCTGTTGCAGATTTGACCTAAAATAATTAAACAAGAAACAAATGCACAAAGGAAAAAAGTTGGCAAGAAGGGAAGTATGCTTAGAAGCAGAGGAACTGAACATACCACAGAAGAGCCAGAGAAGATGTGGAGCTGGACGTGGTATTTGCCCTCCAGTCTCTTATTTGGTGACTGAATGGGACAATGGCCCTAACTGCAGGCTCCGTGGTGATGAAATGCCCATGTTTGGGTATATTCCAGATTATTCTTCACCCATTGTATGAAACATTAAAAAATTACAGCAGCGTAACTTTCACTGAGAGGAGCACTTACTCCAAGAGCACTCTGCCAACATCAAAGCATACAATCACTAGGGATCAGGGCACAGGAATTAAAGGGAAGGCAGAACCGCAAGTCAAACACCAATGAATTTCCTTGCATAAAGCATTGCTGCCTCCAGATCTTTCCCCAATAAGCAGACAAACAGTACTGTGCCTTCAATCACAGTTTTCCAATGCACATTTAGGGGGAACAAACATTGCAGGTACCAAATTTTGTTAACTTTGATTTTCCCTCCGCAAATCCACCTTGCAGCAAAAGACTACTCATATGAAGTTTCAGAAATGCAAACTCTGTGTGAATTTGGAATTTGAGATCTAGAGTAGAATTATTAACAAAAATAAGGAACTTTTCAGGAAGTGCCTCATGCAAACCTAGTAATACCCCTCCAGCTGCATTCAGTGCAATAGCCAACCCAGCATCTTTCTAGCAATACGAAAAACCCACAAACTCCTCAACACCATAGAAGGCTTGAAGAGAGAGAAAGGGTTGATTCACTGACAAAACTAATGGGCTATTGAGTCAGTAGCCTTTGAGTCACAAAGTCAACCTCAGCAAACATTGATTGAAACTGGTCATATCTCACAGCCCAGGAATGCATTATACAGAGCAATAGCCAGCAGTCACAGTGACAGAGCAACAGGGAGATGAAGCACAGCTGTCTTCTCAAGTCCAAGTATAGCCTGGTGGGCAGGAAGGAAAATCAGAGCTGCCTGTTTAAAAGAGAGCATTTCATTTTCGAGCCTGTCAGCATGTTTCTTTTTGAATGCATTATGTTCAATGACATGCCACCCTGACATTTTGTTTAGTAGTACAAAAAACCCCAAAACCTACAACAGGAGGTAAGGTTATGAAATCAAATATGATGTTTTCTGCATGTTAAAAGAAGTATTGCTTCCACAGAGACCTGGTAGCTCAAACAGCTGCAGCACAGTGCCAGTACATGAAAACCAAAAAATGGAACTGACCTGGGTTTCACGGTTCAAGCGTGCTGCGGCAGAGATCCCGGCACGACTTCCAAATTCAAAGCTTGAATAAACACAGTTGTAGTTTCTTGAAGTGGATGCTTTTAATGAAGTCTGAAAAGGGTGAGAGAAAGGGCATATACTCCTTAAACCTATGTCTCTTAGGTAGAAATTCTGCCTGGAGAAGCCCAGCTCGTGACTGACTGCTATTAAGACTGTACAGGAGAGAGGGAGCGTCTTTGAGTTCACATACTTAATGCTCAGTGGTGTGTCTGCGGAGTGGCAGGAAATAAACAACAGTGAGGAGGGGTTAACCAGAGACCTGCTGGCTAAAATCTATATCCCTGGAAACAGAAGGGAGAGGGCTGCAAGGTCAGATATAGTTCAATTGTTTCTAATAGGGGGATCTGCCACAGAGCTACCAGGCACAGACACAGACACCTGTCAAAGGCTGTACCCATTTTCTATCTCCCTCTAAACCCAAACCAGCAGTTGTGCATCATGTCATGTCAGTTTTTCCAAACTGATCTAGAACATCCTAATCCCCAAATATAGCATCTCTAGAAAGCTATACAGTAAATAGAAGGAGAGGACAGAGAGATCAAATAAACCACCTATGCATGGCTCTCCATCACATCTAAAACTCCTAAATCACACCCTGAGATGCGTTCTCTAACTTATTTCCTAAGGCAGCTGTATGCCTTATGAAATAATGTCCCCATTCTGCCATAACTGCATCAAGGGAACATCCACACAGATGGTCAGACGCAAGTAAAAATGTCTCTGAGCCTGACAGGAGATGGTAGAGGGAAAATCCCTTTACTTGGAGCCTATCTACCAAAATTTCACCACTGTACCAAGTCACAATTGACTCAGCAGGCAGGCAAGGGAAGTGCTTTGTGAATCCACCAGCCATGTATGGAGGTGGGCACAGAACACAGCATGCATCAGAGAGTCCAGATGTGGGGATGGCTTGAGAGGAAGAGGGACAGCAGCTGCCCACTATGCGTGAAATGTGCAGAGGAAGAACGAGCTAAACTATGCTTCCAAAGAGCTCCTTCTGCTGCAAGATGCAAAGGATGCAGCAGACGTGTTCCAGAAGATCTGTCACAAGCACCAACATTGGCAGAAATCAGATATGGTTGCAGACATTTCTCTTCAGCTTTTTGCTAGCAGCTTTTCTTAGAGAAAGAAACCTTTCTTAGAGAAAGGTCTGGGATACTGCCTCCCCCTCCCCCCAAAAAAACCCCAAATCAAACCCAACCCTATTAACTGAGTTGGTGGACAATGGTGTTGAGGAAACACCCAGTAGCAATGGAGAAACACACCGTAAAGCACAAAGTAGTACTGTGATTGCATGCATTTTTTGCATACAGAGTACTTATAGATGCTAACCCGGGCAATTTCATATCTCTAGATATTTACTCTATGCTTGTCAAATAAAATGGCATTTTTCATCCCATTTTGACTGGAAGAGAGAATTTGTTTGGACTATAAATTGTTTAGAATTACTTGCTAATGCTGTCGGCTTTTCTGTATCTGCTTGTAGGAGGGACAGGAGGGAGAAAACAAATAATACATTACATATAAAAACACAGTGGAGAAAAATAGAAAGCAAGCTCTGTTTTCAACACATTTAAACTGTTCAAATGAGAAGAATGAGTTGCCGTGGAAGCAGATCTGCAGCTAAATGAAACCTTTCACCTGTCTAACATATGAAATATTTATTATCTGAGGGTGACTAGAGATTAAATAAGCCAGACATACAATGCAGAAAGCAGACCCTGGCTCATCACTTCCATGATTTTCACAGGTCCTGTGGCAGCCAGATTAGATTTTGCCATAAAGAAAGGAAAGTGGGCTCAACTGGAGTATTGGGTGTCAGGAGAAATAAAACTAGAGGAAAGCAACTTCTCAACTATAATTTAACCAGGTTGGTGAAGCAAAATGATGAGTCTCTGCTGTGTTTAGTAAGGCTGGAAAATGTTATAATTTCCAGTTAGAGAGAAGAGCCCACTCCCTCTTTAGATAATTACTTTTCCAATAAATTATTCTTGGCCACTTGTTTCCCCATAAAAATGCCTAGTGTTTTTGCCTTGTAGAAGTTTTGTTTTCTTTTTTTTGGTCTTCTTTTTTATTTCCTTATTTTGTGTGGGTTGGACTTAATTTATTATGGGGCTGAAACGTGGCAGAGATCCAGAAACAGCAATCTGAAAAATGTTCATACTAAAATTCAGTGATGGGATTCCTTGTTCATTTTATCTCAGAGCCTCCCTGATAATTCAGTCCTGCAAAATTGAGCATAATTGATGCAAAAGTGGGTATGTAATCCAGGCAATTTTATTTTTCAGAAAAATACTTCAGACATTTCTTTTGCTGTAGACACAACCCTGACTGTGAACAAAAGCCAAAGCCATTATTTAAGAAAGTGATAATTTTGCATAGCTGCTTTCAGCAGTGAATCACACTTGGAAATAATGTTTTTGCCCTTTATCACATTCATTTCCCAGAAAATCTGGATTTCCAAGGCCTTTGGCATTCTTACTATAAAAACAGTTTTAATGTCTGCATTCTAAGATGCTGAAATAGTCTAATTAAGCTAAGGGTTAAAAATAAATATAAAAGTCCATTCTTATTAAATCATAAATTATACTATGATAAAGTATATTTCTGCTGAGTCTGGTGTCTGTATATGAAGTGACTGAAAAGTTGTAGGGACTTAACACAAACATCAAAATATGATCACTTATTTCGTTTATGCCTGCTGCATTTGGCAATTGCATGAAGATTTTAGCAGTATTGGATCAGGTAAAATGATTTCAAGTCAGATTTACAGGCTCTTGGGTCTGCACAGGTCTGATCCTGTCCTAACAATTAAGATGCAAGTGAGGTAGGATGGGGAGGGGAGAAAGAACAGCAGAAGAAAAGAGGCCACACGGTATCCGAGCAGTGCCACGGAACAAACTGTGCCATCACAAAACCAATGCACACACTGCAGAAACATGGGGATCCCTGGCTTCACAGTGCAGATGACATCTCTCGCCTTTTTCACAACACAATAGACCTTAAAATATTAATTAGTCCTCTCTTTCAGTTATGCTCTCCTGGCACTAGTCCTGTGCCTTAGTAGAGTGCACCTCTGATGGTGCAGGGCAGGAGCCCTTTCCATACCCAGCACATAATACTCTGTTACACACTCTGGCTTTTCCTAGTCTCAGCCTTCATTTTCACTGCTTCTGTGCAAATAACTTCCTCCACATCTGTTACAGTCCCTTTGCCCTCTCAAAGAGTGCTGTGTTAATGCTTTCCTAAGTTTGCCAAAAAGAGATGCTAGGCTCCAAGTGCCCCAAAAAAGCACAGAACGTGCCTTCTTTCCTGCCTTTCCATCTGCCTGGAATACCCTCCCTTCTTTCCCACCGTGGTACATCAAGTACCTTCCCTTTCCTTGAGAAAACTGAGAACCCATCTGTTCAGCAAGTTGCTCCATCTGCAACAACGGCAAGTCCAGTGATGTGCTGCCAATATTCCAACAAAGGGCTCCTCTAAACCCATTCCCCTGAGTCAGTAACACAGCCCACGTACCCAGGGTGGGGATGCTCACAGACAGGAGGCGTGTGGAACTGGCGGGTTTTATTCATTTGGTTTTCCCATTTCCACAAAATGTTTTCCCATATCCAAGGAAAGAGGCAGCACCATTTGGCAAATACATTTCTGTTAAATGCCTCCTACCAGAACTGTTAATATTTGGGTCCTGGGAAGAAAAAAATAACAAACAAAAGAACCCACTTTGTTGAGACAGTTGCCGAGTATGTGCACGCGGACAAAACACAAGGGATGACAGCGGTAGGCAGGGATCTAAATCCCTTTAAGGGACTCCTCAGGACCATATCTGTGTCAAGCAAATGAAAGGGCCCCGGTTACAAAAAAGGGAATCATGCCAAGTTTTCCTTTTAGCATGTGAAGGGTTGAGCTTTGCAAATGTGCCTGGTTATTCTGAGGACAAGGGTGAGGGAAGAGGGGTGAATAGTTAAGGCAGACAGTTTTTCAGAAGAGAACTGTACACCACTTTTGCCATTCATACTTCTGTATCAGGTGTGAATACATATCATACAGTTTGTAAATATATATATGCATGTGTGTATAAACACACGTGAATTAGACAGTTGCTTTTACAAACTTTGGCTGCTGCTTTTGCTTCAAAAGCTGTTCTATCTCAGGCATTTTAGAAGTCCAGGCTTGATAGTTTTCCATATGTGGTTATACAGAAGTTGATACATGCAGGCCAGGATGCTCTGACTGCGTGTACTTCGGATTGACCGCTTTTCTTGTTGCTGTTTATTAGCTGCAAAGTGTTAGATTTATGACAAGTCTCAGAGACATATAAATGGCCAGCTGTTAAATTAAACTCCCAAATTTTTCAAAGGTGATAGTATAATACATTATTTGCTTTTTTTTTATTTTAATCAGCAGTTTTTTAGGATGGTCTTCATAAAAAATAGGAGAACACTCTGAGGAGAAATAGGAGAACAACTTTGTTCTGTTGGAACAGATGATCACAACACTTCAAATCTCTTACCTTGATTGCTTTTTAAATAAGGAAAACTAAACAAAAGAAAAAAAACCCCAAAACCCAAATCAATCAACCAAACAAAACACAATAAAACAACCAAAAATTTGACTCAGCAACTCAGTATTGAGTTCAACAGATGACTTTTGTTGGGTTTGAAGAATAAAGAACGCAAGATTAGCAGGAGTGGTTGCCATCATATAGTTTAGTTTGATAGCATTAAAATACAATACATGTGCAAACTATAACACTACATAATCTCTATTTATATGCCAGGAAACAATTCAAAAAGAATGTTCTGCTTTTGTCTACTTTGGCTGCCGCATAAATGGCAAAGTATCAAGCCTCTTACCTAAAAATGCAGGCAATGCCAGTGTGTTTGTCCTGTAATGAGTTCCTCCAGAAAGAAATCCTTATCTAGCAGAGCACATCAGTGCATTTTGGAGATCACCCATCTATAGCAAAACACTCAAACACATTTATGTTTAAAGAGATGAGGCAGGTGCCTATACAGTCTGTGGAGCTGTGAACTGTTTCAGGCTCTGCCATGCTCAGAGGTGCCCTGCACAGCCACCCTGCTGGCTCCAGCACCACCATACAAGGTGGGTCCTCCATACAAGAGGTCTGAAGACCACATCATATAAAAATAACAAAAGGCAAGTACAGCCCGAATCAAAGAATCACTGGGAACTTTCCTTTCAAGCCAGGAAAGACAAAAACTTCTTAAGCAGAAGGCCTGTGTGGTCCGAGAGGGCTGGAGGACTGCTGACCCAGGGCACAGACATTCAGAGCCCCAAAAATCCCACCAGCTAAACTGGTAAGGCATGATAGCATGGATGGAACATAAGTATCATTCGCTCCTTTTTCCAGACAACATGAATAAAATGAGGTGCAGACAAAAACCCCAAAAATTAAAATCTGCTAAAAATCTTCTAAGGCAAAGCTATGACAAGAATTTGAAATTAATCCAGATCTGATGAATTCTACTCTGATTCTCCAACCATCAGATCAGCAACCCTCCTGGCTTTGAAAGAATTCAAATCATTCAAATCATAAGTAAAGCAATTTAAAATTCCATCATGTTATCAAGGCAAGGAAGTAAAAATGTTTTGCAAAGAAGTTACTTGTCACAACTGAGATGAGCTGAACCAGTTCAAGTGGGGCCGAGAGTGTGACACTCATAGGAGCATTTTTCTCTTCCAGACAGGTGTGTGTTAATTGCCTTCTCATTTTTCTCTATTTTCTTCAAATCTCTCATAATCCCAGTAATGTGTCTGGCCCACTTTCACTTAGATTTGATCTTGGCAAAGTATTTTATCCATCTTCTCCCTAATCCATGCTCCCAGAGTAACTGCACGGAAAGTCAGTTCATTTTCCCAGAGTGAGTTCTTTATAATCCATATAGCTCTCATCTGTTTAAATTATGTGAACAAGAATACAACATCCCATACAAAAAGCTCACTTTTCATTTCGGAAAAAAAAAGTTCCTGCCCTCACTAGTACATGAGTGAGCAGGAACACAAAGCCACCAGCCCTAACTTGAAACCAGAGGGGTTATGTTAGGCCATAAGGGGTCCAGTAAGTTTGTGAGTGGGATGGTTTATAATATACCATGACTTTGAAACATTCTGTATTTTCAGGCTTGTAAGGTGATACCCATCACACAAGCCAAGCTGGGAACTGCATGAGAGAAACTAGCTGGGCTGTGTTTCCTCTAGCATTCATATTTAATTCTCCTCTTCTACCTGTCTGCTACCACTTTTTGGCCTCAGTGCACTCTGTGTCGCCCCCGTGGACCCTTGTGGACCCTTCTCTCCACGGATGCCACAGCCCTCTGCAGGAATGAAACCTGATGATCTAGTCATGAGATTCTACTGGGCTACCACTGTATCATCGTCCTTTGCAAATGCTGCTTGCAAAGAGGAGGAAGATGACATTGAAGTGCATGAGTGGAACTATCTTGTACTAAAATTATGTGATGATCATGTTAGTCTGATCCTTTAAGCTTAGCACAAGCTTCCAAACTGAGAGTGTAAGTGCTGCTGATAGGAGCAAGTCAGGGACACAAGAAATACCCCAGTGTGAGCTCTGACAACCAAAGAATGTCAAACTTCTCTCTTGCCTTCGTCTCTCTGAGAAAAGATCCGTTTCTCAAAGGACAGATTTGTTTCCAAAAGCACACATTAGCACTGAAGCTGGACAACACTGCATGCCATTGAAGCATAGGCTGCAGCACAGTTTCATCTTCAACACACACCTGAAGGACCCATCCTCCTCATTTTTTTTCTACAGCCCTTGAACATCCCAGCATTCCAATGCAGTATCTTTCAGTCAAGCCTATATAAACTGTCTCCTAACAAATATGGGCATGTGTATGCACACATGCATGTACTAACAGACCAACCAACCAACCAACCGACCAACCAACCAACCGACCAACCAACCAGCAAGCCAACACTGTGCATTTATACTTAGCCTCCAACTTGCTCAGTATCATATTTTAAATTATTTCTCCTCAAATACTTTCTTCACATTCCCTCAAACTTTTTTACTGCTTCAACCCTGCATACAGCTGCTTCTTCATGAGGCAATTTTGTTGCTCAGTTAACTATCACATTAATCAGGTGAATGTGTCTCCCTAGAATATCTAACAATTGCTCATTAAATCAGGTCTCCGGTACGGCTGAAAAATAATTAAAAAGCTGTTTCCAATAAACAAGCTATAAAGGCATTAAGGACAAAATAGTGTGTAGGAAATGTATTAGAAAGACGGGGGAAGAAAATTCTGACCAGGCACAGGCTGGGCAGATTTAGCTGAATACTGCTATAATTGCTCATAGTGTCAGGCTAACAGTAAAAAAAAAGTTATAAATATTCACGTCAAATTAACAATGAATGTATTGTGGCTGAAAACAAGCTCCTTTTATGTTTGCTTCCTACAAAGAGTCATGCAAATTCAAAGCTTGTATGCTCCACTGTTTGTTTCCAGAATAGGGGGTATAATTGATATGGGATTTACACAGTTTGACAAAGCAAGGGAGGCCAGGCTCCCCAAATCTTTTGGATCCAGCACACAAAGTTAATTAAACAAACTGTAAAGGAACTGCACTGGTTCCTCGCAACTTCTTCATCTAGCACCATGCACGAGGCTACCTAATTACAGTTTGTCAGCAACTGAGGTGATGAGAGAAACTTGCCATCAGGCAACTCAAACAAATATAAACTAGAGGTAATAATACTTCCATTGAAAGAACAACAGACTAAATTTGTCAGGTAAGTGATTCGCTTTGCTTTAATTGCTACACACAAGTGAAATGACACAGTAAGATCTCAGTGACCAGATAAAATATGTCATTTTCTCCCCACCCAGTGAACCATGCAGTGCTGAAAAGATGAGTCACCTTTCCCTGCCTGCATTAAAGGAGAACAACTGGAAAAGATTTAAAATTAAGTTTTTAAATTGAGCCATTTCAAATCAGCTTCAAGTCAATCACAACCCTCTCTAAGTCAGTCACTGATGGCAGAGGCAACTTAGCAAAAATGAGCATTTATACTTTGCAATTCTTCTAGATGTGTTTAGTTAGGATTGTGGTGGTTAATCTACTGTTCCACTTAATTAAATACTGTTAAAACTATACTTCAAGCTTTGTCTCATATCTTGCTAGCACAATTACAATCTAGAAGTCACCATTTTACATCAATCACTAATTTGCTCTCTGGCAGTGCAATTTCTTGTTACAAAGCACTCATCTCTTAACAAGTCAAGGTCTGCTGAGTGCTCCTAACACCACAGCAGCCACTCACCGTGGTGAAACTGCAGCCCCCAGAATAAGAATCAGTAGCTGTCTTCCTCCTGAAAGGCAGTGCTGGACCCCAGAAGGAATTCCATGGCATGTGATAGAAGTAATATAAATACACTATATG
Organism: Ploceus nigricollis; assembly: GCA_013399945.1. Taxonomy (NCBI): domain Eukaryota; kingdom Metazoa; phylum Chordata; class Aves; order Passeriformes; family Ploceidae; genus Ploceus; species Ploceus nigricollis. Next base: position 221,000 of record VXBC01002573.1, on the reverse strand, counting down.
CATATAGTTTTGGAAGGGTACTTCTGAACCAGGGGTGCTGAGGAGGTGTGTGCTGAGGACAGACTGCCAGCCTGCACTGCAGCTGAAGAACAAGCAGTAGAACCAATTTAACTCTATAGAAAAGCAAAGACCAGATAACGGAGAGATGATTATCAAATCCACAGAATTAGCAAATTTTAAAAAAGTAGATAAAACCTCACACACTATAGCTGAACTTCCCCCATCCTCTAGAAAGCAGATGCTTCTTGTAAAATAGCAGCAAGAAAAGGGAAAGGAGGACAGCCTGGCAAGCAAACCAGGGACAGAAGTGAGATATTTATCTTGATTTTGTATCTGAGTGCTCTTCACACATTTCTGCAAGGTTTAGCTCTGCACTGCAAGCTTACACGACACTTATTCGACAGTAATTTCCCAGCCTCACTGTGCATTAAATTAGATGGTGTTTTCCTAGCTATTGTTTTATGTCTGCACTTCACGTGTAAAGATTCTCTCTGCTTGCCTGTTCAGGAGGCATACACATCTATATAAGCATTACTTAAACTCACACAGAACATATGCTTGTGTGTAACCAAAAGCTTGCACGAGTGCATCTCTTCTGAAGTTTGCTGCTCATTAATATGGGGCAAAAAAGCCTTTCAAAGGGAATCCAAATCCACTGCTTTTGGAAATCAATTATGTCTTAATGAATAACTGTCAATCATCATCTATCCTAACAGCAATATTTTGAGAATATTGTAATTCTCTGCAATGGTTTCTTGGAGATTAAAGCATATAGATACTTAGGGTATTAGATATTTCTAAGCAAAAAAATTAATTGTTCCTATTTTTTGCTCAGCAAGTAGGTAATGGAAAAACTATTGAAAATGAAATACGATTTAAAGCAGTCTTTGCCCGAGAGTAACCTGCGTGTGTAAAACATCAATGCTTTTGTCATGAAAATGCTTCAGGAAACTTTCATGGAAGAAGACAAATTGTTTTGGTCTCTCAAAAATTACAATCTTGGCTGCTTACCATTAAACTATACAATACATTTTGGTTTGTGAAGCCAAAGCTCTATTCCTCAAAAGCTTTATTCAGTAGCCAAGAAAGCCAGTGTTCAGAAAGAAAGAGTGAAACTTAACTGATTTGGTCACGACTCTTTCATTGTCTTTTATAAGCTTTCAATGATCTGTATATTGTACGGATAAGCAGCTCTTGCTGGCTAAGTAAATAATACTGATGAAATCCATCTGGTCTTTACTGTACATGTTTCTGGCAAGAAACATCAGTTTTCACAGGATTTCTTTCCTTTTTCCCAAGAAGGCAGAACTGTGCAAGACCTGTCCCGAACAAAAAGGAAAAAAACACTAGCTGTAAAGCCAGATGTTTCGACAATAATCGTAAGATGATGTGGTAGGCAGAAAAACCCCATATACGGTATTTGTGTTAAACTACCCTGGTTCTGTGCTAGTTTCTACTCTGTTTTTCAGAGAAGGACAGAAACACTTACTGAGATATAACTAGCTTTAGAAAAAAATGTAAACTTCCTTTGCAGTTTAAAGTTTTGCACCCTCATTCACTTCCCAGGTTGTTTCATACCTGGAAGCAGTGCTACTGTAGTGTCTGTCATGATTGCAACCCAGTCAGCTCTAACAAATCAGGGAAGTTTCATCTTTTTCTCATTTTCCTTCATGAGACAGGTTTGTCCCGTTTCCAGACTTTTATTACAGAACAGATATATTGAAGTCCATTGAGCTGATTTTGGCTGGAATAGAGTTAATTTCTATTTTTCTTCACAGTAGCAGGTATAGGGATGTGTTGTGAATTTGTGCTGAGAAAACAGTGTTGATAACACAGGGATGTGTTTGTTACAGCTGAGCAAGGCTGACACTGAGTCAGGGCCTTTTCTGCCTCTCACCCCAACAGAGAGCGGCTAGGACTGTGCAAAGGGCGGGGAGGGGATGAGGGGACACAGCTGGGACAGCTGACCCCAACTGACCAAAGGAATATCCTATAACATACAGTGTCATGCTCAGCATATAAAGCTGAGGGAAGGAGAAGGAAGCAGGGAATGTTAGGAGTGATAGTGTTTGTCTTCCCAAGTCACCATTACATGTGATGGAGCCCTGCTTGGGGATGGCTGAACACCTGCCTACCCATCGGAAGTGGTGAATGGATTCCCTGTTCAGGTTTCTTTGTGTGCTCAGCTTTTGCTTTACCTATTAAATTGCCATTATCTCAGTGCAGGATTTTCTCACTTTAACCCATCTTACTCTCTCCCTCATCCCACAGGGAGAGGGAGTGAGGGGATGCGTGGGGCTTAGCTGCCAGATGGATTAAAACACAGCAACCATATAAGACCTAGCTTTCATATTCTATATGTACATATTCCATAAACATATCCAATCCTTTGCTGTAATCCACTATAAAATATATTGTGTGCTAAATAAGAGATCATTCTTCCATGCTATAAAAAATTCTGACATACAAAGTCTGTTTAACCACCCTAAATCAAACTAAATTTATTGACCAGAGTTTCAGCTCATAATACATTTAATGTTGCAGCTTTTAAAAAAGTTTATAAATTCTCTACTTAAAAATGGAAAAAAGAAACTTCAAGTAGAAATGTGTAACCTCTCAATTTGCAAAGGCATGCTTGGGTTATTTCATTGAAAAATTGCTTAAAACATAATTGTATTTCAAACAGAACCCCTTTAATTCTCAGTTTTTGACAAGAGTTTTTAAAAGTCTTGACTTTAATAATTTCATAAGGAAAATCTGGGGCAAAAGTATTGCAAAAGCACATTGTGCAAAAGACATGTATCCTGTAAGATAGAGATTATTAGAAACAGCAAGAAGAAAAGGTTATATTTATATGGAAAAGCAGACCTATCAGTGGTAATAATTATATTTATTAGACTTGATCTTATTTTCAGTAGGAAAGCAGGCATGTTTTAATATTCTAAATAACCACAGAATACTTTCATTTGTTTTGTTCATTAAAAAGAAAAGAGAAGAAAACACAGCAAATAAATCTCATTCATGGATACAGATATCTCAGCTCATAAAATCAGTGAGTTCTCAGCACATGTTTTCTACTGGGTATTATAAACCTAATGTATAAAATGCAGGGTTCCAGAGAGAAGTATATGGTTTTGCAGTTCACTGAATCATTTCTTTAGCAACATTTCCATTTCTCATCTGTGTAAGTAAATGAGAGCAAACCCAGTAGGTTCTGAAAACAGACAGAACATTTCTCCTTTATTTAAGAGTTAGATGAAAACAGCAAACTACATAAAAAGAACAGAATTCATAGAAGCACAGAACAACATAGGCTGGGAGGCATCTTTGGCAGTCACTTGGTACAATTCCCTGCTCTAGGTGTGACCAAGTCAGATCTGGGTGCTCAAGACTGTCAGGTTTTAATTATCTCCAAGTGCAACCTGCTCTAATGCTTGATTACATTAATTGTAAATGCGTGATTTGGTTTTTTGGTTGGGTTTTTTCCCCCAAAAAATCCAAGTGGGATTTCCCACACTGCAATTTGTGTCCATTCCCTCTCCTATCACTTTCCCCTTACAAGAAACATCTGGTAGGGGGCTTTCTTATATCCCCATCAGACAGCTGAAGACAACATTTAGATCCTGAAGATAACATTTATGTCTTTCCTCAAAATTCTTTTCATCAAAAACCTTTTGTGGCAAAGCTATTGCAAAGGTATGCTGTGCAAAAGACATAGCTCCACGAATGTGCAGAAGACGACAGCTTAAAATTACAAGCAGCACCAAACAGACTCAGTTGTCTCAGTTCCATTGTGCATATCATATGCTCTAGCACCACTCAAGAAATCTCTGAAGTTTCTGTTACAAAGACAGAACATACAGGTGATGTCCAAGCAGCGGCCAAGCCAGCTGACAGATTATCATCTACTTCAAAGGGCTTTTGATCAAGTCCTTCTTTTACATGTGTACTTGAATGAGTAGTAAGAAAGGCAGCAGGAGGGGAAAGATTAGGTGTTTCACAGAGCTGTTTGGTTCAGGTATCTCTGCTTTCCGTTTAAAGATTTTTTCATAATTGGAATTTAAGCATTTCAGTCCTTATGATATCAGACATTATACTCTGATGTCTTCAGAAATAAGTCTCTAAATGTCCTGGTACATAATTTGGTTTAAGATGAAACAGTACATTACATCTATCTGTTCCACAGCAGGAGTGGAAATCTTTAGATTTAATTTGCCAAGTATTTTGTTCCTACCTAGTTACTGCACCCAGTGACCAAAGTACAGTGTGTACAAATAGCTGGTAAGTGGGAGAGAGCACATCATCACATTGCTGGCAAAGCACTGAGCATTGAATTCTTATTAAAGTTCTAATGTTTAGATACATCTTAACTTTCAGCTTTCAGCACTGGAATTCATCTATATCTCTGTGTACCTTTATTCTCTGACATTTCATGATTTCCCTTGAGACTCTAAGGAAAAAGAAGCTGTTTATACACACATCAGATCCAGAAATTGATTCACTTTCCAAACAGAAACATGAACTAATAGGATGGTGAGATTGTGAATCACATATTCCGAGACTTTAAGGCAAGCTGATAGTCATAAAATGAAGTTCCCTGGAGACATTGAAACCCAGCAGAGCATATTGGAGTATATTTTCTGAATAATTTGTTATTTTTTGTCCAATGAAATACATATTTTGAGTCAAACTTTGAATAATACAATTATTTCTGTCATCATCACATACTGATTTGACTGCATTTTAAAAAGTCAGCTACCAAATAGAGAACTTGCAAGTATTCCTTCAAAAACAACACAAAGCTTCCCACCACTAAGCCAACTTGAAGCTTACCTATTCCCATTCCTCTCAAGCAAGAAGTGCATTCACTAGCTATGAGATATGAAGTGGCTGTAAGTCATTAGTATTTCACTTTTTCAAGGATCTTATTTTTTCCCCTGTGTTTTTGAGGGCAGTCAGCCAGCAACATTTGCTCTATGTGACACACATCTGCAAGAAATGCGAACCCATACAAAATTCCAGCTTTCAGACAACTCAAGCTAAATTACTAACTTGAAGTTTCAATATAAGCTTGCTGCTGTATGCAGCAAAGACTCAGCACAAATAAAAGCTCTCTGTCCTAGAGATCATATTAGACACAACTAAAACAAGCTGCTGCTCTTGAAAGAGGAAGTTCTCATCCGCTGAGTTCTCTATTTCTTTTACTAATTATTCCTTGAGTTTGTTGCGCCTTCTGCAATACTGTGATGGAGTGAAATTTTGACTAGTAATAGCATTTGAAAATCTCCTGAAAAAAGGAAGATGTTCTTCTGTTATTTTGATAAATTTAGATACAATGAAGAATAAAAAGTGGATTTATTTGAATTTTAGGAAACAGAAGGTCTGGCACTTCAGACATGGAGATGATGACAGAAAAGGTGCTTTGTACTCTATAGTACTCTCTCTGGACTATGTTGATGAGAAGATCTCATAAATAGCCAGATCAGAAGGGAGATAACACCTTGAAAGTAACATAGAAAAATCTTCATTTGATTTCTCAGGAGGAGAGCTTCCAGTCCAACAGGAAGTTTGCAGAAGATTGAGAGATGTAATTATAGTACTGGCATCTTTAGTTGGCTTGAAATGACAGACACATTCTTAGCCCTCTAAAAAGTCTTAAGACCTTTCTTAGTTAAGGCCCCATGAGCTTGAAATTATTTTGAAATGAGTGGCTTTATGGCAAAGCTGACCTGGGAACTTGCCTGTAGCAGTTCTTTGTGTAGACAGAAATTAAAAGCTGACACACCAAAAGCATACCAAGGCAAGTCGGGAAGGGATTACACTCAGGAAGATTGCTTATCGGAAACAGAATGTAAACCAGAAACATGGCACTGGATGGCCTAAGACAAACTAAGCAAGAAGAAATAAATTTGTGAGTTAAAGCTGCAGAGATAAAGCAGATGCTTCACAAACAAATTAGGTTACTGATCCTGGAGGTATGGAAGGAGGTTCCCATGTCTTGCGGGAGTTTGGCTGAAAGACAGAGTAGGAGGAGGAGATATCCCAAATGAGATGAGAGAATGATGAGAAAAGAAGGACACAAGCACAAAAGCAAAGGGACAAGAAAAGGTCAATAAGACTGAAGTAAAATTAAAACGAGGTGCTTCTGAATACTCTTATAGTTATTATATAAATTACATACTTTATCCTCCACTTAGCTGTTTAAAGAAGAATTGTATTATTGAAATCAATACAAAACTGTCAAGGTGCTCCACACAAACACAAGTTTGGGTAATGTACCTGCCCTGCAACGTTTACCATCAATCTGAACTTGGTAAATCTCATCCATTCAGTCATAAATAACTGCCCAAAACCTCTGCCAGATCGGCACTATTTCCAAATTTCAGCTATATTTACACACCCACAGTTAGCAGCTGACAAGTCATATATGATGGAAATTGCCTCCCTCTAAAAAAGAGCTGCTGTCAGAGCTGCTCTGTTCCACATGGAAATAATTCAAGGGAGTTGTCATGAAAGAGCAGCTATACCCAGAATAGTTACCACAACATTTTTACTCAACATCTATTGCAGTATTTTTACATTACTTTTGTTCAACTGCTGAGTTAAGTACCAAGGATAAGTTTCCTTTTTTAATTTTTTTAAACTCCTCGTAACTTCATGAAGCTAGCAGAAAAGAAAAAAAAACCCACAAAGAAAAAAAAAGATTGAAAGGTTGAGGCAGTGTTTTTAAGGTAAAACATCAAACACAGGCAGGTAGACATTGCCCAGAGATGGGCCCTGTGTACTTTATTAGTTCTTGATAAGCACTGTCAATGCTTGGAAAGGTAGGGATGAGATGAGCAGTCTCACCCTATGTCTTGGCGCTGCAAGTCTGGTGGAGAGGAGGAGGAAACTCTACATTTCAGAAGCTGTCACCTTCACACCTAATTCTGGCAACAACTGCAATGCCTCCTCTGGGAGGACCCTCTATCTTTTTTTTCCTTTTCCTCCTTCAGAGTACCAAGAAGGTGAGGAGGCACCATTGGAGATGAATGGGGAGGGCAGACTGTCTTTTATGAGCTGGAGTGACCAATATGATGCTGGGTGGTGACAAGGCTGCAAGCTCCAGGACATGGACATATGAGCTCAGAGACTCATATCCCAAAGAAAAGAGGATGCAGAAGAAGAGGGATTTTCTTGGGAGAAAAGAGCACTCACTAATCATAGAATGGCTTGGGTTGGAAGGTACCTTAAAGAACATCTAGTTACAACCCTGCTGCCACAGGCAGTGACACGTTTCCCTAGACCAGGTTGCTCAAAGCCCCATCCAACCTGGCCTTGAACACTTCCTGGGATGGTGCATCCACAGCTGGGTAACCTGTTCCAGTGCCTGCTACAGACTCCTGCACCTTCCCCTGAGCCCCACTGTCTCTGCAGAGCTCCTCACTCCTTTTCCCCAGCTGTTCTTAGAGAATTGATGGGGGAAGGTAACTTTCTCCACACACAGCTGACCTCTTGTCCATCTAGGACATCTCCAGCCGCTCATCTACTGTCTCAAACCCCTTTCCCTTATTCTCTGCATCCTAAGCTCACCCTGCTACTGCAGAGCCTCAGCCTCTGTATACAGAGGCAGAAAACCCTCATAGAGGGTCCCTCATAGAGTTGAACATCTGAATGGCACATGCATCCCTCTTGTGACATGTGTCACCTCTCCAGCCGGGCAAAGAGATACAAGAAGGCAACGTGCCCTCACATCCAGTTTTCAAGCCCTTGCAGTGACATGCCACTGGGCATGGGGGATACTAAAATATAGTTGCACCACCCAAAATGGCACTTCATGCTTTCATTTTTTCAGTGTAAATCCTAAATGGAAATTTCCATAATTTTGCTTTCAAAGTAATTTGAGCAACTGCTTCATTCCTTAATCTAAGAAAAGGGAATACCATAAATGCCACAGTAATGTCAGTTACTTACAAAAACATTTGTAGAGGTTTTAGTATCACTTCCTATATGTGAGCAGTATCGCCCTAAGTAAGTGAATCCATAAAGAACAGGTTTTATTGTAAGGTAATATTAACCTTGGTGAAATAATCAGTACTTCTGAAATCTCTGGTTTGGTTGACATAGATACTTGTTCCAGATAAACCTAAGATAAAAAGGATGATATGCAGCATTGAAAACAACTTGTGAATTTAGGATAGTTAGTGAATTTTCGATCCACTGAAAACATTACAATGAAATGAAATATAATACTTCCTTATGTGCCAAATATTCTGTCTGGTTTTGTTTGGTTCACATAACAACCCAAAATTCAGGTATCCGTTCTTTTCAAAGCAGCAACTCACATGCAACTCACATGCTTGCTTCAGATAGCAAGCATGAATAACTGATTTTATGCCTATATATATATACATAGACATGCCAGCCTTTGGACTGTGCTGTGCCACAAGTTATCACAGCTGTAAAACAGGCTGGATAAACTCGAAAAGAAAATATGGACAGAAATCCTTCTTTGCTGAACAGCATGCCCAGAAATGATCTCAGCTCTTAACACGAACGCAGAATTCCCAGGATCTGCAAAATTCCCACCCTGCTGTATCAAAGTATGTTTCCTTTTCCCTCTTACAATTTTTTAGACTTGGGTCCATCACTCAACGGGTTTGAGGGCTTGCAGTTCATCATTTTGTTATACAGACAGTCAGGATGGGAGGAAAGAGAAGAGACAAACTTAGTTAATTTATCCTAGGCTGGCAGCCCTCCTTCTGCAAAGCATCCAGTGCCTGCCTTGGCTCACTCTCACAGGTTTCCTAAGCCGTGATAGAATGATATGGACATAATCCCTGGCATTTTGTCACTGCTGTCCAAAATGTTCTCAGCAGCAACAGTGAGTATTGTCCAACATAATCAGACATTGAGTAATGTGAAACTAAAATAAGACAGAGGGACCAAACAATAACAGCCAAGGCTCCCCTCCACAAATGGATCTAGTCCACGAACCAAACCAGATGTACAAAATGCTCTCACAACCAGCACCATGCATTAAATCCACATCCTCCTACCCAAGGGCTCTGCTGTGTGTTTGGCAGTATCTCCCCAAAAGTTTAGCTTCCTTGTTCATTTTCTCCTTCAAATGATTGATAATAATGAGAAGCAAACGCACCCACAATTTGGGAGACAGGAGTGGCTTCCAGAAGGAAGAGCATATCTTTTTTTTTAATCTATTTGAGGTTCTAAAATATGCATTTCTCTAGCTGTCTTGTTCTGATTACACTTTACTCTTGGCCAAGAAGTAAGCCAAGTAACACTCTTCATAGGCTGCAATTAAAAGAAAAAACCAGAAAGCATTGCTAGTACCTGGATAAAGAGACATTAATTATTTAGGTGTGTGTGCCAGTACTGGTCCATCCAATTCTGAAACACAGCCTGGGCACATATTCCAGGAATGTTCGAGATGGGAAGCGCTCGGTACTTTTACAGAAGGGTGATGAGTGCAAGTGCCTTATATGTCAATATGGAAGGCTACACCAAAGTCTTTGTCAAGCTTTGAACACAGATCTGTTCTATAGCAAGAAAGTTTGATCTAGGTATTTTGGAGGGTAATAGATAAATGCTGTGCATTACCCTACAAGATACCAACCACTGAGAATCATAACACAGTTTTATCCAAGATGGTTCTCCTCATTGCAAAGTGAATACGGTGACAAAATCCGAGGTAAAGCCTGAAATACACTTGTTTGCATGTGGAAAATAGGAATAAACTATACACCCAAGCTCACACCTGCCCACCACCAGACGAGCTGTGAGATGAGATGAGCCATGAGACAGGAGATGTTTGCATCACTCAGGCCACTGCTTCATCTTTTCTAGCATCATGTCCCTGGATTTTTTTTCAGAGACCAAGCACAGGCATGAAGCTACTGACCTAGTCCTATCAAGGCTGACCATTCTTTACAGAGCAGCATAGAAAAGAAAAATAATACAAGAAATCAACAAGCATCTGCTTTTTGAACCTTTATCACACCTTTTGGGGACTTTCCTCATCCCCCAAGACCACTACTTTTGTAACAGGGACTGCTGCACCCACTGAAGTTGTACAGCTGCACTACAAAGGACCTCTGGTTTCTGTGAATTCGAGAACAGCAAGCAAGAAAATAGCTACATGTGGTTACCATTTTGTATATTTATTCTTTTTTTTGCCTTTATTATCTGCACAATATCTTAGTTGGAACTTCTTAATATTCATTTTAAGTCTAGCAAGTATGATGAAGTAGCTAAGTTGCCTGACTCACTTAGACATTACGTCAGCACACCCTCTCCAGAAAAGATAAAATATTTATGATGATTAATACAAAAGACATTAGAGACAGAGCATTTCAGGAACATCAGAACAAATTAAAATTTAAAAAAATAACATACCTAATAGCTTTCTCTACTTTGGGATCTGAAGGGCTGTACTGAGGGTCTTTTACCACTTCAGAAATAACACTAAAAGACATTCTTGTACAATTCGTATTTAGGTCTGGTGTGAAAGTCAAGTGAAAAGCATGCTAAATTCAGATTATAGTCTTTTTAAACTCACCCATGGGCAGGGAAAGTTGATTTTGTGTTTAATATCAGCCAGCACCACCCGTGTAACCTGAAGCGCTGCCTATGTCATTGATGTAATGAGAAGCAATAACCCTTTGGGAATGATCAGCAGCCATTCTAGTCCTGCTTGACCAATGCCAGCTGAATGTGGTGTAGATCAGCTGTGGTGTGGGATGGAGCTGTGAGATGCCTTGCTGGGACCTTCTTCCCCCACTGCTCAGCTGCTGTTTGTGCTCACGCCTTGCCTACACCGTGCTGTAGCTGTGCTGTGTCTGGCCCCACGTCCTCCTGGTCCCAGGCCTGACCAGGAAGGCCACTGCTCCTGCTCCTGCACTGCCACCCTCATAGCTTCCCTGGCCCTTAGAAGCAGCCCTGACACAGGGGTGTGTGGAGACATCCCGTATTTCCCATATTATGCCATAATTTCTTAGAAAGGTGCTCTACTCTTTTTTTAATATAATCATCGAATCATTTGGGTAGAAAAAGAGCTTCAAGATCATTGAGTTCCACCATTAAACCCTAACCCACCACTGCCACCTTGATAAAGGCCAGAGCTTTATCAGCCTGACATTTCCTGTAAGACTGGCACTTCTTGTAAGTCACATTGTTCAGCCTGGAGGAGACTGTGGGGAGACTTCATTGTGGTCTTCAGCTTCCTCGTGAGGAGAAGAGGAGGGGCAGGCACTGATCTCTTTTCTCTCATTAGCAGTGGCAGGACCTGAGGGAATGGCCTGAAGCTGTGTTAGGGGAGGTTCAGGCTGCATATCAGGAAAAGGTTCTTCACCCAGAGGGTGGATGGGCACTGGAACAGCTCCCCAGGGAAGTGGTCACAGCACCAGCCTGACAGAGCTCAAGGAGCATTTGGACAATGCTCTCAGGCACATGGTGTGACACTTGGGGTGTGCTACACGGTTGGACTCAATGAACCTTGGGAGCTCCTTCCAACTCAGAAGATTCTATGGTTCTATGAAAAACACCAAATCTCTTGAATTAAGTGGTTTTACACACTGACCACAATCCAGTGAAATCTTTGGCTTCCCCAGGCTGGCTGAGTGAATAAAGACAGGCTTCAGCTGTGGCCTTCAGGATGGAGAAGTGTTTGTTGGACACAAACAACTGAATGTTCCCACAGCCCATCCTGGTGCGGTGGAGGGAGGCATTCAGAGGCTGGAATGCTTTTGAAAGTAAGGCTGTGCAAGAAAAGCAGGGTGATATCTGCTCCAGACCACAAATACACTGAGGAAAATGCTGATGAGGGATTCCTCAAGCATCTGTTTACGCTGTGTAGGAGAGAATCTGAGTTACCACAGAGGACTTAGTAGCACATGCTGGAGGCTTTGTGCTGCCTTGAAATAAATAAAAAGATTTTAAAAATTCTACATAAGGATGTTTTCTGAACTCAGTAAGCATTTAGCTTGTGGAAATTTTATATTATACCTAATCCTGAATGATAACATAAAATTTACCACAGAACTAAAAATCAGCAGTTGCTTCTTTATGAATGTCACCTTTTGCTCATTATGTTTCTTAATCACAAACAGGATAACATGAAAACAAATATACCTGATGTGTTAAAAGGATTCATTTTGCAATCCTGAGAACAATTATGAGCAAATTCAGCTGGGAGAAAGAGTTTATTTGGGAAAAAGATGAAAGCTGCGACCTGTTTAAGAACATTTTATCAGACACTAAAAAAAGCCATTAACAAAGAAAAAAAATGAAGACTTGCCTGAATCATCACAATGGCCTAGTGAAGTAAAAATAGATATAAAAAATAATCCACATCAGGGAACACAGGGAAATGGATTGCAATTAATATACATTAGGTAATTAAGAAAAAAATGAAAGACGGAAAGAAAATCAATGTTATGTAGACTAAAGGACATAATCAACTTTCTAAGTATGACAAGCAAAAGAGGAATCTCAGCAATGACATTAGTGCTTTTCTGGACAGAAATTATAGTAATGTCAATAAAGATGCAGGAAAGTTAAACATGCTCAATAAATAGATCACTTCTGCTTTTGCTGGTGAGAAGAAGCTTCTCTGAAGTTTGCTTTTCCACACTAAGTGTGCCTCTTTGCCAAATGCACTTTTTTATTCTAGTTTCATGCTGGTTCATTTGGATTTTCAAGTGCTTTGATGGTGACTGTTTCTTTTTTTATTAGTTTTCTACAGTGCTTCCTCAGATTGAGCTTTTCTTCTCTGTGTCATCATCTGGTAAGTGAACCTGAAATGACTCTACAAAGAAGTAAAGTCTGTGACATTCTCAGGAGATGCCTGCAATCCCTCCATCACTGTCCTCGACCCACCCCTGGCATGATACGTAGGTGCAGTTTACTTAGCTACTTTGATATTTTAATTCACACTCAGCTATGATAAATACTTTCTTTGCTTGTAAAGTAGCTTGGAAGTATATTAAACAGCAGCTGTATCAGCATTTTTTATAAAAAGCTAAATTAGGAAGTTTTGAACCACCAGCATTGATTTTTAATTAATCTTAGACAAATAGAGAAAATCCAGAGCAGTGGAGGAATGCTAAAACTATGCCAGTTTTGTAAAAGGTAAATAGGATGACCAAGGTCTAAACAGACCTATAAGCCCTTCATCAATCCCAGACAAAAAACCCAGAGTGCTTGCTCTCAGACTTCAAACCATAAAGCTATTGTTAATTTTGTCCAAACAAGCTTCACTGATGACAGGGGTTTCCTGAACAAGACCACAAAAAAATCCTAATGGACTTGGTTGAAGCAAAAAGCATCCTGGAACCCGGACTGATTTGGAAAAAAAAGGAGAAAAAAGTAATCAAAAATTAAAAAAAAAAAAAAAAAAAAAACAAAAAAAAACCAAACCAAAAAAAAACCAAAAAAAACAAAAAAAAAAAAAAACCTAGATAGTACTAATCTTTACCAGTTGTCTTGTATGTCCCCCCAGCTTTACAGGGCTGTTTTCATTTAGACTTAAGCAGAAAAAAACAGTAAAGAAGTTAAGCTGAATAATTACATAGCAAAAAGAAAAGTCCCATTTGATGCATTAGGGTATCTTCTAGAATACTATGTTTTTATTTTTAAAACATATCTGAATCCTTTATACATCTTTGGGTTGCCTTTTTTTTTTCCAGATCAAGAAGTAAAACTTAAAAACACATGGAAAAAAAGCATGCTCTTTATTCAACGTTAAGTCTTCACAGAGTCTAGAGCCTTTAAGCATAGGTGCAGAAAATGACATTGATGTTTCCTTGTGGATTGTTTTTATATGTTTTTTGTACATAATTCATATTCATCTAATGAGCTAAAGAAATATCAGTGCAATGAAGGCAAACAGAAATGGTGAACTTTAAAAAAGTTTTGAGGTTTCAAATGTTTTGAGGTCTATAATGTCATATTTCTTTGGTGATTTTTTTAAGAAAAGGTGAGACAATCACTGTTGCAAGAAAGGAAACTTCCTAAGAACAAATATTTATGGGGTGTCACTGACAGTTAAAATAAGCTTTTGCAACATATATATAGGTTAAGGTAGACCATAACACAATTTGCTAAGGTATGAATTAACTTTTGGCTTCCTATGTTGTAGTACCTTGAAAAACATTTTCTTTCCCAGAAGAAATAATCTGGCTTCTATTTATCAGTCATTCAAAAAGGGGACTCTTGACACGTCCAAAGGCTGTGTTTAGGAAGCATTATTTGCCCATAAGAGTCACAGATCGCTAAGCAGATTTACAGGCTTGTAGAGAAGTTATCCTCACTAATCTTTGCTTAAGAGTAAGCTGAGTCTGATACAACAGCTAAGCAGCTTTCAGTATCGTATCGAGTTACGCTTCACTGCTCATAGTGTCTTTTTTTCCTGCTAAATGATCAATCTCAATTTAGGCATTGGGGGGAAAAGAAAGATGAAAGAGGATGGAGAGAAGGCAGTCCCAGTCTTCACTTGGCCCTCTGTAAAGCACAACAATTCCTGATTCACTGATGGTTTCTGTGTTGAACTGGGCCACAGAGAATTCCAAAAGCCTTTCATGAGGAGTGTTTGAACAGGGAGTGATTAACCATGTACATCACAGACACTTGCAGGTAATAATGCAATACATTTACAATTAATACATTCAAAGCATCTAAGAGACTGCCTCACGACTTGAAAGTCACTAAAAATTTAGATTATTTATTACCAAATATTTTACCTTCTTTCTTTAATTATTCTTTGGAACTTTTCTCTTACAGATAGGGAATATGAAGCATCAAATTCTACTTTCCTATCCCTAAGTATGTATAATTTGTAGAAAGAGAAAAAATGTTTCAGCATTGACCGATCTACAGATCTACAAATTGAATTACTGTGATCCTCTTTGTCAGGCGAAGAAGCTCAGTCTGCTACTCTTAGAAAGAAATTTAAAAAAAAGGAAAAACGTTTTCCTTTATAATTTTTAAAAGAATCCTGCTCATTATAAAAGAAAAGTCAGTAAACTAAATAATCTCTCTACCCATAGCTGTCCAGGCAAGAAGTAGAGAATATAGAAGAAGCCTTCACACCTGGGGCAAACCTGAGTGCTCTCAGGACAGTGAAGATGCAACTCCCAAAGCTGAAAGTCCTCCCCAATAACGCCTTGTCTCCAGGCCTGAGAACTAGGAACAGCAAGAGTGCAACTGGCACTTTTGCAGTCTGTGCTAGCATGCAGAGCTAGCTCTAAATTACATACAGCACCACACTTTCAGATCTCTCTGTATCACACTCAGCCCTGGATTACACCTGGAAGAATATACAAAGCATGGGAAGCCAGTGTACCACATACCCTCCACATGATACTACATAAACATCTGACCTTGCCTGCAGTCTACAACAGTATCAGTCCTGTCTCTGTCTGATGCTAAAACAGACATGTCTGTCCCTCCAACACTCACTGATCGTCTACTCTGAGCAAACAAGGGGAAGAGCCTTGGCAATGCCATTGCAAACCTTGAAGCCACCACATCAGAATTTTTTGTAGAAATACCATCCTTTTTGTGATTATATAACACTGGAAATTTACTCTGCACAGTACAGCCATCAAACATTCGAGCTGCACACGTTCCTGCATCCCCATTGTTGCAGTGGGCCTGCCAAAGTCCTGTCCTGCCAGCTAGGATTTGACATGCTGTGAAAAGAGATCTTGAAATCAGAGCTGCTGTGCAGCTCGACTTGCTGATAACTGATCTATATGAGATAGCATGACAAAATGTGAACAACGATGCTTGACATCCCACATGCTATCACATGTCAGAAATGTTTGGAGGGTGGAACAGAATGACATAAAAAGAAATTATGTGCAGCATACTTTTCTTTCCATGCTAGTTAAGTGACATTGTTTTGGCAGTTCAGTCTGATGCTGTAAGTACAGTATCCTATATATTTTCTATTTAGAAGAGATACACTAATCCGACAGAGGAAAGATTTTACTTCCTTTTATTCCAGTTGAAGTTGCATATATTTAAATGCAAAGTACACAAAATTTAGGCAACTGCTTGTAAGTAATCTCATAGACTAAACCCCAGGCCATCACACTTGTTTCTCTAAACAAGGTAGAAGACTTCATTCTCTCCACCTGAATTTTCTCAGCTGATTGAAAGTAAACATATATTAAAGCAAGACTATATGTAATTATGTTTTTCCATAAAAGTAACAACTGATGAACACAGAGCTTTTTCCACATCAGCAACTGAGAGTGTTTTGTAGTCTCTCAGAAAAACAAGTGGCTAAAGCACAGACAGTGCAAAGTTTCATCTGCCAGGGATCAATTGCTCTGGGATATAGCCTGTGCACAGAAAAAGCTTTGCTTCCCTCTCCATTAGGGGTCTGCCTACTCTAAAAATTAGACCACAGAAAAGAGTGGAGGGGAAACAAGAAACAAGCCTTGTCCCTAGAGAAAAAATGTTTAGCTTTCCTTGGCAGAACTTTTTTCCCCTTTCATTTCCCAGGTTTTAATTGTTTGGGGTTTGTTTTGGTTTTGGTTTTTTTTTCCCCCAGTTCTTTTCCAGCTCTACCCTCAGTCTGAGAAAAATCTAGAATTCCACCCAAATGGCTACTTTCCTACTTAAGCATACTAATGACATACTAATGCCTTTCTCACAATCTTTTGTTTCCTCTCTCTGTTTTCCTGAGGAGTCCCTACTCCTCTATGCACCTGGTAGGAAACAAATGCTTCAAGATGCAGAACATTCTGAGGGCTCCTTCTCAGCTGATGCTGTCATTATACAGATTGTGTGCCATCCCTGGCTGGGCTATGATTTAATTTATTTTGCTTTTTCTCAGCAGAAACAACAGCCATTGATCCCCTTGCCATGCACCTGCCTTTTTACCTGTCCAATCTTACATCCAAACACGCCGCTAACGACACTGCAATGGATGAGCTGTGTACGCTCTAACTCAGGCAGTGATTTGGTAAAATTAACATTTAGAAGCAGGCACCAGTAGTTATTTCACACATTATTAACTTATATTACAATTCAAATAAGCTTACAGCTGGCAAAAAAAGTCTCTTCTGTAAAGTGATCTCAAACATAATAGGCTTAATCAGAGATAAATTAAATTAGTCAGTCATGCATACTACAGCATATTAGCACTGAGTAGTTATTAAATACATTTTCTGTTATCAGTTGTGCAGGCAGTATTGTAGCAAACAAAGTGCATGGGAAACGAGTAAATAAACTTTATGTTTGGGAGGCTACATGTTTGACATTTCCTAGGTTTTATCAAATGTTACACGATCTTTACCACTGTAACTGCCACCAGGTTAAGTCTCCATAAATGATTCAACTTCACTCCCAGGCAATTAGCCAAAAGCAGAGCAGACAGAACTAATGAATACCTAGACAGCAGATGTTCAGTGTGGTTTTGTGTTTTGGAGGGGATTTCTTCCATGTCAGTTTTTGGAAAGAAAAAAGCATGCATGGATGAGTCATAGCTGGTACACAATTGATAAAGAGGAGACAGGCAACATTTCTATTTGTTATAAAATTAATCTTTGTGTTTAGGGCTTTTCAAAATTTATTTTCTCCTTTGGTTTCACAACTACAGTTTGAAAAGGTCTTGTAATTGTGTGAAAATATTGAAAGGCATTGCTGTTGCCTTGCTGCTATCGTAACTTCCTTTTCTACTGTTGTTACAGCAGCCAGCAGCATCACCTTCATCTACAGCTGAAAATTTGTGTGAAAAAGAATACAACACAAAATTGCTCACATGTGCTTTACAAGAAAAATCATTACTTTTGTGATAGGATCCTAAACCCATATTTTTGTTCTCTCATCCATCTTTCAGAAACCCATCAGTACAGTACTTGGAAATATCATAACTTGCTGAGCCTGACCAGAAGACCTGGGAGCACATCTGACATTCTCTTACACTCTGCACATTTAAAACTCAATGTAAGGTGACAAGAACATTAAGCTGCCCACAGACCAAAATGTGAAACTAATCAGTATCTGTTCTGAGCCACAGGTACAATAATTGGAAAATTAAAGTGTCTGTGAACTGCTAGGGCTGGCTGCATCAAAAAGCAACACCTTGAAATGATTAATGAAGACAAATGTATGCAACTATTTCTATTGACAACAACTTCAGACAACTGCAGACTAAAAAAATAACACTGTAGTTCTCATTTATTTTCTCTAAAGCTTGCTGCTTCCAAGAATCACTTGCTAGAAAACGTGTAGGCACTCACTGGTTAAGAAGTGTTTTAAGTGGAAGCTCCTTTAACTCAGATGTGGAAAACACAGCTTCTTTGCTGTGCTTGCTGTAACTACTGTCTGTGACAATTCTGGTACAGAGGACATCAGTCACGACAGAGGCATTCAACATCACACCCTTCACCTGAAAATGTTAATATGACCTGTAAAAGTAAAATGCCTCAACTAATATGTGATGGCAGCACTCAACAGACCTCTTAAGAAAATCATTCACGGCAGAGTTGTTTCAAAATGTACCTTTCTGTTTAACTGCTCCCATCACATCCATCAGTGGCATGGCCAGTCCACTGGATGAACAGGATGTCCTAATGTGCACCATCATGGATGGGGCTTCTGCTGTGGCTCTGAACTGCACAAAGCAGGGGCTCTTTTTCTTAGGTGTGAAACGGGGAGTGAGGCTAAATACACTCTTCTTGAAAAGTAAATGGTGTATACATACACACACATTTATACACACATATCTATATAAAAATTAATGTGATTTTTTTCAGTTTCTTCCTCCCCTTTAAAGTCCCAATAGTAAAAAAAAAATTCCTTCTGTTCTCTGAGACACTGGAGTTGAGTCCCAAGCAGAAAAAATTAAACAGTGTCTATTTTTAAATAGGACTTACTGAATCTTATTAAGAGAATCCTGACTCCCAGGATTTTGATAGAATTCCCAAAGTCAAAGCATGTCATATGATTGAAGTCACACTGGAACGAAAAGTTAGCACTACAGGCAATGAGTATCAATTAAGTTTTGAAGAAGAAAGGCTTCACCACTTTGAAGGCAATCTAAAATACAAATGACCAGCCCTGCATTCAGAGTATGTTATGACTGTTCAATTATACATGAATTCAGAAGCTTGGAAATGCAACCAACTGTTATGTCTTTATCAGGCATGAGCATGTGTAGTTGTGCTGCCCATGGAGCTGTATCCATTTCTGCTTTCTTCCCACACACACTTTCCCCCACCATTTCTGAGCAAGATAGTGCTCAATCTGTTTCAGACAAGTCTTCTTCAGGCCAGGCTTTTAAGAAAAGCAGTAAGAATGGTCTACAGCAGACAAGCGGAATTTCCGCATGTCTGTTTATTTCCATTAGAATGGTGTTTTGGATGGAAACACACTTGTGATGATGCAGCTGTCCAAAGGCAGGATGTTCTCACACATTACATTTTCTGTCCTTTTCAGTTACCCATGACGAAAAAATATAAAGTATTAATAAAAATTTATAGATGTATTTAAAGTACAGTTGAGAAAAAGAGACTGTGACAAAGAAAAGTCTCTGTGCAGATACAGGTCTATATTCTAAATCTAGTCAGTAAAGGCAGCGGAGACAGGAAGTTTTTAACAGCTAAAATATAGGAAATCTGGTTTGATTCCGTAGCTCTTCCAAGAACTTACAGCATGACCTTGGACAATCTCTGACATAAAACAGACAAACCTCTTTGTGATTTTAGATACCATTAACTATGAGGAGAAACCTTGAGTCTCTGTGAGAAACACAGGACACACAGGATTTCCATGCACAGGATTTCCAAGGATGCTGAGAACAGAATTTATGAGTGTGTGGTGGGCTGATAATTGGCCAGATGGCTGGACCTAGAGGGCTGCGATCAGTAGCACAAAGTCCAGCTGGGACTGGTCTCTTGTGATGATTGATACTAGGGTGAGTACTGCTCAGAATCTTCAGTAATGACCTGGATGATGGGGCAGGGTGCATCTTCAGCACATCTACAGAAGATACAAAAGTGAGAGGAGTGACCAGTACTGGAGAAATGAGCTGACAGGAACCTTATGCTGTTCAGTTAAGGAAGATGTCAAGTCCTGTCCTGGGGGAGGAATAACCCCAAGCACCAGTGCATGCTGAGCCATAATATCTGGAAAACAGCTTAACAGAAAAGGACATGGGAAACCTGTAGGACAGGTAATGTCCCCTTGCAACAAAGGCCAACAGGCTCCTGGACTGCATGAGGCTGAGTGTCACCAACAGGTCAAAGGAGGTCATTCTTTCCCTCTGTTAGCATTGGTGAGGCACAAATGAAGAGTTAGGCCTGGTGTTGGGATCTCCAGTACAAGACAAGACATGGACACAATGGAATGGGTCCAGCAAAAGGCCATAAAGGTGCTGAAGTGTCTGGATTATTTTTGAGATAAGAAGGGGTCGAGAGAGTTGGGACTATTCAGCCTGGAGGAAAGGAGGCCTAGGGAATCTTACCCATATGCGTAAATATCTGATGGGGTGGGAAACAAAGATGACTGAACCAGATTCTCCCCAGTGGCACCCAGTGACAGGACAAGACAAAAAAACCAAATTGAAACACAAAAAATTCCATGTACACATAAGAAACTTTTTTTTTTTTTTTTTTTACTTTAAGCACAGTCAAGTACTGAGGCAGGCTGAGAGAGGTTGTGGCATCTCCAACCTTGTATATCTTTGACATTCAAGAGGCCTGCAGAACGTGCTGTAGCTGACCTTATTCAGAGCAAAGGGTTGGACTAGATGATTTCTAGAGATGCCTGCCAGCCTTACCCTTTCTGTGATTCTGGATCTGCAGACAGAAAACATTTATTGAAATGAGGTCAAGTATCGAAAGTGGAAATACTAGACCTTTGAGATCATTGAGTCCAACTATTAACCAGCACTAAGGCCACAACTAAACCATGTCACTAAGCACTACATATACATGTCTTCTGAATGCCTCCGGGGCAGGGTACCCAAACACTTCCCTGGGCAGCCTGTTCCAATACTTGACAACCCCTTCTGTGAAGAAATTTTCCTAATACCCAATCTAAACCTCCCCTACTGCTTGTTACTTGGGAGAATAGACTGACTCCCATCTGGCTACCTCCTTTAAGGCAGTTGGAGAGAGCCATAAGGTCCCCCTGAGCCTCCTCTTCTCCAGGCTGAACAACCCCAACTCCCTCAGCCATTCCTCATTACATCTGTGCTCCAGGTCCTCCATCAGTATCACTCCCTCATCCAGCTAAGTGGGTCTGTTTGTCACAGAAGATCAAGTTGGTCAAGCCGGACCTACCTTTCTTAAAACCATGCTGGCTGGGCCTGATTCCTGAGTTATCTTGTACCTGCTGGTTGATGGCATTCAAGGTGATCTGCTCCATGACCTTTCCCAGCAACAAGGTCAGATTGACAGGCTTGTAGTTCCTTGGATTCTCCTTCCAGCCCTCTTGTAGAGGAGCATCACATCTGCCAACCTCCAGTGAGGGAGGGACCTCCAATATTTAGCTGGGATTGCTGGTAAATGGTGGGGAGTGCCTTGGTGAGCACTTCCACCAGCTCCCTCAGTACCCTTGGGTGGAGCCAATCAGCCTCATACACCTGTGTGTGTCTGAGGGATGAGGCAGGTCACTGACCATCCACCCTCGGACCTTGGGGGCTCCATTCTGCTCCCTGCTCCTGTCTTCCACCTCAGGGGGCTGGGTGTCCTGGGAGCAACTGGTCTTACTGCTAAAGCCTGAGGCAAGGAAGGCATTAAGTACCTCAGCCTTTTCCTCATCCTTTGTCACATTGTTTCCAGCTGCATCCAATAAAGGATGGCCAGTCTCCTTAGCTTTCCTTTAGTTGCTGACGTATTTACAGAACCATCATCAAGAGGCTACAAGAGATGACTGTACACATTGACCTCCAACAGCATCCTTGGTTGCTGTCTCTACCTTGTCCTACACCATTTCCTTGCAGAAAACTAAACATAGCAGAAGGAGTCTCATCTTTTAAATACTGATCCTCTAGTCCAGAAGAAATGTGAAAAGCCCCATCCCCTCTTGTTTTCCCTGAAGTCTTGGGATAGTTGAAGAGGGACCATAGCACCTCTTTTACTTTACATGACAGTAAAAACATCTAGATTCTTCCTTTGCCCTGATGGCATGTGAGTAGGGAAACTCACAGCTTTCCTGCTTAACTGCCTTATGTCCTGAATCTCTTTGGACTGGGATTATGAAAGAGAAGCCACAAGGCTTCTCTGCCCAGTACAGAGGGAGAACACTTAGCAGGCATCTCCCTTGCACATTTTGTGTAGATATTTACACAGCATTATATATCTACATAAGAGCAGAAAAAGATTGAGTCATTTAGAGAAAGAAGGAGAAAACTATGTGATGGAAGAAGGGTAAAATACAAAAATGAGGATGTAGTTAAGGTAGCTGTGAAGGGAACAACATGACAAGAGTATACTCATCATGCAACCTGACACCTCTCTCACTTAAAGAAAAACATAAAATAAGGAAAGACTGGACAGCTTTTATCACACACTTTTCTGGAGCACTCACATACCAAAGAGTTAGCTATTCTGACGTGCAATTTCATAAGGTCTGCCAAATGCACCAGATTCCCAAAATTATAATGTACAAAGTTTAAACTACAGGTTGATCCTTTTCAAAGCTCTGTAAAAAAGGGCATTTTCACAAGTACACAGTCACAACCTCCCAGCCATCAATGTCGTGATTTCCATTAAGTAAAACATGAATAAAAATCTAATGATGGAAAAGGAAAATTTTGTTCCTCGGAATGCATTCTGAAGCTCACATCCCATCATCACTACAGCTCTAATGTCCCAGTCAGAGCTGAATAACAAGTAATAGATTAAAAAGCTCTGAATATGCACTCCATAGTCTCCTCTTCCATTACTCTACTGCACCCTCTGCTCTTTTCCCATCGTTAGTATTGGATAAGACTTACAGGAAGAGATTCTTCCCCGACACAGCTATTGAAAACCCGATAGTCTGATTTCCATTATTCAGTTTGATTTCTGTCACCTCTCTGAATCTGTTCTCACGGAAACATAGATTTCTTAATATCCATTACACAAATGTAACTTCCTCATTATTCACAAGCATAGTACCAGCTTCATTTTGCACCTGTTCCTTGTCTCCTAGCTAAAACCTCTTTTAAAGAATATCTTCACTCCTCACTCCTCAAATTTTTTCTTTACCCTAGAGCAGCATTTCTTCTTATTAGCTATGATATACTTTTCAAAATCACCTGAAGTCCTCCTCAAAACCTCCACATTTCCTGTTTTACATCTGACATGCCTCTGCTTTCAGATTTGAGAATTACAGACTACCCCAGGTTTCAGATAAGAAGCATTCAGTGAAGTACTGCATGACCACAGCAGAATAAAAAAATCAACTTTATAAACAGAGCTTTGACAGTTCACCAGAAGTATAGTAAACACACATTCTCTTACATAAGCAGTAAGTAAACTGCCTTATGCATATAGGTTTTATTGTTTGCTTCCAATGAATTTATCTCATTTTCACTATCAATAAAAAATATGGATTTGGGGAAGCATAAAACGAGTTTAAGGATAAATTTTTAAAACTCTCATAAAATGATGGATCTACTAAGTGAATACATTGATTTTGAATGCAATGAAATAGTGAACATTATTTGTTGTCTGCGAACATGGAGGTAGGCAGAGGTAAAGTCAGGATTCCCCCTAAAAGTCCAGTTTTTCAGCAGTTTCACAATTTGGCCTGCAGACTCTCACTGCAGACTACATTTGGCAAAGAACACTTCAGCCTGGGAGTATTATCTTGCCACAAATAATTTTCAAAACAAATTAAATCTGGGTCATTTTTATGTAGTTAGCAGTGCAAAGGACATTTTCTGTGCTTGTTAGTGGTCTTCAAAAAAAAGGGCTTTGATTTTTAAAAATTTGAAACCTAGCAAGCGATAAATCCATAGAACTGTGCAGTCAAATCACTTGGGGTATTCTGAAGGCAAACTCAGTTAAAAAATAAACAAAGGGTTTGACTAATTAAATAAAATTAAATAAATAATAATAAATAAACCTAAGGGTTTGACTTGTTATTTTTGAACAGAATATTTACAATTCTTTTTATATGTGAGGCTTTCCAAAGCTACTCCTGTTCTCTGAAAGAGATGTAAAGAATGTTTTAGCACACTCTTTAGCATACAGTCCTTTAGCAATGCATAGGTCATAAAGGTGTATTGGAGAGATGACACCAGAGAAAAATAGCCCTCATCATCTCAGCCCATTGCTTTGCTAATCTGCATCAACAAACCAGTTTCAATACATTTTTAATCCTAAGAAAGGGACACTTTAACGTCTGTGTTTAGCTCACCCCTGCTGTCCACCAGTGACTTCATGTGAATTGTCTTATGTTAAATGGAGAAAAAATGGTGACAGAATTAATTCCCAGCTCTGACTAATCAGACTGGGATCTGAAAAGGAGATGTACATTTCTCTACCTACATCTTTACTAGTATCAAAAGACTGGCAAACAACGTTAGGCCACTGTTTATAGTTGTGTTACCCTGCTGATTTCAAAACCTGTAGTCTCTTCCACAGCTGCACAGACTTTATGTCTTCAGCACATTTGCATAGGTGACAATCACTTACATGTAAAGAATGACTTTGCTGCTATGGCAGTAAAAAGGAAAGAAAACCCAGTTTCCTCTCCTGTTGTTGCACTCTCCTATACACTCAGTAAGAACAAAAAGCCTGAATTTACTGTAGACACTGAAGACGAGTGGATGTAACTCTACAGAAAGAGGGAAGAGCCTCTCAAAAGATATGCCATTTCACAGTTTGGCATGTAAAAACAAATAGATATCCATACCTCCAGCTCTTGCATACAAAAAGTTGGTCAATTCCACATATATTAGTGCTGTTAACTGTCCCTTCTTCCTCCCTGCTTCTGTGGCAGAGGTAGCATTAGAGGACATGCCTATATTCCATTTACTCAATACCCATCCTACCCACAATATCACATAACTCCTTTGGTTCAAGCTAAAATGCCAACCTCTGTTGGGGCTTGGCAGGTATAAGCAGATGATCCCTCTTCTGCTGCTCCTCAATTCTCAGGCAGTGATCTCAGAGAATTACTCTTGAATTACCAAGCAATAATTCAGTATTTTTGCAAATACCAGAGCACAGCCTGTCTGCAAGGCTGGAACTCTGGACCCTTTTGTAAGGCTGACTTTTTAACGAAGAGTAAAAATTCTGCTGTGACACAGAGAGCCTGCAGCTATGGAAAGAGTATCCATGTGCACCTGTGTTTGCATTTAGGTAGATGGATGGGCATGTACAAGGCTGGTTGTCATCAAGAGGAAAATGTGACACCAGAGAGGGCTGAAGCAGCTTGGAGAACCCACAACCACCACCAGATACCTGCAGCCCTTTAGATCAATCTGACTCTACAGTGCAAGTGTTGGAAAGGTGGATGGATGGATGGATGGATGGATGGATGGATGGATGGATGGATGGACAGATGGATGAGAGTTTTGTGAGTTTCTGGAACAGCTTGTGGGTTCTGGGACAGCCTTGATGGCTAGAAGGACTGATGCACATGGTTAAAGGTAAATAGCTTGCACAGAAGGTGTTTCTGTGCCCTAGTGGATTCTCTGGTGGCTGGTAGTGGAATACCGAGCTGGTGCTTTTACGAGTAAGAACTGTCTCTCAGTACAGAAGCAGGACATCTGAGGAGTATTTTGGAAGAGCTGGCAGTCATGCACTTTGACAGAATCAAGCCTCCAAAAGGACGTCTGTGACTTTTCAGTGCTTTTCAGTGTCACATGAAGGATTAATCTCTCTGGGGAGGTTGGACTGGATTAGGTGGTTTGTTCAGGGTTGGCAAGAGTGTTTTTGCAAACAGTGCCAAGGCTGGAATAAACTGGAGCATAGCTATACTGAAATTAATTAAAATGCCCAGATATTCAGGAACTCCAGCAGCATTCTGAGGTTTGTTACTTCGGTAACAATCTTTCCAAGCTTTAGGAGAAACAGCTTTAAGAACAGATCTTTCTTAATATTCTATATAAAATAACGGCATTTAAATTTTATAGCTAGGCTGTATTGAGTTTTACTTAATACTTGTAACAGAAGGGACTCATCTGGGAACGTGCTCTTTTGTTATGAGAAATGGTACAAACACAGGAGAAATCACATGCAATGCATGGAATTACAGAGGTCTACATCTGAACAGTCAAACAAGGGCTCTTCACAGCCTTCAGAGACTACAATATATTTATATAGTTACTCTGTTTTTAAAAAAAAAATTCACACTAACATAGTGCTTCATCATTAAAGTGTGATTTGGTGCAGGATATTTACAGATGCATTAATTAGTGGGAATAATTGATCTAAGTTTGTAGAATAATAAGTTAGTAGCACAATCTTCAAAGAGGTGCCCATAACCTGCAAATCTCATAAACTTCAGTGCTGATATGTGGAAGTTAAACACCTGCAAAAGGCAGGAAATAGTGCTTTGGGCAGTTAGTTTTGGTGTTCATATATTCACATGAACTGTAAAATGAGAACAGACAACTAAAAATATCTTAATAAGGCACAGTGCCAAAAACAATGGACAGAAACATTTTTCTGGTGAGATTACTCTGCAGTAATTTAAAAGGAATAGCTTAAAAAGTAGAAAGAAGCTAATGACTGCAGGCAAGTTACGTTGCAAATGTGCTTTTCCTTAGCAAGCTGTCACTGTGTACAGAGGTGAAATATAAACCTGTGAGTAAAGAAAATACATGCCTATATTTTAAAATATTATGTTTATATTTTATTATGTCCTATTTTTCAAATGCTGTTAAAATTATCAAGCATAAAACTAATATTTATTCCCCTATTATAAGCACCAAGCTACACTGCAAACTCAGGACTTACAGCTATACAAACACATCTTATTTATGTACACAAGGAGAAATATGTCTTGTTGGGAATTCAGTCCAAGTGTGTGGTCATCAAGCTTTAAATCAGAGACTAACATGAAGATGTAAGTAAAACATTTACTCTTCCATTATTACTATTAATATTTCTTTAATTATTTTTCAGTAGCATTTTTTTTTCACTTTCAATATTCTGCCGCTTGTAGAGGTGCACTGGTTTGTGCTCAATTATTTTTTAAAGTAAATAAATAAAAAGAAAACTCACTCTTGAAGTGGTGATTTGTTAGGGAAAGACAGAATATACCCAAGAGAACCCGACTGCAGAATATTTGCCTTCTTTATAATGAAGCTCCAGATCCTAGGCATTTGCAATTACAGTCCCTTCCACAGCAGGAACTGCTGTTGTTATTGATACCTTTTATAGTCCATGTCATGTAGAGAGGCTCCCAGAAGGTTTGGTATTTTAAGAGCAAAGCAGGCTGGATTGAAAATGGAAGCAGGTTGAAAAGCCTGACATTTCTGCTAGTCTCCCCTTAGAAACAGCTTCCAGTACATTGAGATATGAAGAATACAGGAAAAGTAAGTTATGACACTGGCCTAGTTTAAACTGATAAAAACAATCCTAACTGAAAATATGGATTGTATTCTTTCCCCTTGAATGGCAATGAAAGAAAACTATACATAAAATATTCACCTTAAACAACTTGAACAACATGCATATTTTTGATTGAATAATCCTGTACATCTGTAGTTGTAGTTTAGAGCTTCACCAGCCATGAAGGCTGAAGGTTTCTATTTGAGATGTCTGCCTCAGGCTCTCCTCCCTCACCTATCTTCTCCCATCACCCTGCTCCCAGAAGATCAAAAATTAAAATCAAATTGTGCTAGTTCACCTAAACAACTGGGTTGTTTCTAAGAACATGGTTGACACAGATATTCTTTCTGTGTATTTTTTTTTTTTTAATATTCTACTGTCCCCAGGAAAACACACATATTGAGCAGGGTCAAGCGAGGCTGAATTTGTGAGCGCCAATTCAACTACGTCTGCATAGACCTGTGATCTGCAAAACGGTTACTGCCTGTCCTCAGCAGAGAATTCACACATCCTCACACATCCGACTTCTGGTAGCACCAAATTCTCCACAGATGATGCCTGCACTTGAGTGTAGCCCAGCCCATGAAGCTCCACTCCCCCAGCGGTACCTTCACACATTGAACTGACCTTATTCCAGGACCACTCCTGTTGACCTTGGGTGCTATCTCTAAGACTACAAAGAATCTTTTTTTTTGTAACCACTCTTTCCCCTGAGCTAAAGTCCTATTGCCATAGGAGAAGAGAAACTCCAGAGAGGATTCATGTGCCCTACCTTTTGCCTCCTAGAAAGGAAGACATTAGGATCTGGAATAGACTGTTCAGAGTCAATGGAAAAAAGAGGTTTTTCATGAGGTTTTTCAACTGATCCTAGACACTATATTTTAGCTATCTCTGATGTTACCTTTATATTTGATGATGGTATGAGCTGTCCCTGGAAAGGTTTATTTCTCTGCAGAGGATACAGAGGAAGCTCTGAGAGGCTAGTTCAAATGTCAATGTCTATGTTTCAGTAGACTCAAAAAGTATAAAATAAACTTACCCATTCTGAATTTGTGCAAAGAAGTAAACAGTGGACAGAAAAGATACCAAGGTGAATAAAAGATGTAGGAAGAGACAGAAAGAAAAAAGAGCAAAAAAAATAGGGACAGAGTGTGGGGAGAAAACATGTGAGTGGCAGAATAACCATCAGCTTGGAAGGTATAAAAGTCAAACTAGTCTGTAAGTAATGGTTACATGTCTCTCTTCAAAAGGTGGACACGATCCTAGAGAGCTTCATTTCTCACATTCCTTGGTTTTAACAAAATACCTCTGAAATTCACAAGGAAAATTACTATCTTAGTCCCCCTTTAATTTCTGGTGTCCACAGAGGGCAGACATCTTATTATTATCTTCAGTTGTTCAACTAACTCAAATGGGAGAGGTACGAACTATAAATCCAGACATCTTAACCTGCAGTTAGCCTGTGAGTGGTAGCATGTAAGATACCATTTCTATTTTCTTAGTTTTAAAAGAAGAGACACTATTGGACTCTTAAGTCAAACTCTCAGGAGGCAAGCAATATCCCAATCTAGGCATTTTTTATTATATCCCCTTAAAATACGATACAGATTAGGCACGGGACTCTACACTAATGTTTGCTTCATTCAGCAGTTCAGTATTGGTTATTTTTATTGACTAGGTTTAGGGTGAAAAGTGAAGATGACTTTATTTCCTTGCAGGACTCACAGCTACTTAGTTGCAGAAGGCTGAAGATATTTTGGGAGTAGAAGGTGGAATTAGAGAAAAAAAAAAGCCATATGTAGAGGCAGTGGGATTTCAGTGGTGAGAGCCAGTTTCTTCATTCACCAGTTATAAATTATTTTGGGGGTGCTGGATGAGCTATGCTAATCAGACAACTTCATTTTGGGTTGGAGGTGACATGGCAGGAGCACAGCTATAGATTGAAATCATTATCCATTGTGTCTGGAACATATAAAATGCTATGAAATATCCTGAAAAATCAATATCCCAGCCTGGACACTAAAAAATAGGTCAATGTATTTGATAAAGCTCGACTGGGACAAATATCTCCTGGGAAATTCAGCTTTCCCATTAACCTCAGGGATGGTTAATTTCCAGATGATTGAAACTGGTTTAACCTGTTAACCATGCCTCTACTTCCCAAAAAACACATGAAATCTTACTTTTGTTCCATTCTTTTTTTCCATGTCTGATCTTTTTTTAAAGCAAGACCTATCTCAACAGCAGTTAACATCTCTCCTATTGCTTAATATATTTTGCTAATCAATATCTGTGAGACAGTATGAGTGTGGTTCATCTTGCTGAACACTGGATATTTGCAAAGCAAGTGTTTAACATTTGAGGCTGTTTTTACAGGCACAAGAGAGAAATGGGTGAGTTTTGGCAGCTGGTTCATCTGACCTATTTTAGACCTGCCTATTTCTTTTGTCTAGCTATACCACCTTCAGGCAAGTACCACTGCTGTGCACATCTGCATTGGAGAGGTTCAAATGTCAGCAAAACAAAATCCACCTGCCACTTAACCTTTCAAACAGAGAGGCCAAAATAACTAAAATTAAGTGGGTTTACATAAAAGCAAATTTCTCTCAACATTTTTAACATTTTCATACACCTTACAGTTTTCTATTCCTTTTTCCATGTTGTCCTTATCTTGGACAGATTTAGGATATTGAACATGCACAGATAAGCCTCCATGACTACCTACTTTGACAGATACACAGATAAGAATGTACTGTTAAAGTGATTTAGCAAGGTTGAGGTATTTAGGAACAGTTTTAAAGGTGCTTTGAAAGTGGTTTAGTACTACAAAGGCATCATTAAAGCGTTTATAGTTTTTTCTGCTTCTTAAGGGGGCCTGGGGTGGAAAAGAAAGAAGGGAAACAAGGAAGAAAGAAAGGTGATCCAAGTATAAAACCTTGGCATTAACTCAATGCCAAAAATAACAAAAGAAGCATAGGAGTATCCCCAGGATGCTGTTTTGATTTGGCAGTACCTCAGTTTTACTAAACTTCCAAGGACATAAAAATGCTGTATGTTCTCAATCTTTCACTTTACCTTCTGAATGAAGACGGTCTCTTACTTCTTTTTTCAGTCACTGTTACCTGCTGAGAGGAGCTCAGGTGGGACGCTTACAGACAGACTTATGAAGGAGCTTTTCACCCAGCACTTACTTCTGCATTGTACTTTTTACTGAGACTTAGCATTTCAAGCAGAGAACTCTGTAGAATGCAAAATGGAGAAGAGACATTCCTTTGTTTCTGCTGAACAGCACCCTCGTGGCTTCTCTT
The DNA here is from genome assembly GCA_013399945.1 of Ploceus nigricollis. Taxonomy (NCBI): domain Eukaryota; kingdom Metazoa; phylum Chordata; class Aves; order Passeriformes; family Ploceidae; genus Ploceus; species Ploceus nigricollis. The sequence goes on along the minus strand of VXBC01002573.1, from coordinate 190,183 downwards.
GCTGCAAGACCTCTGCAAAGAGCTGCCATACAAGGACAGCTTGAAAATTGTGTACGGTTTACACATAATATGAGTATGTTTAGAGAATGCTGGTCTGTCTGATGGAAATTTTATTTCATTTATTCATTGTATGTTTTTAAGCTCTATGGCAGAAGTCTTTGCTCATATAAGAAGGGAAAGAAGTCTAGCAAACTGGAAATACTTTAAATTTTCTGATATAATAGCTTTAATTTTAGTTCACAGCAAATCTTCTGCTTAGCTGAAGATGAGTCAGGTACTAAACACAACTACATACACAGCTACTGCTTGTGAACACCAAAGGGTCTTTATTTTCTAAAGATACTTCCATCAGATTGTAGAACATGGCTTTTTCCAGCTTAATATTATCTTTTTAATTCTCATAGAAGTATCCAACTTGGATTCACTTAGAAACTGCTCTTCCATTCATGATAATTGAAGCAGTAACTGCAGGTATCTGATACTCTGTTGCATGTTTATAAATTATTGTTACAAATTTGCAGAAGTCAAATTCTAATGTAACCACCGTCAAATTCTTAACTACAAAAGATTCAGTAAGATTACGTAAAATCTTTTTGGGATAAAAGCTGAAATACATCCAAAACTTTAAAAAATGCTAGTCCCTGCAGTGAAAAATAAATTTCAGTACCATAAGGCTTCATTGTGCTAATTTATTGCTATGCAAACATGATCCACCAACATATAAGGTATTCACAGGAGAAAAGGATCATGTGTGTCACTGAACTATAGTCACTATATGTGTGATGTATGGTCAAGATTTTCGTATTTTCTCTGACACTAGCCTAACTGATCACATGGTGATGGAAGAGTCAACATTTATTTTTACAGGCTACCAGGAGTCGTATAGTGATGCATGTACACAAATACACTTAGAATTTTTTTTCACCATGAAAGTAGGGCAAAATTCTATTTTTTCTTTGATGATAGAAGGGAGTTATTAATTTTTTTCTATAACATTGCAGAAAAAAGGTACAGATATAGTCCATAAAAGTTTTATGAGTACTCTTATTTACACTGTCCTTAAAAAGAAACATCTGTGACTGCTTTATAGTTTCTTTGTTTGCAGACAAAATTTATCTGGTTTACAAGCTCCTTCTGAAAAGCAGCTGAAACATAGAATTCATCACAGCATTGTGTTCCACATTTGCCCTTTTGCTAATACACACCTTGTCAGGCTACAACAACTGAGGAGAATCACAGTTCTTCAAAAGCATTAGGGAAAAGCACAGAGGCAAGATTTAAAATGTAAGAAAATTGATTTCCTTAACAGAGCTGACAGTAAAATAGTTACTTACTTTTTCAGTGGCTGCAGTTCCTAAAGAAATATTGTGTGACTAACTCCTCAGTTACTGTGCCAGAGTCTTGGGACATGTACTGCCCACTGCAGTGAAGTCCTTCATGCTTTTGGGTTTCTAAACTGGCAGTGCACAAAGCTGGATTAACCACACCATCCACACAAAATCTAAGTGTCATCCAGCTCCAGCTCAGTGCAGAATTGAACCAAGAGGCCACAGAGGATACATGTGTCCAGCACAGGTGAAAGAACTGCACCTGCTCTGCAAACAAGGCAGACTTCTGCATGTCTGTGCATGTACAGCCATGCACATCCACATGCATATCCATACACTAGAGCTTGCAGCTTCCCAGCAGTAAATCTCTCCTAGAAATGCTATTTAAATTGTGCCAGTGCTGCAGTTGGGCCCCACTTCACTTCTCTCTCTGATACGGTAACATACTAACAGGTAAATGGAACAGCTCCACTACAATGGATTTGTTACCACCAGGCACATTTCTTGAGAGAAACTACTCAAGCAGGCTTAAACCTTATCAAACTTCCTCCTTGATTCTGGGGTTGTACCAGCCAGCTTACAGCATATAATGAAAAAGGCACTTCATGTTATGTTCTTCAGTTGCCACATTTATCCATTTTTTAAGAGAGGTTGGGGACATGTTGCAAAATTTCAAGGTGCCAGGAAAGCTTATGAACAAGAAGCACCACATAATGACAGATGTATTTTCAAGAAAGATTTGACATTCAGAGGAAAAGGGCAACACAGGTTGGGGAAGAGATAAATGTAAGATGGCAGAGCTCATCTTTGTATTTAGATGAGCAGTCAAATCTGATGCTTGGAAGCCATAGGGGATGGATGACATTAGGTCTGCTGCCCTGTAAAAACGACAGTGAGATTTTTTATAGTTCTGGTGTATAATGCCTCTGCAAGACACAGGTATATATACAGCCCCAAAAACTTGAAGGCTACCCTGAGATGAGTGAGATATGTTTTAGTCACTCACTTGCATATGACTGAACAATCTGGAAGGCCAAAAAATTGACAGTTGTGCAATTCTTCAGGGTTTCAGAGGAGTAAAGCCAAGAGGATCTGTGCATTGCAATGGATGTTGCTCAAGCCTGGGGCTGTGCTGCTGTGTTCCAGGATGCCCACAGGGATGTTCCAGCTACAAAGTGACCTTAGCAGCAAGGGACATGAACTTTTCTCTCAGTACTCAGGCAGTTTTTCAATGGATTTTGACAGGGAGTCCCAATTAATAAAATCATATTTCACCATTAAGCATGGTTCAATATCTTTATCTGAAGATTCCAGTGCAATTGGTTTTTTCCTGCCAGCTGGCTTCAGTTCAGAATTCCCTTTACTTTTTCTATTGATCTTTCCTCCTGTTGAAGAAGCCCTTATTTGTCCCCATTAATGCAAGCTGGGTTAAAAACTTTTCATGCTTCTGGCATAGGTGGTAGCATGTACCATGTTTTGATTAAGACAACATCCCTGGGCAATTCAGGAATTTGTGCACCTGCATCTTGAAAATGGAATCATCTACCCTTGCCTGCCCCTAGAAATCTTCAGTTTCCTCTGATGTATGTGATTCAGTCTAGCCTTATCAGGAGAGTTTTGGAACAAGGTGGGTTCTGCTTGGCCTCCAGGTCTCTGTAATGGAGTGAAAAAGCATGACACATATCTAAGTTCCTCGATTCTCCACTTCTTGTCCAGGAAACGTGGAAATCCTGCTGCAGATTACAGCACTGTAGCTCCAACTCCTGACAGAATTGATGTTCTCAGTTGGACTGAGGATCACTACTCCTAGTGCTGCTCAAACTGCATGTGTCATAGGTGAAATATTTCCAGTTCATAAAATAGGCATTTTCTAGATTGGTTGAAAAACTTCTGGAAGTTCTAACAGTAAACAGCAACTATGTGAGTCCAGTTTGTCCACTGGTGCTCTTTCCAGCCTCATCCCTCACCCTGCCTTGCTTGTGCAATGGCCACTGTATTGGGACACAATATAGGGGATGATTTGGGGTTTGTAAGCAGAACATTCAGAACCACTCTACTGACAGGTGAAAAGAAATAGCTCATGTTTAGAGGTGCTGACTCTGCTGTGCTAACACAAGTAAAATAGAAGGGGGGGGGAAATAATTTATTTTTATTGTTAGCATTTGAAGATAGCATTCTGAATACACTCTGGGATTAGATCTCCTGAGTCAAATAGCACTGTATTTACCAACACTTTTCGGAGAAGAATGGCCTTTTAAGTGATGCTTAGCAACAGCATTCTCCATTCTCTTCTATTACTTTTAACACTTCCACGTTTATTTTTCATTTTGAGTGAAAAATACACAAGAAAAATTTCATTCATGCTCTGAATACCAGCATGTTCAGATGGATGGCACTAGGCACAGGAAGCCCTTCTGTAACTGCCAGTGCACTCAAAATCTGTCTGGACCAAAACTCCAAGCCTCCCAAACCCACAATTTATGTCAGTCACCTTTATATGGATGTGATTTTCAGTCCTCTATTAGCTTACACTCTGTCTGGAAACTGTCAGACTGAAGGATGGGCAACCACCTTGCAAAGACCAGGATGAACCCCAGCCTACGAGAAGTTATGCATCCTTGTATCCCACAGAAGCAGACAGAGCTATGCTGATCAAAGTCTCTTAGGAAGGATTAGGTGTGCACCGGACTTCAGAAACAGAACAAGGAACATGAAGTTTAATCTTGCAAAAAAGAGAGAAGGGTGTGGCTGAGGGGGCATGGCCAGGAGGTTATTCTGTACCATTTCACATCACTGCCAGGGTGGGAGTGAGGGATTCTCTAGCTTCCCAGAAGAGGAGCAGGGGTTTTGGTGGAGGAAAGGTGGCAGGAAGGACAAATTCACCTTTGTTCATTGTCACCCAGGGTCCGCAGGACATTTTGCATGTAAATCACTCCTTCTTTTGTACACTTCTTTTATTAATATAGTTGCTATTACTGTTCATTTTCTTATCTCACTGCTGTTTCCAGTAAACTGTTCTTATCTCAACCCATGAACTTCACTTTTGTACCTCCAGTTCTCAACTGTGGATCTGAACAGTAAAACCAAAATTCTTCCTCCCTTGCAGTTTCAAGTATTTTCATTTCTATTCCTTACTACGTAACTGGACTTGTGTTACTACAAATCACATTTATTTGGACTGCCATGTGAGTCTGTTTTAGTACAATTCTCTACCAGATAAATAATTTTTTTTAAAAAATCAGCTACTTTGATCAAGACTAAACCATGAAATCAGAGTTCACACATAATACTTAACCTAAATAAAGAATTCATGGGAAACAGAATCTTGCTATCATAATATTTATTGGAAAGGTATACAGAAAGAAAAAATCCATACATGCTTCTCAGGAAAGCATAATTTCCCAATGGATACTGCTCTATTCGACTTGAATCTAAACTAACACTCTAGATTCTAATAGCACTTGGCAAGCTGCAGACACATCATTTTTTAACTTAGGCTTACATTTGAATTACCTGGACTCAGATTTCCAATGTGACTTTTTCAGGGCTTTGTTTAGGAATAAAAAGAGTTCTCACTGGAGAGAGAAGACACCTTTTAGAGAACAAGATGTATCATTGAAGGTAGAGGCTAAAATAGGTCGGAGCTGCTGCTAGTCTAGATTTAAATAAAACAATGACTATGTATGTAAGATTTGTTGCTTTCAGATGACAAAAGGGAATATAATTTTTTTTTACATTTAAACCAAAATTTGTGATCTTTTGTACTATGCTTTCAAGTATGTATTTATTCACCCTGTGCCTGAAGCTTATAAAATGCAGGAACATGGAGGTTTTTCTGCCTGAAATAATGGACACACTAAAGATGTACATAACAAACAGAATATTTTTATTTGTGTCTTCAGTTCTGCAAGGAGCTCTGTACCAAAGAACATAAACAATGAAAGCCAATGCATTTCTCACCTCTCAAAACAGACCCTGCACGCTTTAGTGACCATCTAAAATTCTAGCATATTAGGATCATATTAGATTTTTATTTTTCTTTTCCCATGGGTCTGCTGATAGGAGAAGTGCAAAAATCTGACTTGCAAAGTGCAACTATCCTGTTCTGCTGTGTAATCACATTTATACTGGAGCTATAGACTGGTTTTTGTTCCTCATTTCCTTTATCCTTCCTGAGCTGCATAGCCTGGCTTTTAAACTGCCTTTTCACTGCTGAGTTTAGAAATATACAACAGGAAATTTCAATTGCATATTTACACAGAAAAAAGTGGAAAGCATGGAGGAGCCAAAAAGAGTTTTGAGTCTTTTTGTGGCATGCTCAAAGACACAAGTGGAGAAGACAGCCAAAATAGATATGCTATCTAATTGCTAAATATTTACTTAATGCAATCATCATTTATTGAGGAAGAACAAGAGTCCAAATATTTATGAAAGATGATAGCATTAGTTACTATAGATGGGGCTTAACACTAATTCGGGGAAGAAGACTGCTATGACAGATAAAGATTAGTTTACATTATTCAAAGTGATTATGCCCTTAATTTTCCAGAAAAAACAGCTCAAAATCCACCACAGAATTAAATGGCTCTTCCTCTGAGCTAGTCCCTTCCCTTTAGTCCTTCTTCTGCCTGTTTCACTTATGGATGCAATGCCTGAGTGTGTGGTCCAACATTCAACATGTGTCATTCTGATGCAAAAGACAGGGTAGAAGATGCAAAGAAGATGGGGTAAAGAATGATGCAAAGAAGACAGGGTAACACATTGTTTCCTCTTCTCTACCATTAGAGGCATGACAAAAGGGAAGAAAGAATTACTTTGTTCAATTTTATCCCTGCAACCACCTATAAGCCTGAAAACTGCTCTGCACAGAGGCGGAGCAAGTAGGAACAGTAATGGGAGAAGACACCTCTCATCTCTGTGCACCTGATGGGCTCCAGTCAGAAATCCATGCAGGCAATTAAACCATCATCCTCTGTAAGGAGCTGAATGATCCTTAAGGCTTTGGAATTATATTTTTTCAGTTTGTGGAGGTCTTGACTGAGAAGGGAAAATTGGAGTAGGTGGGCTACTCACAACACAAGGATTCAATTCATACATTCAACACAGAAAAACTTTGGACAATGAAGGAAAGCTACCACCATCTGCTCGGAGTGGCTGCAGGAATTAGTGAACAGGACAATTACTGAATGTCTAGAAAACATCACTTTTATCCCATCTAATGGATCTAATTTATATGAAGTGTATTCAAAACATCACTTAGGATATTACCACATCTCTGAAATAATTTCATTCAACTGACTAACTGAAACGTTTTATGTACCTTTTATTAATGCATAAACATGATTAACTTGCACTTTACCCGTCTGAAATATTAAAATGTTAAAAGAAGCAGAAAACCAGAAAATTACTGGACATTTCCTGGTTGTTGCTGAGTGAGACAGGCAGATAGAGTGAACCGTAACCAACCTGTGACCCTTCCCTTCAATACTAATGCCACTAATAAAATCCGATGTCAAACAGGAACCCCCATCAAAACAGCATGATCACTTGTCATCAGTCCCTTAGAGCCACATAACAATCTGAAAATTGAATAGAAAAGGAGTGTTTTGTTGAAGATTGTCTCGGCAAAATGACTGCCTTTATATTCAGCTTATACAACTAATGCTGCATCTGCTTTTGGTTGACTACAGTTGGATTAAATTTAGATCTAGCATGAGGTACATACTGCTATACAGTCACCTCCAGCTGAGATTCCATGCAGTGTTGTTAGAAATACATTATTTTTTTCAAAGATGCAGTGTGAAAGCAATTTTTAAATGCTCTAATACAACCAAAACATCTCTTTCCTTTCCCGATAATATTTTCCAACACTGTGGCAACATGAATTACATAAAACCTCTCTGGGCCAGAAAAGAGTGCTTGAAGAATAAGCAGTACAAACTCAAGAATTCTGCTTCAGATCATTTAAAGAAACAAAAATATGTTTTTTTCTGAATAGTTTATCTAGGTAAAGAAAGGCAAATGACATGGCAGGAGAGAGGGAAACATTTTTAAGTAAAAGAGATTATTTCAAATAATCTGAAGACAAATAAAATAGATTAAATTGAAGTTTATACTAGTATTAATGGGGCTATGATAAGGCTTAAAGTAGGTCTGCACTGTCCCATCTGGAGGGACTGTGTTTACACTGTTTCCACTTCTGTAGGCTTTTAACTAGCTCCTTCTTTGATTGAATCTAATTGCTTTTTGATTTACTGTTGCTTCAGTTTTTGCATGGTTTTCATTACATGATATACTCGTACCTATAAGAAAACTGTTCATCAGCAGATTACAGGGATTTCTTAGTTGGCTACGTAAGTTCTTTTCTCATAAAATAAATACGTGCAAATTATGCATGCTGCTTTGTTGCTGTAGAACTGTTCAGACTGGACACACTTAGATTGTCCCAAGTTGCTAAGAAAGAGCAAATCCTGTGGTGAACTGAGAGGAGAGCACAGCAGACACAGACTCAGTTTCCCCAGCCTCACCGAGCTAGGGCCACCCCTCATGCAAGGAGGGTGTAAGCAGACAACTTCTCCCATTGATACCCCTGGTAGTGGGGTAGATGTGGCAGTCACTTGAAGGTGTCAGAGAATTAGTGCAGTCCTGTCTCAACTACTCTATTAATATCTACAAGAATAGCCCAGAGAATAGCAGGTGACTAACCCTGTTTGTATAGCAAGAGACGTGAGGGGAGCGTTTCTCCTGCTGGCTGACAGCATGGCTGAAATTCCCTTGCAGCACATATCCTCTGAATTCTGTCCAAGCATTGCACCATTGTCTTTGCAGCACAGACTTTGCTTTAAAAGTCATCTTCTGGCACTCAATTTGCAGAATAGCTGGCTGTTTGGCACCCTCTACACCAGATGTTATCTTGTAAACTCAATGAACAGATGCCTGTTCCATTCTCACAATAAAAGAATAATCAGAGTTACCACTTAATTTTGTGATTCGAAGTTAACGATATTTAAGATTTATAAATATGCAACAGAAGCATGTTAATTCTGTAAATGTACTGAAAAAAAGGCACGTAGCTCAGGAATGAAACAAATATTTCATAAATACGCCTAACAATAAGGATTTAATTTATTAGCAGTTTTGGCAGAACAACTGTAAAGAAGATTGCAGTTTTGAAGCACGTTTGTCATTTGACAAAGGGGAGGCTGTTACTCAATATAATAACAATACTAGGTTTATTTTCTTTTAACTATTCAAAAAATACCTGCCTGAAAATTCTCCAGATCAGACTGTTAGCTTCTAATCTTAAGGTGGATTTCACACCATACTTAAGAGAGCAGACACCAAGTAGATCCTGTTATATTTATGAGGTCAGTTATGGCTTCACAGTAATAAGAAGTTTCATGGAAGAAGTTCTCAGACCCCTGTTTCATAGATGGATGACTAGGGCACTTCATATGCCTTTTTTGACTCCTCCACCATGACTACTTCAACCTCAAGTGTGATAGATGGGAAAAACTAGACAACAAAACAGTAGAAGGTTAAATTAATAATAAATCATTGCACTCCATCAATTTATGCATTTATCCTATTCTGGGCATCTAAAGTTGAATGAAGTGCCTGGAGGTTTTTGGTTGAGCAAACTGAAGTAATGAAAACAATTTCCTAAATAAAATATAAGCATTGTCAAGAGGTCATAAATAGAAGTCCAGCAAGATGAGTTTCCATCTCAAAAGGAGCAGAAAATTGGTTCCTTCAGACCCACAATCAAATGCGCCAATAAGTGAACTTTTGCTTATTGAAACAGAAAGACAGAGCACTGCAAAATGTGATAATCCTGCAAGTTAAAAAGGTTTTATATCATAACCACGGCTCTGACCACAGGGTTAGTGAGACAATTTATATAAACCACACCAGCTTGTTCATTATCCCTCAACAACATATTAATTCAAGACCAGTTCCTGTCTTTGTTTCCCCTGAAATCAAATGCTGAACATCAGTTATCAAGTATGCCAATTTTAAAGAATTTACCATTCCCTCAAACTCATACTTCCCTCACTTACTTTTGGCAGCTTCTCTTCCATTGAAAATAATAATATAAAGGAGACAGTGAAATATTCACCCTGAGTATTAAAGCTCAGAGAACAACTACTGGAAACAGCCAAGACTTTTTAAAAATTTTATTTAATTAGTTCATAAGAAAAACTCAAAATATCAGGCACAGTAAAAGAGCTGGTAAGAAATGGTACATATAAGATGATCTAGAGGAAAAAATGTAACCCTACTCAATTATATTGGTCTAACATCTTGAACCTAAACTGCATAATACCTGCCATTTTTTAACACCCATGTCGATGACACTAATTTGCTCAGGAAGGTAAAGATAAGGGCAAGTGGTGAAGTACTGCAGTAAGGCTTGAAGCCATGTTAAAAATAGGAAGAACAGGAGCAGATGTGTACAGTGAAATAGTTGCTGATGAAGACCACACATGATCCAAACATCATAATTTTTTTCATTCCTCTTTTTTAAATTTAATTCGGACTCATTCCAATCTACTTCCATGGGTCCAATGTCTGAGAATAGGACATCTAAGCTGAAATTCAGGAGCTTATCTTTTGGCTTAATTACGTCTGAAAGGAATCAACTTCATCTGTATGTACAAATACATGGCAAGTAGAGACAACCAGGAGATTTACTCCAAGAGCACCCTCCTGCTCCTACACCACCAATACCAGTGCATTCTTTGTAGCTCAGAACCCAAGCAATTAAATACCAGGTAAAATTGAAAACATGTAATTTGAGAGTCCTGGACATGTGGAAAAAGCCAACAACCATGACTTTGTACACAGGGTGATGAAGTCTGTGGTAGGCTATTATCAGGCACAAATGAGATTTCAGACACAGTCTGAAACAGTCAACAGTCAGCCCTTCAAACAGCTCAGCTCAGTGCTCATGAAAGTAAATGTGCCTGGTTTTGCTAGGATAGAGTTAATTTTCTTCACTGTAGCTGGTATGGGGCTGTGTTTTGGATTTGTGACCAAAACAGTGTTGGTAACACAGGGATGTGTTTGTTACAGCTGAGCAGGGCGGACACTGAGAAAGGGCCTTTTCTGCCTCCCACTGCCTCCCACCAGAGAGAGGGCTGGGGGTGCACAAGGAGCTGGGAGGGGACACAGTCACGACAGCTGACCCCGGCTGACCAAAGGGATACTCCAGACCATATGGCATCACGCTCAGCAGGCAAAGCTGGGGGAAGAAAGAGGAAGAAGGAGGGCCTTCAGAGGTATGGTCTTTGTTTTCCCAAGTCACTTTATGTATGATTGAGTCCTGCTTTCCTGGAGATGACTGAACACCTGCCTGCCTGCCAGGAAGTGGTGAATTAAATCCTTGTTCTGCTTTGCTTTTGTGTGTGGCTTTGGCTTTACCTGTTGAAGTCAACCCGTGTGGTTTCCCACTTCACTCTTTCAATTCTCTTTCCCATCCCACCAGGGGAAAGTGAGTGAGCAGCTGTGTAGTGCCTAGATGCTGTCTGGTGTTAAACCAGAACAATTAATCAAATTACTAGGAAAGGAAGGGAAAACAAACAGAAATATCATTCTCTCATTGCAAAAGTTCCATCCTTATCTCCTGGTTTCTCTACCCAAAAAAGACGTGGAAAAATTTAATAGACCAAGAGGAAGGTGGCAAGTACACTCAATGGCATGGAGGAGTTTCTAGGTGAAAATAACTACACAGAGTTAGTTATTTTCAGCTTGGGAAAGCAATGACATTTACAGAATCATCAGATGAATGAAGAGGATGGAAAGGAATCTGTTCATCCTATCTGAAGATACAGAGAAGAACAGGGGCATATCACATGAAACTAGCATGCTACAGAACCAGCAAAATGTGTGGTTCTTCATACAGCACATCATTAAACTGTGTGTAAATCCTTGCCATGGGAAGCTGTAACTGCCAGAAGTTTACATGCTCTGAAAAGCTAACTGGACCAATTAATAGGAATCATAGGAACGTGTCAAGCGCTATCACCTCTGGCTCAGGTAGCCTTTGAGCAATGAAGTGAAGCAGTACAAAGCATTTCTTGGAAATAGCTATACCTGCCTGTTCTCTTGTACTCTTTTTTAGGCTTTCATTTCAGAGCTGAAGACCGACTATTGAGTTAGACCAACTTTTGATATGACCCAGTGTAGCTGTTCCTGCATTAGCCTTTCAGTTACTAGTCAATGGAATAATCTAATAAATCAAAAATCAGAAGTTGATTTTGAACAGGGGAAAAAAAAAGCTGACTCAACAAATTTGATTTATTTTTATTTACGCTGGAACATGATATTGGAGACTTAAATTTATAACCCAAATTTGTGCTGCGAAAAGAGTTTACACATCACAGTCCTACACAAAGGTGATGGAAAACTATAAATGTAACAGAAAGGCTAAAGTTGACTTGCAGCATTTGGAATTATTATTTCTCAATGTATTTATTCCTGACCAATAACGTTTCCGAGCAAATGATCATGTTTTTAGCATGCTAAGACCAATTTCATTAAAATTTCTAATACATGATGGAATAAGAAATATGTCTGCAAGCATGCCAGTTATTAATGACAAACTCTAAATTACGGTAGGCTGAACACTCTCAGTAGGCTGCAGGATTTGACTGTAGTGTTTTGAGTCTGTCTTACAGAATTGCACATTTTGCAGTTTGGACAATATTTATTATAACTCTGAGAGCACAACCAAATACTTTTACTAAAGCAAACATTTCATAGTATTTACTCAATTTCCCTTCCTTCCTTCCTTCCTTCCTTCCTTCCTTCCTTCCTTCCTTCCTTCCTTCCCTCCTTCCCTCCCACCCTTCCTCCCACCCTTCCACCCCTCCACCCATCTCTCTTTGTGGTGTTTCCCTTTTCCTTTCTCCTGTCAAAGGTGTACTTGGGAACAGGTCACAGAAGTCCTATTTTTCCCCCACCACTTAAAACCTACATGGTAGTTATCCTAATCTGAAATTATCCAGTTTTGCAATGTGGTCATTTACAGATTAAAAAAAATATGACAAATGGATGAGTTATTATAAAAAAATTTGGTCGCTGCATTTCACGAACTGTGATTTTTTCCTATTTATAATAGAGCCTAAAACACTGCATATGTTGGCAGAGTGTCACTAATGCTAGTAACTATTGCTCCCAGCTGTTTTTTTAAATACAGGATACAGCTGAAATAATATTTTGTATCTGCCACCACTGGGCTTCCCTGGTTTTGAGGGGGAATCAGGTATGTCCTGATTAACTGTGACCCTGATTACTTTATTCAACAAGCCCCAGACACAAATCAGCAACACACACTTACAACTGACAACTGCATCATCTCTATGAAAGTTGTTATTTCATGTAAACTGTGACCTCCTGGGAATTTTTTCCCCACCTTCTTTAACCATTACCACTAACTAAAACTCTAGTTTGATAGAGCTGATATGAACAAGCAGTTAATAAGGCAGATGTCTACGGCTTCAGCCACTCCATGGAAACTAAGATATCATTTTCAAAATGATGACATAATTCACAAGGAAACGGTGATTAATCCATCACACAAACTAGGACACTTCAGACTATGAGTAAAAATGCACATTATTCATTTGATCCAATTATTGTTCCAGGTATCATTCTGCTGCAGAGACTTCATTTCTTTTTTTTTTTAATCTTGAATTTAATCTTTATAGGAAGAAAAAAAAGATGAAAATATGGAAAACAAAAAAAACAAACCAAATCAGAGTGCAGATAGACTTTGGTTTTGGATTACTACTGGACTATGAAATGCTGCTGTGACAGAGGTTTGTGGCCCCAAAGGTCTTGTGCCACAGTGAAGTCCCTTCCTTACACCCTGAGGCATTCCTTGGGCAGAGCCTCTGCAGGGAAAGGCACTTGCCTTGCTCATTGTAGCCTGCATACAAAAATTACTATTATTTTATCTTCAGCATCCCTCCTAAAAATGACTCAGTGGAAAGAAATTATTTGGGTTCAAACAATCCTTACAGTGACACTGTATCAGTAACCTAACTCCTTTTCACCTCAAGAGGTGAGGTCTGTGCGTGCAAGGATATCTCTTCTCACTGGCCAAGAAGCAGCCAGCCATTCCTAACCCTGAGGGCATGGAAGCTTCAATCAGTGGCAAATTAAGCACAGGTTAGTTTGGGAGCTGTAATCAAATGCAAGCAGGTGGCAATTGACTTTGGACTTACATCCTCAACTTTGGTACATCCCAACATATTTCAGCAAAATGGAAATACGAGGTTACTCAGGCTCCCTTTCTCATCTGGGCTCTTCTACCAGGGTTATACTTTTCTATGAGACATTAAAAAGAGACTCCTGAAAAAAGTAAACTAGAGGTCTGAACTGATCACTGTATCACTTTGGAACAATAAATCCTGTACTTACTTCAAGGCTGGAAATGGTATCTCAGGCACCATCAAGAGTAAAGTATTAAAAGTGAAAGAAATCTTTCAACACAGACATTGCCCAAGCTTTTACTAAGCATCCAGATGCAGAGGGTTCATTGTTAGCACATATGCATTCTTAAACATACTAGCTTCTTAAATTTCACAAAAAATGGATTTGGAGTTTTGTTCACATCAAAAGAATTATAACAAAGAAACAGGAGACTGAATTTATGATTAAGAGAAGCAGACACATTCATTTTCTTTTCCAAAGCAAAGCACCATAGGAAAACCAGACTATGGCTGCTGAAGGCATTCAGCGGTGATGAAGAGTTTAGATTAGCATGCAAACAATAAAATGTTTGACTACATAAAAGATAACCTGAGTACCAGGACTATATTTTATGCAAAAACTAGTTATAAAACTGCTGCATAAACGATCCCCATAGGGATAATTTAGGGAAAAATAATCTGAGATATTTACGTACCTGACAAACACTCCAGACTCTGGGAGATTTTTCTGCTGTTTATATGCCAATCGTCTAAGCCTACAATGCTTGGCCATGATATCCAAAGTCAGGCTGACCACAAGTGCCAGCCTTGATGCTGGGAGCAGCCTGGCTATGTGAGAAGAGCTAATCAGCCCAGGTGGAATATCATGCTAAAGCAGCCTTCCAGCAGCGTGGCTGGTGTGTTCACACAGCTCAGGTGCTACTGCAGCCTGCCACACATCCCAGGGTGATAAAGCTAAGCTGGGCTCCAGACCACCTGCATTAACACTTTATCTGAGCAATGGTCCCTAAGCCCACTGCAAAATGGTTGGAGCCCAAAGGATGCATCCTCCTCACGTTTGCTTTTTGTGCCCTGTACCTCTCTAAAAATTATTGCTCCCATCTTATCAGCCTCCACACTTTTGCACATTTCCCCAGTGAAATACAATGTCCTACCTTGGTCCTGCATCCTTGGTTCACAACTCCTGCCAGCACAGTGGAATACACAGAAGAGCTAGAAGTTGCTTCTTCATATTAGAAGCATCACGTGTACCAGAGCATTGTACATTGATCCTGTGACTATTTATTCCATTTTCTTACCTTGGAGCGCTGGCAATACACTTCTCTTGCATTTTGGGCAGCAGCTCTAACACTGAATAATCAGCAAAAGAGACATATTGTAAGAGCTTATAAGCCACATACATTTTGCAAGCTGGAGTTCAGCCATTGTCATCATAAAATGAAAACAGACCAGGTGTAGAAAATGTCTGCAAAAATCATTTTGGAGAGAGCTTTTTTCTTCAAGGGAGATTAGAGGAGCTTAGATTGTTTAGTCTAGCAAAATGAAGTGAAACAGCCAAGAGGAAAAGTAAGGGAGGATGTGTTTGCTCTCTATTAAATATTAATTAATACCCTATTAATTATTAATAAAGAACTATTGAAGATAAAAGGTAATGGTGTCACAAAACAAATGGATAAAGGTTGTTCGTGAATATATTTAGGCCAGGAATGCAAATAAAGTTCCTAGTCATTAATTGGGTTTGGAATCAGCCTTCCAATGGGAAAAGGAGAAGGAAAAGACCTCAAACACTTCTAAGATGACGCTTCTGTCAAGTGACTGTATGTTCTTGAACTCCATGTGCCAAGTGAGGGTTCAAGCCCTCTAGCCCAAATCTGTTCTTTCATCTCACTTCTGAAAGAAGATGCTAAAACCTAGTTTCCAATGTCCTTTCCTAAACCTTAGGCAAAGAGAAAGTCAGTATTTTCTAAGTACAGAGGGAAAAACCCCATATCAGAGGGTTTTGATAAGTGCTACTTGTATTTTACATGATGAAGGCCACTTACACTAAGAGGTGGAATGAAACCACCGTGTGGTCATTTGCCTTGCTGCCAGATGTTTATGGCACTCCACAGCTACCACCCTGGCCTATCTTTAAACTAGAACACTCTGAAGTTCATCTTCAGTATCTGTAACTGCACAGTTCTTCTAAGATCCACCTCAAACACATGGATCCATCACCAGAAGCATAAAGAGAGACGTGATTACAGCAGCAGTGGGGGATGCTCCAAATGAAGATTTCAAGGCAAAATTGTTTAAATCTCAACTGCAGTACTACACTGACAAGCTTACCTATTGAAAGACATAGGCCAGTGTTCTCTCATAAACAACTGATCTCTTTAATAGGGAGCTGGCATTGGATATTTACACAAAACATATCCACTGCAGTAAGTTATTTCCTGATATGAGTCATCCAGCAAGGAGTAAGGCTTTATTGTGAATGGTGGGTCAAATGCACTGGGGAAAATCATCATATCAAAATATAAGCTTTTACTTCAGTGCTTTGTTGGCACAGCATTTAAATTCTATGTGAAAAGCAAAAGAGAGAGTAGAAAAGTCAAAGACATTTGAAATAGAAGGAGAAGTACACCAGAAGGATCCAAAAAAAGAGATCAATAAGAAAAGTCAAGTTTGCACCAATAATTTTAAAAAAGAGTGTTAAGAAAATAAATGTGGGTATAGACACATGGGAAATGGACTGTGGTAGTTTAAGGAATGTAAGGGAACTTTAAAGACTGAATCTTGGACTTAATCCCATTTAGAAAAAATATTTCTGTCTAATACCCGTTTCATAAACCTCTTAGAAGTTTTAGTACAGTTCCTAGTGAGAAAAGGATTTACAGAATGAGCCAATATGTGGCGTTTATGTAACAGCATTTTCAAAAGGCTCCTATAGTCTGAGAGATCCTTGCAGTCATGGCTACTCCGTGCCCAGCAAGGGGTTCTTTCAAAGCAGGGTTGAGGGGAACCATTTCACAGTCAAGAATAATTTGCTCACATCCTCCTGCCCCTTCTGTTGCATTTGCTTTCTGCTCCAGCAAGTGACTACAGGTCATACATAAAACTTAAACGTAATAAACCAAATCCCAGGTTACCCACATAAATCCCTTGGGCTTCTATTGCTATGATTTAAATTCCATGACTTACTATGTCTTAAACCTCATTTTCAAGGCACTCAAGTGGCCAAACGAATTTCCACCTTTTTTCCCCCCACTAAAATAGATTATTCCATATTTTCTTTGTTCTATAGGCATGAAAAATAGTTACAGAGAGTCACCAGCCAGGATTAGCATGATATTAGTCTTGTCTGTGGAAGTAGAAGTGTCAGTCTCTCCATCTCCTGGTACTGTGCCTGATGACCAGCAACAGCTGTGACTGGAAGTTTTATGAGATAACCAATGAACACAAGTAGGTAAGAAAAACGAAAAAAAAAAAAAAAACTACCAGGAAACCAAAACCCCATAATGTTAGAAAATGTACAAACTACTCAATTTTCACCATTTTCAGGAGGTTTTGTTTGTTTGTTTGTTTACATTTATTATGTGTATAGGTCCTATAGGAATATTACCTACTATAAATAAGGAAAAATGAACCTCTGCTTCTAAACCAGCACTTATGTACTGGGATTTCTGACAAAAAATATGATGGGCATACACAAAATGAATACAGAAAATTGCTAAACTCTGCTTACAAACCTGTTCCCTACAGAAACCACAGACGTATATTGAGATGGGCAGATTCAGCTGTCAGGACAGGAATCCAGACTGTCTAGTGAAGTGTATTAGAATAAATGCCTTAACCCTATCAATACTTCCCTCTGGTGAAGTCTGATTTCTGCCTGCACAGAACAGGAGTTTTTTTACCTTCTGAAGAAAAGTGGTGTAGTGACAGCCACTACCAGGGAGTGTGCAAGTGGTGCTGGAACCATCGATTGATTTTGTTTGTTCATTTTAATTATCATCCTTCAGATGCCTGATGGTGATTTACTGTCAAGGTACTCAGAAATTAATAAAATTATCATATCCTACCCTCACTAACATAGTTACCATCACTGGGAATGAACTGAGAAATGAAAGAGAAAAGGGGAAAAGAAAGATAAAGGGAGCAGACCCTGATTTTCTGAGGAGTTGAGCACCTTGCAATGCTGTGTGTGACAGACCAGGAGCAGAGGCAGCACAGCAGATCAGCATCTACCCAAAACTGAAAAGGACAATTTAGTTACCTGCCAGATATTTCTGACAGCTTACAGAAGGAACATTCCTCTCTGTTATTGACAAACAGTAAGATAAACTGCAATACTGTATCCAGAAGCGCTTCCAGTCAGGAATGCATGTAATTGCAAACCGGCTACTGTTTTTTTTTTAAATGAGTAAAATACTAAAGTAATCTCAGAATTCCTCTAGAAAATGGGATTTATAATGAAAAATATTTGCTGAAAAAGCAAAAGTGAGAGTACAGTTTGCCTTCCCATTTGTCTTTTATGGTGCTTGACAAATTGACACACAATTGTTAATTATGGGCACTGAGTGCCACATGATTATGAATAAAACATTCCAGCTGATCGGAGCTTAAGTCTAATAGCATTTCCAGGAAATTAAGTAGCATTCTTACAGATACTGAAGCCTACAAATTTCAGATCATGACATAATTAAATTTCTCAAGCAGATATTCAAAATGTTCTTAATTTTTAGTTAGCGTTTAACCATATCGCAACCTGAGCGTGCTCTCTGGAGAAATGTTTTGAATGC
The DNA here is from genome assembly GCA_013399945.1 of Ploceus nigricollis. Classification (NCBI taxonomy): domain Eukaryota; kingdom Metazoa; phylum Chordata; class Aves; order Passeriformes; family Ploceidae; genus Ploceus; species Ploceus nigricollis. Next base: position 171,853 of record VXBC01002573.1, on the reverse strand, counting down.
AGGCTTTAACAGCTACCATGTGACACGAATCTGCAGATTGCTGAAAATTATGCAGAAGAATGTAATCTTGGACATTTTTTTGTGCATGGTGTTTTTTGAATTTTTCTCTAAAGGAGAAAAGAGACAAGTCAGTTTTTTTTTAGAAGTGTCAAAAAACTGTGAAAATACCAAACAGACCTGGGATGAGACTACTGCAAAACATAGTAGCCAGAAGTGGAGTGGATGATAATGATAACACATTGACAATGTTTTCTCCTTACTAAAACATTCTCTCCAGTGGAGAATGTGTCTCCAACCTCCTCTTCCTCACCAGAGCTGGAATGGACTTGTGTCTTTTCTCTGGACAGCTCCAGTCCCTGTGCTGGCACCATCTGCTCTCAGGCAGGATGAGGATGGAGAGGGTCACCTACAGGCCTAGAGCCTAGCAAGAAGGGAGCTCACTGGCACCACATTTTCCATCTCCACCTCCTCTGCAGTCTGCTCTATGTGTAAGGAGTAGCACAGATTTCAAAGAGAAATCATATAAATACAAAGACACATTTTTTTCACAGGTTGGGAACAAGCTTCAGGAGACAAACACTGCAGCATCATTGAGGGAGTGCAGTAGGCAAAGCATGTCAAAAAGGAAAACAGTGATTGAACCCCAAGATACATTAAAAAAAAATTATATTGTTACCTTAAAGGAAAAGTGTCTTCTGAAGTGAAAATCCAAAATTCAACAAAAAAAATAATGTAATCTTGTCAGTGATTTACTCCCTACACATGACATCTTGCTTGTGTCAAGTAATAGGAATACACAGTGTTTTCATGTGTTAATTGTAAACTAAATATTTTATGAATTTATGTAATTTTCTTATCTCTGGAAGGCCCCAGTGGTTCCTTCAGCTTTGGAATGCCAGTCTGAACATATCAGTTCAAAGGTGAGCCAGATCTTACAGTACAGACAAAACAGCGTGATGGAACATCTGTGGCTTGGAAAGCCTCTTGGAATTCTCAATTTTTTTAGTTCCTTATTCAAGAATAGGGATAACAATGCCTGCCCAGTGCAGAAGGGGATTGCACACATTTGTCAGTGACCACTGGACCCTCTAGGTCTAAGAAGTACAAGCAAGGATCACCATTCCTTCCGCAAAGTGCACAATGGCTCCCTTGTCTGGTGTTGCTCAGCTCTCAGAAGTGACTCTGCTAACAAAACATTTTTGAAGAGAACAAACACAGATAAGTTGCTTAGAACAATCAAGAGTCTTCTATACAGCACAGCAGATGTTGCTAGTTCAGGCTGAAGATGCAATTCAATTGTGTTAAGATAAACGCCTGAACAGAGACAAATATTTCAATATTCAACTGTAGATAATGCTCCTTGTGGGTCCTGAAATCACTTTGCCTTGAGACAACTGTACAGGATCCTCATCAGGCTCCCCTTACACTGAGAGCTGACAATACAACTGATCAGCTATGGCCTCAATGGCTTGATCTTGCTGAAGCACACACCAGGCCAGGAGATGGTGAGATTGTTAGAATGACTAGAAATCCTTCAAAATAAACCAGAGAGGTACAAAGCTACCTCTACTCTATACTTTTCTCCTTCCATTGAGGCTTTATCTCCGTCAAAATGTTGATAAAGCAATTCACTACTCAGCATCATGCCCTCAGGTGCTCAGTACCTCCAAACACAGGTTTTCAAAAAGATCCGTTCCTCTCTCATTGCATTTTCCACATTAAAGTGGCATCTTTTAACACAGCAGAGCACCCCACAGTTCCCTCACCACTATTTATAGAGAGGATTTCTGGGTAGCTGAACCTTCTCTTTCATATCCTGCTGAAACCCCCAGGGGTGTGCTCAGGGCTTGGCCTAGAATCTGGACCTTTCTGGACGATGCCTTCTGCTGTGACCCCTGGGAATATTTGAAAACAGGGGAATAATCAGGTATCCCCTCATCAAAGCCAATGAAACCACTGCCAGCTATTCCAGTGGAGGTAAGATATGGAAGGCAAATGATTCAAACAGCTATCTGCAACCAGCTTTGACATACAGTATAAAGCACTGGATATATTATAGTCTATGCTGCTTAGTTTCTGTAACATCCTACTAACTATTTCCTTGAGGAAATAGTTAATGTTTAGGAGGAGAACATCAGAAGGAGAATTTACAAAATGGATACAAGCCGGGGGCAGAAGGGGGAAGGAGCCTGTCAGGTGGGCTTGGCATAAAAAGGGGAGAAGGATGAAGGAAAAAGGGAAAATGAATGAAAAGTGGGTGAAAACATATTACTGAAGATCAGAACACGTGGTTTGGTCAATAGTTCATAAAAACGATACAATGTTAATATTTTTGGGGTTTCTTTCCCCTGCTGTTTGAGAACCTGGACTACTGAAATAAATAGGCTTGTAAAACCACTGGTTCATCCTGCAGCCAGCTTAGCTCACTGTATGGCTCGCCCATCCAGGGTGACAAAGGCAAGTGTTAATGGCCAGTTTTCTAAAAACAGTGTCAACTTGTGAGCACGGGTTCAGAGGGCACTGGGCTCAAGAATGACATGGAAACTGCATGAACAGCTGTCCAATGGGCAATTCCACTCTGTCCTGTATGAAGAAGAATTTAATTCTTGTACATTTAATCCATCAAATTAACTTTTTTGGAGTCAGATTTTCTAATCTTCAGATATTTTAAAGGCATCTACCCAGCTAAAGGAATTCCCAGCATGAAATACAAATATTTATAAACAGAAGGCACACTGTCTCCATGTTGTAGTTCATTTTTCACTGTAATTTTTACAAACTGTGAGATACATTTTATCTATTTGTAGCAAACTCAGAGAATTTTTTTTTTCTGCAGCAAGTTCAACACAGCTCCATTTTCTCTCATCCTACAGGGCTGGATTAAAACAAAATCCATCACTCCTCCACCCGCTGCAAGAGTAAAGAAAAAAGTTCTCCAAAATCCATAAATCCTCAGCCCACTTCCAAGGAGAGAGTTCTGTGGTTCTTGTTCAATATGAGTGATCTCTTGATTTGGAGTTTTCAGACCCCTTCTTCCTGCACCTAATAGCCTGAGCTTCTCAGTGCTAGCCTGCACAGCAGACCCTCAGTGTCTGAAGCCAAGGAGAAGTCTCCCTTTTAGCTAAGCTGTCCTAGTCTGTCACATAGACATGAGAGAAATAATTGTTCTGTGTGCAGAGGAAATTCAGCAAATTGAAAGTTGAAATAGCTGAAGCACAGGGTAAAAAAAAAAACAAAAAACAAACCAAAACCTTTACAGAAGAGAATTTCAGTTTTCTCTTGAACCTACTGAGTAAAATATCTCTTAGTAAGTTCATTTTTACACTTTAGGCTGTTTCCCCCTAAGGTTAACTATGTCCTGCCCAAGTGAGACGCTGCCTTGGTGTCTCATGTATCTGTTTTCTCCTATTGCCGCCCAGGCTGCCCCCAATGAACATCCATCACCGTGGGATCCGCGCACTTTTTGGTCTATCATGGGAAACAGCATTTATGAAAGACACTGTGGCTTTCTACCATGAAAATGTCTACAGCACTACATACAGTAGAATTATGACTTCTATAAAGAAGGGGAAAAAAATAACCCAGACAGGATATGAGGAACATCTGTTTATATGAACACCCTTAGGATCAGCAGTCTGAGCATGAGAACTGTCAATATATAGCAGACAAAAAGCACTCAACGCGCAGACGAAGAAATAAGACTTGAAAGGTAACACTTTAAAATAAATTGTTTCTTCTCAGATCTGAATTAAACCCAGATGATCACTTTAAGTTAATACAGCAACATCATGGAAAAGTGATTTATCCTTTAATTGCCATAATATTATCATTTACAAAAAGCACATATGATTGGCAAATCCGATTTTGTGTACATCCTGAACAAGTCAATTAGCACCAACACTATCTCTGCAATCACTCTCTAGCCAATTGCTTCCCATCACTTTTTTCCATAGAAATCGTCTGTACTCATAGTTCTTAATGAAGCAGGTAACTAGTTTTGCATTTCAGTAATTCAGTTCCTTCAGCTAGAAAAGTTTACACATTTCAGTTCACCCAATCTTCTGCTGATTTACTTCTATGCATATCAAAATATAAATTTTACTAAAACATATTTATTGCTAGGAGAATAGGCACTTAATATGCACACTGCATTTAGACATGAGTGAAAGTTATAACACTGCTTACAGACAGTATCAATAAAGTCCTCTTGTTTTTAACTTTAAAACTCCTGTAAAGCTGTAATCATATCTGCTAACTAAGATGGCTAAATCCCCCATAGAAATTGTCAAAATAACTAACTTTCTTCACACATTTGTCTAAAGTGGGGAAATAAACTTATTTTGACTATTTTTTTTTATTTTGCTGATTTCTTTCCAATCTGCTTCCTGTTCCCCAAATCTTTGAAAAATAATTCTGTGACTGGAATTCTAAAATGATTCAGCAGAAATCTTACAGAAAATACATTTTGATTTTTGCACATTAATTTATCCCAGAGGTCAGTAACTCCTATTCAGCTAGGAGACTGAAACCAGTACACATATCCAATTAAAAGAGCAAAACCAGTGTTTGAATATCTAGTTGTATAAGTGATTAAAGTTCATGAGAAATTCAGCAGTCACATTTGTTTATTTATGTTTCCATGTGTCAAACTCTGAAAAACAAACAGCACTGCTGAAATTATATTCTGTTCACAGATAAATGACAACGAAGAAATGAGGCCAACCTAATAAATTATTTGTTCACTGCATACAATTGACTCTCTTCTGCCATGTCCTCAAGTAAATATCCCATTGCTTTCAGTCCCCAGAACAGCTGTTGCACTGCCTCCTGGCTGTGTGCAGGAAGTTTGTTTAAATAAGGAGCAAGAGTTAAGGATGAATTTCAAAACAAGTGGAAAAAAAGTTACTACCCTATTCTTTAAAGAATTCTGGACTCATTTTATTGAACTAAGATACATCACTTTTTCTTTGCACGGTGAATCTTCAATTTATGAAGTGCCCCATTTAGCATTATTATGAAAATAGACTTCATGGCTTTTAATTGGTTTCCTTATCAGTCCCAGAAAAACAGTTTTTAATAAACTAGGAGTGGACTAACTCATTCTGCTAATTTCAAATCCACGCTCTGCAGAGTAGAACTCAGATATAATGTGGCTTCTTTCAGCTTAGGCAGGAATGGGGGATAGAGAAGAGAGGGACAAAATAGAAAAAGATACTAAAAGAAAAGGATTCTCACCAAAAATACAAACTCCTGCAAAGCAGATAAAACTGTACCACCTTCTTTATCCAGAAAAACCTTTCAGAGACATTTGGAATTGCAGCTGGATTCCTAGGGGATGCAAGACCACAGGCAGAGTTGGGGATTTGTGGACAGCTCCTCAGCTCTGGTGAGGTGTGTGTGGGGAAGCAGCTTGAATCTGACTGAAAGGGATCAGCAGAGACAGGAGAGATGTTTGGGTTAGCTCAGTCCCTGCTATCATGTGCCTTGCACCAGCAAGGCAATGCCTCTGCCCTGGAATGAGCTGAAGAGGGAACTGCAACCGTTCATGCAGACTGGAACAACCTCGGGCAGGGATGGTGGTTTGCTCCTTGCAACTGTGTCACATTTACTTTGTGTCCTGCCCAGGCTGCTGTGTCAGTAAGGAGGGAAATGCAGCTCTTTGCTGTTTTTCCTCCCCAGACACAAGTAATTTCTGGAGAACAGGACCTCGGCACTCACTATACTAGATCATGTGTCTTTAATTACACACCTGCTCTCAGCATTTTGGGGAGAACCACTGACTAAAACCACAACAATTCCAGGCTTTGCTGAGTCTTACCTTGTGTAATTCAAGCCTGTCAGCAGGATCTGTTGTGTCTGTGTTCACATTCAGTCCCTATGCAATCAGCTGCAGAATGGCCAAGTCCCGCTTTGAATGTCTCAGTGAACGATGTATTTATTATCTGTGCCCAAGCTCACAGGGGTTTGTCTGGGAGAGGAGATGGCAGTGGGGAGCAGAGATTGCTGAGGGTGATTTTTAAAAGCCCCTACCCCAGCTGTAGCACAGTGGCATGGTCCTGGCTCCAAGCATGCAGTGATCACCCTGGATAGGTCTGGCATGCCAGAGCTGCAATCCTGCAAACCTGACCCTTTTCATGTACCCCTTGTGCTGCCCAGGCATGACAATAAATGGCTTTTTCTGATGCAAGTATCCATCTCCTTTTTATTAATTAAAAAAAAATTCATCAAAATGTAACAGACTTCTAAATAAACAGGAAAGGTCCCACTCTGCCAGCCCTTGCACCTCAGGGTTTTAATGTGCCTCCCTGGGACTATATGGATCTTGTCAACACAGTTTGGGGCCCTTGTTAACTTAGTTACAGTTTTACACATTAATTTCAACTCTGTTTTTAAAGTATAGAATAGAGGTTCCAGCCTATCCTTACCAAGGTACTAAACCAGTTTAAGACCTGATCATTTGGTAAATCTGTGATGTTGCTATCTATTCCAGCAGACCAAAGCCCATGGTTATTAAAAATAATAAGTTTCTGGGCTGTATACTTTTCAATGTAATTGGCTGGTTCAGGAGCATGGACTCAAAAGATAAGGACTTTGTGCAATCTGGCAGTCTCCTGGGTTTTGCAGGTGGGGTTTTTTTTGGGGTTTGGTTTAAGTCATGCTTGGCTTTTTATGTTTATGTTTGCTCCCTTTAGCTTGGAAAATGGCCCTCAGCTAAAGACTCCTGCCACCTTTATTCAGAGTGCCTGAACTGGGTTCACTTTTTTGAAAGAGCTAGATTCCTCTGAAAAGTCACCTTTATTGTCCTTATGGCAGACCCCAAAAGAGAGATGTAGACAGAAGGAAAAGAGATGTGAAAAACTGCTTGCTTCTTCTCAGAAGATACCTACATCAGATTCCTACTCCATTTCTCTAGACTAACTAAAGGCTACAGGTAATGCAATAGGGATACCCTTAGGAGAGACTGCCCCACTGAGGAGATTCCCACAGCAGTGGTGTCTGAGCTACAGCCGGACGGACACACCGTGCCAAGTCCTGCTGGGACTCCAGCTAGCAAAGAACAGGTGATGTACTGGTGTAATTTAAAAGATACTTTTGGGCTCCGTTCCAGCAGACACAAATTAATTCCCCTAGAGCAACTCAAAACAGAAACAGCACATCCGTTCCCAAACAGAACTAAGAGCTTTACCCACTCTTTCCACCTTTTCATGTTAACAAAATATCAAACCCAATCAAAATATCAAAAGCAGTACAACAAACACATATTTTACCAAAAGCAGCATAGCAAATAAATTACATCATCCAGTCATCAAAATGTGTGCATGTGTAAGCCAACCATATACACTTGTTTTTGCCAGCTTGCTAAATGAAATGGCATAGGCCAAGTCTAGCCTTCTTCCCTTGCATGTAAAGCTGTCAGAGTTTAAGCAAAATAACCCCACATGATGACATCTGATTCTTTTATTTGAAATAATACATTACAAAGAATTTATCAGACTTCATCCTGGATTTGGTTTAGGTTTCATTTTCCTTCTTTTTTTTTTTTTTCTTTTTCTTTAAGACTTAGTACAAAGCCAAATGCTGCTGAGTCTTAGGTTTAAGAAATGAAAATGTCATGGTTGAGAGTGAAGCCCACATCTATTGCAAAGTTGCAGAACTGTAGGGCAGAAATGTAAAAAAGCAATGTAGAAACAGTATATTGAAGCAGAAACACCAAGCATCTCCCTAAAACACTGTGCCACCAAAACAATTGGTGTCCCTCTGTTTATAAAGCAGAAAGCCCTGCCTTGACTACATGTGAATTTCATTACAATCCATTTTTGTTATCAGCTGAAATTGCATCAGCCCTGCAGAATGCATAGCTCAGGGATTAGGAATGGGTTTAATTGTGTTTCTTATAGGACAGATACTCTGGCAAGAATTAATGAGAAAATTTGTTTGGTGTCCTCTATTTAGTTTTCACTGACATGTATCATAGAAACAGGTCATGAATAAAGAACTGAACAACCAGGAGATCGGATTATCACTGCATGTGAGAAGGAATTTCCCTGAACAAGATTTTCACATGTTGCTGAGCAATAATAGAAAATATGTACTGCATCAGCCACACTGGACTAAAGCATGCAAATGACAAACTATGCATTACTGGGACTTCTGTGCTTCAGTAAAAAACTCCCTGTCAGCATCATGAAAAGATGGTTCATCCAAGGCACAGGCCTTAAAATCAGATGACATCCATGATCCCACCCACCACTGCAAACATCCTTTCCCCTAAGTCACCAACAAATGTTACTAGTGTCGCAGCAGATTAAATTGAGCTTAAATGTCACAGGCGACATTTCTCATGCTGCTGTATCCCTCTGCTCCAACTGGCTTTTTTTTCCACTTGCTCACTCTGAAAGATATTAGAGCACAAGCTTTATTGCAGCTCCCTAGAAACTGCAGTTAAAGTACCAAGGTTAATTCAAAGTTTTCAGACTTTTTTGAAAAACAATGCATGGCAGATGTCACAAAGAATTTCTAAACTCTGATTTTCCCTATGAGTAATCCACTGTCTTACTCATATGCCCCAAGTTTCTACCTTAGTAAGAATCCTCATGTTTAGCAGGTGCGTCACATACGTGCAGAACATAAAATAATTCCTATGTCACTGTAAACAAAAACAAGTATTAACCTTGAGGCTGTATTCATGATCTTTTCTTGTTCCCTAAGAGAGGCAGCTTTTGCCTGTTAGAGGAGGATCATGATTTCAGCTGGTGTGGGTAAAGCTCAGCCCTGTGCATCTTGAAGCCAAATGACTTAAAGTCATTTGCAGAGCTCCCACTTTGATGCAGGCAGGCTTGTGCCTCCCCCCAAAGCACCATGCTGCTCATACAAAAGTGCCCCAAATGGGCCTCAGGAAAGGCCATGTGACAGATTTTAATGAGATAAGTGACATGGAAAGAAGACTTGGAGCTAAATTACAGCTACTGGGAAATAGTGTCTATGTTATATTGTGTTTCCTCCCCTCTCCTGCCTCCCAGTCTAACATCCAGCAGGACTGAGATCAGTTTTTCCACCTTTGGCAATGTTTTTGGTTGATTTTTTTCTTTGCCTTGGGGTGATGAGGTTGTCTGGGCTTTGCTTTTTAACTTCCTGCATACAGTTATTCAACTGGCCAAATTCTGTCTTCTTCCAGAATTTGAAAACATTCTGGAAGAAGTTTTTACCAGTGTCATGCTAGTGACTTCAGTATCAAGAGGAAGAAAGGGGATGCGCAGGAAACAATGAGATCTGAGAAGCTGCCAAACCCTAGGAATTGGAAACTTCAAGTATTCACGGGGTCAAAGAGCTCAGAGGAAAAAAGAAAAAAAGAAAGGAACAATTTCTCAGAGCTTAGAAGCTTACACCTGCAACAGGTGTGGAGCAAGTGAGCAAAAGAGTAGAGAAATCCAGTGGCAGCCACAACTGAACTCATAATAGCCCATTTGAGTACAGCCAGCCCACACCAAAGCCCATGTCACCAAACCTTCCTTTGCTGCTTCTGGTTGCTGAGCTGTCTGGAGGGAAACTTCTTCAGGCTGATTCCCACCAGTGCAGTACTGCAGTCAGAGCCCTGCCTGCTGTGTGGATGTACCAAAAGGTTTTGCAGATTCCTTCCAATTAACATATCTCAGAGGCACCCCTCACTCCCAGCCTTGCTGTTACATTCTTATCTAGGCTCTCATCGCCTCATGTCTCAATTACTCCAACATCCTTTTCCTGGACACTGACAAACTCATTCATGCCCTGATGGTGTATTGATCCACAATGCTGCTGCAGAGATCATTCCCCAGCCCGGCTTCCTTTTCACTCATCTTGCTGGCTCCTTTTCCTTTTCATATCAAACAATCAACTGGCCTTCACTTTCAAGCACTCTTCCACCTTATTGCTCATTCTATTCAGCTTCCAAAGGTCAACTCTCACACCTGAACAGTCCACAGTTCCTGCTTCTACTCATCGCTTGCCAGCTTTGTAGTCTCTTGAGACTCTTTGTCACATTTGTGAGAAAGTCTCTGTAAAACACTACTTTGTTGCAGCCCCTCAACCTGTCCCTAGGAAAACCTTCTGGCCAAAAAAAGTATTTGCCAACAGATATGCCTGAGCTGGGCTCTAGTGGCTGTCTGAGATGTCCTTTTGTTAAGGCTAATTTTACAAGACAGAACATGTGCAACATCAGAAACTTAGAGAAACACCCCATGAAGTCTCTTCCCAAAGTAACCAGGAACAGATTGAGATATGCTGACCCACAACATTTAATCCAAAAATGGAGCTGTTTCAGATGGTTGCAAACTTTTCTTTGTCTGTTTGTGCAGCATCTACCAGCATCTTTTCCTTGTCTATGGCTGACATCCCACAGTAATGCAGTAGACAACCTCCAACAGGTCTCTGATGGGTTGTTACACAAGAAGCTAATACAGGAACTAATCAGCCATGAATGAATGAAGGATAATGTCATAGATGAAAAATGGGCAGGATACAGGAAAAAGGGAATAATGTTTAATTGATTGCTTCCATCTTGGAAAAAAACCCAATAACAGTTCCTTTGAGATTTCCTCTTGTCTTATGACATTTCATAAATATATGACAGAAGAGGAAAAGCATGTGTGTGGGGAGGACTGCAAGACAGTGAAAGCTGCAGACAACTTTTATTTATCAGCTGAGAGTTTTGAGAAAAACTTTAGAGAGACCTAAACTAAGGCAGCATACTAAAACCAGAAATTTCAAGCAACAATTACTGGAGGACACAGTCCATGCCAACACACATTATGTGGTCGAGCATTAAGTGGGTCAGCCTTCAGACCAAGGAAAGTGATTGTTCCTCTCTATTCAGCCCTCATGAGGCCACATCTGGGATGATGTGTCCAGCTTTGAGGCTCAAAGTCCAAGAAAGATATTGGCAGTGAGTACAGTAGAAATCAACTATGACAGCAGGAGGTGGAGCACTTGGCACATAAGGAGAGGTTAAAGGAGCTGGGTTAGAGCAAGGGTGGAGCCACACCTTCTTGGAGTCCACAGTGAAAAGACAAAAGCAAGCAATCACAAGTTGTACCGAGGGAAATTACAGCTGTACACACAAAATTATCTCTCTAATGAGAGTGATGCAGCACTGGCATATAAGGGCCTAGAAGGGCTGTGGAATCATCACTCTTGGAGAGTTTCATAATTCAGTGGGACATTGAAACTAATTTTGAGACTGTCTTTGCTTTACTGCAGCACTGGATGAGACCCTCAAGACATACTTTGTTGCCCTGATTTTTGTCCTATAGTGACAATACTTTCTCTCCACACCAGACCAGATACGTAAATGTAAACCCCCATCATACATTATTAAGATGAAAATATTAAAAAATGCTTTAGATAGGTAAGTCTGAAGCATTCAACAGTTCTGTCTTTTGTGTATCTGACCATGTCCAGTTCTGGGCTCCCCAGAGACATGGACTTGCTGGAGTGTGTCCAGAAAAAGCCCAGGAAGATGATGAAGGGAAAGGAGCATCTAGCTTGTGAGGAGAGCTGGAACTCTTCAGTCTAGAGAAGAGTAGGCTCAAGAGGATCTTATATCCACATGTATAAATATCTGAGGCAGGTAAAGCAAACAGTGCCAGACTCTTCTTAGTGGCACCCAGAAATAGGATAAGAAGCAAAGGGCACAGACTGAAACACAGGAAATTCTGCCTGAAAAAAAAAGCCAACAAAAAACCCACCACCTTTTGAATATATGGGTGGTTGAACACTGGCATAGGTACTCAGAGATGTCCCAGAGTCTTCATCCTTGGAGATACTCAGGACCTGACTGGACACAGCCCTGTTATGAGCAGAGGGGCTGGACTACATGATCTCAGAGGTGCTTCCAGCCTCCACCAGATTCTGTGATTTTGTGACTGCGTATTTTGAGACTGTGAAAGTTAAATGACTACAAGATATTTTGAATATAAAAAAACTTCGCAATGAAACCTAACAGGAAATTTCTTAATTCCTTTCTGACTTCCTTCACCCTTTCTCTCAGCTACTTTTACAGCCAGTTCAGAACTCAAGGACACCTAAATTATGTGTCAGTTCCTGTGTTCCTACAAAAGTCCTTCCTTTTCCCCTCTCCAGATAGCTGTGTGAGGTTCAGCCTGGGCAGGCAGACATCTGTGATTCAGAAAAATTTCCCACCAGCAGGATTCCCAAAGACGTGGACAACATAATAACAGAGAACCTTTCATGGCTCATTCACAGTCATACAGCTTTCTGCCTCCCCCTTTCCTGTCACAGCAACCTCTCGCATGGAAAAACAGCATTCAAAGAATATAAGTTCAAATAAATACACAGTTGCAGATTCAAGGTCAGAACAGTGTGCTCTGCCACCTCTCCATCCTCTCCGACAATGTTCTTCATTCGCCAGGAAAAAAAACATGGCAAAATTAAACATGTCTGAGCTAGTAGATTATGATAGGAAATGCTGTCTTATCTTCTGCTTTTCAGCAACACACATTACAAATTGTCTGGCAGCTATTCACTCATTCACTCTCTCTGTAAATAGCAATTCAGTGAAACTTGATGAAGCTGTACAAGTCACCAAAGTCTTACTGAGATTTTCCGCACACAACGGCCCGCTTGGAAAATCGGAGAGTCTCAAGGGCAAATTGCACGTGGGCAAGGAGAGGCTGGTGGGCCCTCCGAAAGATCTGTTGAGTTTTGGCCAAGTAAAATTCACCTGCTAGCTTGGTGCACGTGTTTTCATTATTACTATGTCACCTCAGGTGACTGGTGAATCTGCACTGCTGACACAGAAACCAGCTCTGCATCTCCTGCACCGCTGTGCGGCAGAACAGGTCAGGACCGCGCCGAGGGAGGGATGTGCAGCTCCTCTCGTAAAACCCTGGCTCTGATCCAGTCCTGCAAAAGCTCCTTGACCATCGCTGGGAATGCTGACACCCCTGAGACTGACAGAAAAAAACTCTGCATTTCGCTGGCTTTCATACAGAGGAGTAATTTGTCCCAAAGCCCAGAACGTGGAGCAATCTCTGGTGTATTTGTTTCGATTACAGAATGTGTTAATTATGGTAATAATGCAACTAATATGGCTTAGAGAAGCAAGTCTCAAATAGTGCTTATGATTTCCTGCTTTTCCTTTGCATGCTGCCCAAACAGAGGGTTGATTAGAAATCAGCATAAATGTAGGTATTTAGGTATTTAATTTTTCTTAAGTGACCATTTACATTTCACGTCTCTGCGGTTTTTTTCTCTTTTGTGCAGATAAGCTTTTTGTATATGGAAAAGTGGACAAGATAATCTGACACCTGCAATTTTCTGTGTTTACTGAAGCTTTTCAGGCTGCACCATAGTTACATATATTTTCTAATTACTAAATCAAAATGTGAGAAAAGACCTCTTATGATAGGGTGGAAAAAATCTGGATGCCTAAAATTATTTGTCACTTTTTAAAATAATAGAGTTATTCCCTCTTTCTTAAATCACTGTTCTGTGCTGCTGACCCAAAAGTGACATCTACTGTCTTTTCTGCCTGTGAATCTCACCTTCAAGAAACAATTTTTTTGTCAAGTTTTTTCTCACTTTTCCACTCTCATCTGCTTTTCTATGTAGCCAGAGGAAGAGGCGGAAAACAGTTATTATACTTACGGCAGGGAGAAAGAAATCGTGTGTGTATTCACTGCCAGCAAACACAAAGCCCCATTGTAGACAGAACAGGGCCATGAAAAGATCTCATCCTAGAAAATGAGGCATTGTCATCATGAACCCTTGCATTTCCCTGTGAGGCTGGGACTTGGAAAACATGCAATTGACTCTATGTGTCCTGGTGGTTGAAAGGGTAGGAATTGGCAAAGAAAAACTACAGGAATTTAGAATTAATGTCCAGGCAGTGCAAGGGTGCAAAAAGATGGTAACAATGAGAAAAATAGCAATTCAGACTCTCAGGATAGGATAACTCCCCCAGCAGAACAATATATTTCTTAAGCATCAATATCCATTGGCTTCCTCCTTTTTAGCCTATAAATCTTGCCAACCACCCTGACCCACTGAGACCTTTGATGGAAATATAGTAATTTAATTCCAATGTAACCCATTCTTTAATGATAGAGCATGCAGGAAAAGCTTACATGGGCTTGCCTGTACATGTAATTAGTAGATCAGAGGAATAAAATAATTAATTTCTCTCTGACCAGTTCAAGGAGATAAATGTTTATTTAATCCAAATTAAAATGTTTCTTATTTATTACTTCTTCTAGCTCAAACCCTGGTATATGATTAGAGCTGGGCAAAAAGCAATATTCATGTCCCACAAAAACATGCTAATTAGAAGAGAACCAAAGGAATCTCCATTGGGGTGAAGTTACTGATTTCAATTGCTCAAGATTTTTGCAAAGAACCTTTCGTTGAAGTCTGCAACCTGCCAGCTGCCATTGCACACCTCAGGTGAGTGGTGTGCACTTAAGTACAAGTGAGCTGTAGTTCCCAGGACACTCATGGGTTATGACCAGAAATTCCACCCTGGATTAGATAGGTCTTTCCACAATGGAAAGCAGCTGGTACGTTTTCCCACCTCTTTTTCCTTTCCTCTGAGGAAAACATCTGTTTCTAACAAATCGAGAGGTGAATGAAGCTCCCAACTGGCTAAGAGGACTGGGCAGCTGCCATTATGTCAGGCAGTGCGAGATTGTTCCCCTCACTGGGCAGTGCTGAATGGGAATGCAGAAGCAGACAAAGTCCTTCTGGAACATCAGAGATACATGTCAAAACTGATGGTAGTGAGGATTTTCTCTGACGAGAAACTTATTCCTCACAATGAGCAGCTCTAAAAGTCATCGCTAAATGCTAAGAGATAAAACTTTGCTGTTGGGAGTTACAGTCTCTTCACCTTGCATGAATACTAAATTTGTTCTTCTTCCAGGAAAAAGAAAAGAGAAGAAAAAAAAAAACCTCACCATATCAGCAATTGTGTTGGGAATCTGTACTACACGTTCCAGGAATTTTAGAACTGGTGTGAATGGCAGGCAAGGAACTAGGGAGATAATGACTGTAAAGGCAGAACATTGTTTAAAAAAATAAATTAATACACAGCATATCTGAATGCAAAAAGGCTTAGCCAATGCTTCACATGGAAACCCCCAGCTGAAGGTGAAATGCAAAGAAATATCTTTTAGTCATTTGGGCAGCCGTTGACAGGTAAGATTTCCTGCAAAATGGATGACAACACTGACCTTTAAAAAATTATCACCAGATAGCAGAACAAAGCTTTCCTCTGTTTATCCTTGGGGGACTGGGAGCTGAACACAGACAGGATGCCAAAACAAGACAAAAAATGCTTGGTATTTTTCAGTGTGCTAGAGAGCTACATGCACCATGAGACAATCAAATTGGAAATAAAGCTTTAGGAACACAGAAATAACATGCTCATGAAATGTCCTGACTTTTACAAGCAGCAGCACTCTGGGCAGAACCCTGCCTACAGAAAGGGCTTCATTAATTCCTGTTAATGGGGTTGCCTCTCTCCAAAGGTGATTTTCAGGCAGACTGAACAATTAAAAAGAAGATTTGTCCCTTAACACCGGGAACCTTTCATGACTGCACACAAAGAAACCAGGAGAGAAGTGTCCTAAAATTATATCCTGTGGCAACCTCTTTTAACAACAGGCAGGCAGGCATATGTATTTCAGGAGAATTGTTTTAATTACTTGTACAGACTCTGTGGATGAATTAACAATTTCCTGTCACACTCTGTGTAGCTCCAGCAATCCTCATGGCCTTTAAAACTCAGACTCTGAAGCAACATCAGCCAAGCACCCCCTACCAGCAGGAAACGGTGAAGTCCCAGCTCAGATGGGGAGGGCATAAACGACTTCCATCTTCTGACACCTGGCTACCTGACTACTGAAAGGAAAGGAATTCTTAAAAGCATTCTCATTTAACTTTTCTTTGTAAAGTACACTCTATAGTGTACTTCTAGAGAGTAAGAACTCTCTTTCTGTTTTTATTCTGTTTGATGAGAGGCTTGTCTAAACCTGCCCTTTACAAAAGCATGGCAGGAACTAGTTGCTGTGTGCACTGCTACCAGTGACCCCTTGTGGAAGCAGATTATCTTCTCCTGGTTCATAAATCTACCTGTCAACCCTACCTGGAGAGCGGACAACTCATCAGTATGGATTACTGAAACCACTTGCTGTAGAAATAAAGCTACAGCAAGATAGATTAAAAAATAAAACAAAGATTCCCCTTGGGATGTGACAATTCCTTAACCTCAGCCTCAGAAAAAAACACAACCTTGAAATGGAGAACAGTGATCTGTAGAACCAGATGCTTGGAAGAGAAACAGAAAAACAGCAAAGGAGGTTCAGCAGCGACATTTGATCCAATCTGGTTCAGAGCACAGGTTTACTTTATGGCTCATATTTATCACAGCCAACAAAGATGAAACTGTTCATTCCAAGGTTGCATCCATATTTCAAATTACAAATCCCTATGGTTAGGGGATTTAAAATTCCACCATAAAATCTTGGTCAATGTGATCACAGGCCAAGGGCACTTTTCTTCCTTTAATATAATAATGAAATATTTTGCTTATGACATTGGTGACTTATAAGTGGATTTAAAATAAGAATCTCAGAAAGAAGAAAAAGAAAAACCACTCAACAAACCACTCAGGAGTGATTTCCAATGTCATTTACATATTCTAAGCAGCTTATCTAAATGTTTGTTAGAAAAAAAAAATTTTGATCCATTATATGGTGCAGTGACGGGCAACTTTATATCAGGTTAGAAGCTTTTTTAATTTAGCACTTCTTTTTCTTTGGTTCCTGCACAGTGAGTTTTCCACATTAGAATTCACAGCACATATCTCTGTGATTCCCTGACAGAGAAATTAATCTGATCCTGTTCAGGTAGCAGGACAATGACCAATTAAAAAGACAACTCTTCTGGAAGAACAAGAAATTTATGAAGACAAAGGTTGGTCCAGGTTATGTGGTCTGGGCATGTCTAGTTGGCTCTGCCTGTCCACCTAAAGCAGTTGAGCAGAGAAGCTCAGCTCCTACCCTTCTTTTCAAATCACAGGGATGAATCCAGTCTCTCTCCATGCTCAACTTGACATTTCCCCCGCAGTACATGTCCAAAGGTACATAAAAATGAAATTTTAGAGTATTAATTAGCCAAGAATGGCTAAATATATAGCTCTAAGACTTTTCATGCTATGTCAGCACAAATCCACTGCCTTCTATAGGCTCGTTAGCTCACCTGAGTCAGCATTACAGTCTGTATCATTACAGACAATCTCAAATTTCCTGACCTTTTCAGTTGTGTGATAATGTTGATATAAACTTAAAGGAACTGTCATTTCTCTTTCTGAAACCCTTTTTCTCCTTGGATTGCAGGACCCTGAATCACAGGGAAGAGAAAGCATATTTCTCAGTAGCCTAAGAGAAAATGACACCTGAGTCCAGCCTGATATAAACAGGAACATCTTCTGTTATATCGAAAAGGAAGTATATTCCTCAGAAGGCTGATATATTTCAAGTTTAGCTTAATAAAACTAAAACATTGCTTTTTTTTCTATACTCTTCCTTTTAAACTTTTGATAAAAGTTTTGAAAAGAGTTTATCTTTTAAATATATATTGGTACAGTTTAGACTGTTTTCAACATCCTCCAGTGTCATTGCAAGGAGCTCCCAAACACCAATAAATTAATGCTTGGGTTAAGTCTGTTTTGTGGACTTGTAATTGTTTGGCCTCATTTTATAGAACTGGAGTAGACCAGGGTTAAATCCCCTACAAGGGACCACATGTCAAAACACTGAACTGAAAAATGCAACCAAATGCTGCTGAGCTCCACTAACTCCTGTTTACACGTTATCAGCATCTGTGCAAAAACCCTAAGCACAAATACTCCTGAATGACAGTATTTAATGACTGGTGATCATGCAGAGAGCTGAGATATAAATAAACCTCATTAGGGAAAGTTACAGCGAGAATCAGATGTGCACTGGCTGCTGTCTTACCAACCCAAAGTATGTTCCTTTCCCCAGTAAAGAAAAGCCAAAGCATTTTTCTATTTCACTGAGGAACCAGCTACCCAAACTGCTTTCATTTCCTGGGGGGTGTGCACAGATCATATTGTGTCTGTAGACATTTGCCTGTAGACATTTGTTTGTTGAATTCTCCATAATGATACCCATTTGCCACTATAACAATATAAGTGCCACCTTCCTTAAAGGTAGTTTCCTTTTAAAAAATAAATGTAATTGAAAAACCTCACTTAGCATAATTTCATCACCTTTGTTTAATCTCATTTTTAAGTGGCTGACCTTAAATTCAGATCAACCCCAAAATAAAAGGCCTCTGGCAGAGATGTTTGTAATGCATTTCACACAAAAGAAGGAACATATAAGCCAACAATGGCAAAACAGAGCTCAATAGGAGGCCCATGTTTTGAAAATTTCATCTCTAATGTGCACTGATGCACTTTTATCTCATCTTTTTTAAGGGAACCAATCTTAAAAAGCCTCTTACACACAGCCTGACAAGTTCATTGGAAAAGCCTCTGAATATAAAGATACCTTATGAGCAGAAGTCTGGAAGATGGTTATATATTACAATATATATATTATATATAGGATGGTTATATATTACAAGCTCTACTCATCTGATTTATCTAAACTCCTACGCCTACACTACCCAAACAGGACAACCAGGTACGTGATGGGAGGGACACCCACACACCAGCACATCTCACACTCAGAATTTCTCCCTCAGGGGCCACTCCTGGACAGCTTTATTGGCACCCAGCAGCACTTAGCACCAACGTGAGCAGGGCATCTTGTGCATCGAGGAACACCACCACGTGAGCATAGTTATGGGAAAGCAGCTCCACGTGGGAATGCTGAGCACCCTAACTGAGATCTACACTATCAGGGATTAAGGTCAGTAAGCAATGTATTAAAGTCAGTGCTGCCAGCCCCATGGGCCAAATGTCCCGTCTGAAAGCCTTCATGGCTGCCTGAGTCCATTTAAAATAAAAGAAGTAAGCAAAGAAAAGCAACCATTTTTTCGCTTACAAGGGAAACGATGTAATCTTTCCATGTCAATTCTGAATGGCAGAGAATAAACTCATTTTACCCGAATGTGAGCAGCACCTCCAGACTTCCCTACGGTTCTCTCCCCATTACTTACAGCATATAAAAAGGGCAATTTAACTGAAGGAGTTTATATTTGGGGCTTTTTTCATCACTGTTTCCAGAAACTAGCAGATGTTGGTTAATGATCTTTAGACATTAGATCATAAACCACACTCATTTCAAACACTGCAATCCAAGTTATTATTTGTATTTCATTAAGCAACATTCTCAGAACAAGCTCAGTATACTTATTCTTGAATTTAAACATTCCTTATTATTTTATTTAAATAACAAAACATTGGATAACCTTTCATTTAGTATTTTTTAATTGACAGACTACGGGCAAGGTTCTTTCCTTCCTTTCATTCCCTCTTCTCAGCAAAGCAATATATAAGCACAGTGTCATTACAAAGTGCAACATTTCTTCAGCTTCACAACACGCTGACACAAAGCAGATGACATTTGTCCACAGTGAACCTCTTGATGAGCATTAGAACTGAAACCTTGGAGTTTCCTTCTTCACAGAGTTACAAAGCCACTAGTCCTTACAAGGGGAACACTTATTCTAAATTCCAGAAAGAGAATAAGATTGTTTATTTGAAAGCAAAGATAGATGGGCTTGAGTCAGACTAGCATGAGTATACCTGGGTGTGCATATATTTAGTAAGTAAAAAAACTGTCAGTATTTTCAAACACACAGAATCTACATAGCTATATAAATATAAATATAGATACATGTATATGTATGGAGACAGCAAGTCTTACTTGCATCTATTCATGCATATCTACCTGTACATGCCCAGCTACACATAGATGTTTATAACAGCATACATACATAATAACATGTTAAACAGTCAAATACATATTAAGAAATACACATATACAAAGTAATATTCTCTTTCATAACATGAAATCAGATTCAGTTTTATCTAACTATCTACTGGAAATATTAGCTAGGCCTCTGATTCACTAGAACCACACTTTAAAAAATTAATTACATAATATATGCTGAAAAATGCCTAGATACATGACAGATAAATTAGTTTCATTTGAATACATGTAGTGTATGAAAGAAATTAATTTAATAAACACTGTGGCTCTCATCCTGCAAAAGCATATATAAGTCCCAGTGAGTTCAGTTGTAATAACTAAAATTATTCATGGGCAAAAGAGTTTGCAGATCAAGGCTATATATGCGATTTGGTTGTTACATTATGTTAATTTTTGGATCTACTATTTCACCATAAAATCTGACAAGGCAGAGTCATTTATGAGACATAAATATAGAGAATTGAATTATAGGGAGTCCTCTACATACATAACAAGATCAATTATTAATTAACATTCAGAGATGAGGATATGTTGCTGTAGAGAAATTACTTAAGGGCGTCTATTGATAATGCTGGTCATGGGCTGGGACCTTTTCCATTCCCTCCATATGGGCCATGGTGATTTAAACACAGCACCTGGATACAACCTATCCCCTCACACTTACTGCAAAGGGGATCCCCCTTCCCCTTGTCCCCCCCACCACTGTTACAGCCAGTTACTGTGGCTGGAAAAGGCCCAGCCATAGATCACATTATCCTGCTTAAACGAAGATAAAATCTCACCCCCTGACTGCTGCTGTAATTCAGGTGCAGAACTACCTTTCTGTTCATCAGATCCTGTGCTGGTGCAGTCAGCAGAGCTCTGCTGGCAGTAATGGAGCTGTGCGGATCTACACCTGTAAAAGACCCACCCCCTCCACGCAAATTAGACCCAGAGCAGCAGCAACCTGGCTGGACCTGTAGGATAGACCTCAGCTAATTTAGATAATCTAAAAAATTTGGATTTAGTTTGAGCATGCTATCCAGACTTTCTCAGCAACATACTCCTTCCTCTGGGGACTCACAGGGGGTAACTCATCCCACATAACACAGCAGTATGGGTTCATCTCAGTGATCTGTGGACACCTCCCTCTGAGCTAGTCACTCCCTTCACCGTTACCAGAGAGAAACACTTTTAGGGTGTGATGAATCTGATTTATTTTGCTTGTCTATTTAAAGCTGAGATGATTCTTGTCCTAGAAATGCCTGTTTGTCTCCTCTGGCTATGCAGGGCGACTAGCTCTCATGTAGGCAACAAAAGTCCTCTCACTTATGTGATAGCTTCACTAGCAACAGCGCTCACACTGAGCAAAATAAAACACAAGTACCAAATGTTAACTAAAACCAAATCTTGAACAGACTAATACATGCATATTTCAAGATACAGATCCTAATGCAAGGCAAAAATACTCTTCTACTCTGCGCTTTCTGACCAGAGTTCCAGCAGTATGTAATTGCACAGAAGCAAGTGACATTTATGAACAGCAGCAAAACTTATTTTGTGTTCTGTTTTCAGCAATCTTCACTGGAGGAAATTTTTTAAAGGACCACAAAAAAATGATTTCTCATAGTGTTCCCCCTGCAGGCAAAGTCTTTCTGATCCTGAAATAGCCAGAAATTAGTTCTAACTGTGAAGCATAAAAATTAACATGCCTCTACTAATATGTTTTCACTACCTATTATAAGTTTGCAACACAAGTCTACAGATGCCCCAACTGGGCAAAATGGGATAAAACAGAATGCCCCAATAAGATTAAATATAGGAAACTGTTTTTTGTAATGCTGTATCCACAACCTTAAGCAGACTAATGGAGACCCTAATCCACAGCTGATCAGGTCACCCCCACCTCCATTTGGCTTCATTTTGCTGAACGCTTAAAAGCCTTGTCCCATATTTTCCATGGAGCTGTCCCCTATTCCCTATCAGCATTTGTAGTTACTACAGAAATTATACATTTTCCTAGGTGGTTAATAAAAACTACAAAAGGAATCAGCTCCAGCTGGGTTACAAAATTGATGCCTTCCCCACCACCTTGCAGGCATTAACATTAGAAAGCCTTCTCAAGAAAGAGGAAGTTAGAATAGATGACAGAGAATACAGTGAAAATACCAAGGTCATGTAAGCAAAAATGCCATTAATAAATCACAGGCCCAGCACATAACTCCACACAGCAATTCCCAGAAAGATTGTCTTAATCGATAATAAATACATAACTCCTCTGAATTTGCTAATTTGTTTTTGAGCAGTATGGACCCACTCCCTAATTCCAAAGTGCTGTCCTCTAACTCTTTGTGCTATGTAAAGTACACATTTGGACATGCTAAATTCTCTAATTAGTCTATAAATACTTGACTTTTACCCACTGCTTTGATAATTGCTGGGGAAAGGCCAAAGCATTTATGGTCAATCAGATGAAGAGGAAAGGAATATGGCCCTTTCAGCGAGCAAAATGCAAGGCATTCTGTGGCAAAGCAGAAGCTATTAGCAGGATCAATATTTCTCCTAGTACCTTAATAAATCATTATATCAAAGAACAGTTGCAGGATGAAGAAAACCTCATTCTACCAACAAGGATGCTTCCAAATCAACAAATAAAACATCATTTAAATTACAAAGACCTAATTGGTGTACAAAGGCAAACGGCAAGCATAGAATACAGCCTCTGATGCTAGGCATGTAAACATTTTAAATCATTAGTGAAGGAAGAAAAGCAGAAAGACAAAGAAACAGCTATGCTAAGAGCTCTCCACGCATAATTTGCAAATTGGTAAATATTCATGAATCCACCACACCGTAGCTGACTGATGGCACCATGTTTGGTGTAGATATCATAAGTGGCAGAAACAGAGGAGCACCTGGAAAACAGGATGGCCTTTGATATCTTTATTATTGACTGAAAAAGAATCCCCTTGCTATTATTTGCATTAAGGCTTTTTCCTCTTCCCCTCCTTAGCTAGCAAAAAATCAGCTAAGATTTGTAAACATTAGAATGAGAGAAGGGAAGAAATATTCTAATGGCTACTTTCAAGTAAGGGAACGTCTCCTCTCACCAGACATTGCTTACAGCCATCATCACATGTACCCACAAAGCCCTCTTAGCCACGTGACATAAATCAGTTTTGTCCAAGAAAACCACGATCATGTCCTGCACAGTAGGTAACCCTCCTACACATAAACATATATATGTGTATATACATGTGTACAAATATATGGCTATGAGAAGAAGACAAGGCTCACAGTGTTGCAAATCTACATGTTGCTATGGAGCACACTTCTTCACTGCTTGTGAGCAGCCACCAGCACCTTTTTTTTGGAAAAGCCAACTCACAGCACTTTTGTTTTATAGTTTAACCTTTCGATCTAATAGAGAAATTACATAACCTAGTGGGGAAAGAGCCACTAGAGTAACAACCCCTGGGGCTCCACCAGGAGAAAAATGTAATATACTGTTGTAAGCAGCATTTGGGTTTATTCTTTTGTTTCAGTAATCTGGTTTTAGTTCTTTATTGAAGGAATATTACAGAAAAGAAAATGCTTCTCAGTTGTTCAATCACTACTTTTGATTCCTGTCACAGCTTTGGAAGCTTGTTCCTAATTTATTCGGAGGCGAAACTGTTGCCTTTGTGAAGAAGAATCATCTGTTGAAGGAATTTCATTTTGGAATTCAAAGTGGGTACTCTGGTTCTCCAATTCATATTTCATAAGCTTCTAATTCCATAGATGTGATACTTTAGAAGGTCAATTGTCATATGTCTGGAAAGCTGACAAGAAAGTAAACAATGCCAAACAGGAAGGGAGAAGGAGCATCCTGTGCTCCATGATATCTCCTCACCCCACTTCAAAGCAGCAGAGACCTTACCCACCTCTCAGAATTCTCTGGAGAAGCAGAGTTTTGGCCATACGGCAATAGACCTTACAGGGTTCTGGCCATCTGCATTTCCACCATATGACCAGCTCTTTCAGGTAAGTAAGTATAAGAATGGACAGTGCCTAAACTTTTCATGCTCTGAACTCTCTACGGAGATGTATTTATTTTCTCAAACTGTAATTTATTCTGGAAAGGAAAATGGATCAGTGTCTCTCTAAGTTATGCCTCAAATCAGTTTGTTGGCTGATCCTCTTGTTGTAGAAAACATATCAATCTGCTTTACAGAGCATAATATGCAAACTTTAGTAGTAAGGAAACTGCTCTAGTTCATATACTTAACTGCCTACAGGCATCCCAAGAGTTCTTCCTCTCTTCCTGAGGAGATCACGTATTCCTCAGCTCATCTCATGCCTACTAACACACATCAACATAATTTCTCTGGTAGCATCCCAGGACTATTTCGAAAAGCAGTGGGAAATACCGTTTTTGCCAGCATCCCAACATATTACTTTTTGTTTGGCATGTATCAGCTTTCTGGACTGTAAACCTCTCGAGGCAGGGACTACTCCTATTTGTTTATGTCCTTAGTGGCCTAAAGGCATTATCAGCTTTATTCATCAAATTATCAGCAGCTGAGGGGATCATTGCGAGCATGACCCAAACTTCAGCGATCACGTCCAACAGGATCACAGGGGGAAGGCTAATGAAGTCCGTGTGCCCTTTCAATTCTATTATCATAAAAGTCTTTCTTTTTCCAGTACAGTAAAAAGACAGACTAGCTCTTCAAATAAATAACCAAGAGTGATGGGGATGGTAGTAAATGGATTCAGCAAAGATTCAGGATTTTCTTATTCTAGTCAGCCTGAACAATTAATTAACAACTTCCTTCTTTGTCATTAATTTTGTTGCCATAGTAGCCTCTGTAAATGGTTTCTAACAAACAAGGAAGATTTATCTGTCACACTCTAAATCGATCAGAAAATGAATGATTTCACATTCATTTTTGTTTGATAATGATGGGTAAAGCACAGTGAATCATTACAACAGTGTTTTCTGAGAAGTTAACGTGTCTGTTAGCTTAAAAAGCAATCCTAAAGAACAGGCCTAGAGATTAAAGTGAAGTGCCAGTTCTATGTAAACAAAATACTGTCTTCATTAAGAAATGACAACAATTTATAAATAATAAATAGAAAAAAAGTTTCTAGATTTTTTTCAACTCCAATTAAGCATATTTTGCTTAGATATAAACACTTTCATGCGCTATTTTTTGCTCCAAATTCACAGCTGGTGAGAAACCATGGAGAAAAACATTGTAAGAGAATTTCCTAAAAAATGGAGTTAAAATAAATAAGTTTAAACAAAGGAATTTTCTTCTACTTTAGGTTGCTTGGATTGTAAAAATAACAGCAATCCACAAGGGAGAAAGCAGGGTGAGTAGGTACATGTCTGCAGACTGAATTCAGACTAAGTTCTGGTCATCATCATGTGCCAGGGGTTTGGGCATGTTTAGAGAACTGCAGGATGCAACTTGCAAATTGGATCAATATGTTTCTTGCCTGATAAATTCCAGGAGGGAGATAACGGGTGCATTATTGGAAAAGATTGTTGTTGCCTTTCTTCTAGAGCACAAGGTGACAGATTCTCTTAAAGCAGTAATGGCTCTTTGCTTCTTCACCAAACAATGCTTTGAAAAGGAATGTTGTTTCAAATCTTGTCCTATCTATAACCTGTTTCATCTGGAGTGGGGAGCAGAGAAGCGTTGGCAACATAATCAAATTACTCAGATTTCCTTGATTAAGAAGCTAGTAATAATCCCAAGGGCAAAATGCTCCAGTCGCATCAGTCAACTCTTTCCATGAAGGAAAACAAAACAAACGTGAAGGCAATGGGACTTATGTTCCTCATTATACTTGTCATTTTCCACAGGCAAGCCAAAGTGGCTTTGAATTTTTTGTCATAATATTGATACCCAAAGTAATTGACTCAGCTACAGACCATAACACAGTTAAATCTTATTGAGATCAAACTTTTTTGTTCTTTATCTCACCTCTTGGAAGATCTAAAGTGAAAATTTTTGGTCATCTCCCATACTGAACAAGGAATATAAACAACAAAGTACTGGGGAGATCACGCAGACATGAAAGCTGAGATGCCACAAATACAGAACATCAAGACATCAAGCACATGCAAAATTTTGAATTTTCTAGTAAAAACATTTCCATCAGTTTACAACTCACTTTTTTTATTGTTCAATTTCTCTCCTGGGACTGGCTCCTATAAGCTACCACACTGTGGAGACGAAACAAGAAATAAGGGGACTAAGGGGCATGGTATTGCCTCTGGTAACAGCTCTGCACTGAGGGATATAAAGTTCTTGACGTTGGTGAGTAGCACAGGGCCTTGTTTCTGGCCCATTACCCCTCCACCACATTTCCCCAGCTGCCTCAGTTCAATCATTTGCCTGGTTATACCCAAATACTAGGGTCATTAAAAAAAAAAAACTTTAAAAAAAATGGTTCTTTTAACATGAATAATTTCTCAGTTCCCACTTACAAAGAATCTGCTGAGCCTTTAAGCTCTGCCAAAGGGAGGGCAGCCTCTGGTGATGAGTGTGGAAATGAGAGCTGGAAGGCAGTATGCTCCCAGATCAGATCTGTGTAATACTGTATCAAAATAATATAAAAATGCAGTCTAAGCGCAGAGAGCAAGTCTGATTCTTGTTCGCTGTGGTTATTTTTAACTGAACCTCTGCCTGTCCATCTATTACACCTTTCCTGGCAGAACAGGGGCAGTAGCAAATCTGAACTCACTTTTGAGCCAGCATAAAAGTTGGAGAGAAGTCACAAGAGGTAATTTCATTACTGGAAGTTTAATGAAAACCAGCAGCCGGACGGTGAAGCTGCACACAAATTGCTGCCTAGGGAGAGGGAGGCAGGCAGAGCAGCCAAGGTGAGCTGTGCCTGGGCACAGCCGATGGGCAGCTGTGGGCAGCCCTGCCAGCTGGCACCGACACGCCTCCACAGCACGCGCTGCCCCTCGCCCGCGGGGACCTGAGGGGTAGCTGGGAAACTGAGGCGGGACTTTTAAGGGACAGGGGACATTAATCCATTGAAGGAGGCTTCTTCTCTGCTCACAGAGTACTCTGTTTCCAGGGCTCTGTGGCGCTTTAAGTGTTGTGCAAAGTCTGCTGTAGCGTGGTGTGGGTGATGACACCAGCCCACCGAGTGTTTGCTCGTTGGAGACAAGTGGAAGCCACACAAACTCACCAGCAGTGCTGAGGCCAAGTTGACTGCGCTGAGTCAGAGCTAATGAACACTGCAAATCATGGCAATTTATGAGCTTGTACTCAGCATCTTGCTAACTGTGCTACACAGCTTCTGGTTGGCTTGGAAAATGGACAGAAGGAACTCCTCCACTGTGTAGAGGTAAAGCCTTAGCCGTAGGACTATGGGCTCTCACTGAGCACCTGAATCCTGGTAGACTGAAATAAAAACCAAAGATTTCAACTTTGGGGGAAATTCTGCAGAGTGGAGTACAAGTGGAGAATTAAGGAAGTGAGGAAAAGCCTCTGAACAAGCCACAGGCTGCTAAGTTAAAACCCTCTACTTTGATTTAGGCTCCAGTCTTAAGCACATCATGCATTCAGTGGTGAGACTATCAGCAGTCAAGTGAATCTTCAGAATATGCAGTGAAACACCTCCAAAGAAACAAAATGTTGTCATAAAGAACATCCATGTTGACTTGTGGAGATTTTTTTACTACTTTAAGACCTTAAAATACTATATTGCATTTGGCTATCAAACACTGACTTTTTTTCTGAAAGCCCATCCTGTGGCACTGCAAGCTGCCTGCTGACTGCATGGCTCTTGACAGAGACAAACTTCCTGGACAGAAATCCCAACTCACTTCAACCTACACACAGAGCTACAGGGGTGGAAAAATCAAAGATGCATTAATGGTGGAAGGTTTGCAGGAGTGACCATCACAAAACCTGGAGGTAAAGGCCTCTAGCATTAAAGAGGAATGTTCCTGTAAGGATTATATAAAGATCAGAGGTTCAAAATGCTTCATGCCCCAGAACAAGAGAACAACCAGATCTCTCTGTATATCTACACTTCATTGGGAACAGATAGGGCGTTTGATTGATCTCACTCATGTGTGACAGACACAAGAGCCTGACAGAAGCTGGTCTGCAGAACTTTGGCCAGGATTTCAGAAATATTGCTGAATAGCTCACACAACCCTCCAAAAAAAAAACCCCAAAAAAACCAAAAAAGAAAACAAAACAAACAAACAAACAAAAAACCCCAAAAAAAGAAAAACCACACACACAAAAAAGAAAAAAAAAAAACACAAAAAGAAAGGAATACTGGGCAATGACATAAGAACTCATTGCAGAATAAACTACGTCCTTAACCTGTTACTCTGTAATCATCTCATCTCTCTTCTCCCCTTGTTTCCTTGTCACCTCAAAAGAGTAAAAAAGCTGGGTGAAGAGAGCAACACTCAGGATGTTTTCATGGACTGACAGGAGTACAGAACATCATGATTAGCTGAAGTGAATTAGTAGTCCTAAAACATTAAATAATGCCATTATGAAGCAATTAAGTCTCCTTTAAGCAAAACGCATGATATTAGTCAATTTTACAAACAGGGTGCCATATTTAAGTCAGCCCTCTCCTTGATTTAATACTTGATCTTTGCATTCAAGATCCTTGGTCCCTCAGAAATGTTTTCTTTTATTCTCTTTAGTGCTGGTTCTTGTTTCAATGAGATCAGGTCAGGTTTTCTCTGAGACTTTAAGCATAGTGCTTAACCTGAGTGCAACCTGTCAATACTGTCATAACTACCTTCAACTGCTCTTGTAATTCTAGTGCCTCTGTGAAGTCCCATATTATGAAAATCGTCTTTCAATGCCCTTCACCTAGTCTGTGCAACATTTCTGTATACTTTTGTTGTGGGCTGCAATGGTAGGAAAATTTCCTAAGAAAACCACTAAGTGCAATAGTAAGAAACCACTTACTTACTTAGGGAGAAGAGAGTTGGTTTGCCACACATCAGGAGGAAAAGCTATTTGCAGGATCAGTGGTGATCAGAGAGCCACAAAAGTGAACACTGAAGACAAAGAAATGGCAATTCAGCTCATAACAGGATAAAATAGATTAGAAAGAACTGAGATAAGTTAAATTTTTTCAAATTGCCTAGGCCTTATGAATTTCACCCTAGAATACATATATCACTGACAGAAAATGTTAGAGCGGCTAGCAATTAACTTTAGGAGGTGAGGTCAGACACAGTTAACTTAGCAAACACTCAGTGGGAAATAACCAAATAGGCTTGTCTTGCTATGCAAGACCTGAGGTTAGCCAGTAGATCACAAGCTTCAGAAGTCACTGTCACATATGTATGAATATCTTATTGGAAATATAAAGGAGAATGTTATCTACAAGACACAAGAGGGAATTTTCCTTTATTACTTTGTTTTGGAAAGAGTTCAACCATAACCTTAGGTGAAGTGTTGCATGCCACATTTTAAGGAGGACGTAACAGACTGACAGTGATTACACTTAAAAACATGGCAAATATTGAAGGAATAGTTTATTGATTAATGCAAAGAAGACAAAACTTGGGGAAACATGACAAAACACACTGAAAATTTCAAATATGGTTGCAAGAACAAAGGGAATAACCTATTCTCTTTCACTGCAGGTAGGAGAGAAGTAACTCCCAAGTTAAGGAAAAAAAAAGGCATTTTTCTAATTGTAAGGAAAATTAGGCATTGGAATGAATTGCTCAGAAAATCTCCATCAGTGGAGGCCCTCAGAAATGGGTCAGCCACAGCTCTAATGGGAAGTGTCAGTACAAGTGATACAGCTGCAGGACCCTCAAGTTAATTCCTAATTTTCTAGGAAAAAAACCTGTGGCTACTTAGATGAAGAACTTTTTTCAGTTCTAGGATATTTTGAGCAATAGTATGTATTACCTTCTCCTTGGTTAATTCTTAATAGTGTTCTGCAGGCCCATAGTTAAAGAGTAGCTTGACCCAAGATATTCTTTCATCTTTCTACTTTCATTTTTGCTGTTTGAGCAAAGTTGGTCAAGATTCCTCAGATTCTCATAACACTTCTTGAACTCAATATTCGGTGGTCTTTTGGGTTTTTTTTCTGAATGTGGGATCAATGATATTAAGAAGGAACACATTCTTTCCTGAATGGTTACCTGCAGCCATTTTTGGATCATTTCTTCCATATAGTCAATTAAAGTTGACATGGTTTCTTTAAAGTTTTGCTTTTTGATTCTGGTTAGTTTTTTTAACTGGTGGCATCTAGTAGTCACTTCCTCCGTATTTTCCCTTTTCTGAAGTGATTACTGAGCCTAGAAACCTGAGTCATTCTGGAGCAGTATACCTTGGGATTTGCCATCCCAGAAGCACTGTCTGTGCTACACCTCAGCCTAGAAAGAAGGCTGGAACTTTACCAAAATCAAGACTTTGCCTTACTGTTACTTATGGTATTGATTTGACTTTGGTCAGCTTTGAGTTCTGAAGATGAACAAAGTTTGGTCCTAAATTAAGCTGGTGTTGAAGAGTTTTTACAAGGCTGACAAAAAGGAGCTGAATACTTATCACAGGCAGTTTCTAATGCTGATAGCATTGTGAACATATTCATTGTAGGATGAAATTTGCCATCATTCAGAAATTATGTAGCCAGGATTAGGGTAGTGACCATCCCCCTGCACTCAGCTCTGTTGAGGCCACACCTCAAGCGCTGTGTTCAGTTCTGGACCCCTCAAGTGCTGGGACATGTCTAGAGAAGAGCAAGGAAGATGGTGAAAGTTCTAGAGAACAAGTCTTATGAGGAGTGGCTGAGGGAGCTGGGGTTGTTTAGCCTGGAGGAGGCTCAGGGAGATCTTACTGCTCCCTCCAACTGCCTGAAAGGAGGTTGTTCTGAGGTGGGGTCAACCTCTTCTCCCAAATAACAAGTGACAGGACAAGAGGAAATGGCCTCAAGTTGCACCAGGGGAGGTTTAGCTGGGTTATTAGAGGAAATTCTTAATTAGAAGAGTTGCCAAGTAATTGGAATAGGTTGCCCAGGGAAAACAGTGGAGTTACCATCCCCGGAGGTACTTAAAAGATGTGTAGATGTGGCACTTAGGGACATGGTTTACTGGTGGACTCAGCAGTGATGGGGTAAGGGTTGGACTTGATGATCTTAACGGTCTTTTTCAACCTAAATGATTCTAAGATTCTATTATTTGCTCTCATATAAACTAATTCCAAAAAATCCTTTAATGTTTACTATTTGAACAGGTAGCCTTTTTTCATACTTTAGCTAAAAAGCAGGAGAAATGTTCATTTTGGTTGGTGCTTGGCCATATGAACAATCCTTGTTTTCTAAGTACTATCTCTTCATATTTCACTGCTGTTTCTGGAGACTTGAACAGTGGTGACAGCAGATTTCTCCTCTCAGCTGGAGAAGATGTTTTAACTGCCTTTCAGAAGCAAAATCAATTCATATCTTTCTGTATATGGCAACAGACTCTCACTGGAGCTGTAGCTTATGACTTTTATCTTATTGTGACACCTGCTTTGGTCAAGGGGATTACTCCTCCTGGAAGGTGTCAATACTGATGGTGTTCAGTTGAACAGCTGTCCTCCCTCTTCTATTATTATTATTATTCATGATGTGTGATTGATTCTTTTGAGAGCCTTAAGGACAAAAAACTTAGCAGTTCTTTGCTGTCTTTCTTTTAGAGGGACCTAATGGACAATTATTGTTTCTGAAATGCGCTACGGCCACCATTTCACCTCATCTATTGTTCAGCTATCTCTGTGCAGGCAGAATGTGGGCAATGAAAAGGTGTAAGATGTGCCATTATCCATATGCTGAGCACCGTCAGTTACACACTTAGTGCTTCTCCAACAGCGTCATTCATTACCCAGTATCACACTGGGAGAGTTTAACTGATGGAAGAGAGAGAAGGCATTAGCAGCGACTCCACTTACACACACCTGAGGCATAATATGGACCGGGGTCATTTTGGCTGAGGGTGTAGCTCCATCATTAATTATTGAACTTTTAAATTCTGGGCTTTTTTTACAAAATTTATATTATCTGAAAGTCATATTGACTATATTCAGCTTCTTAATGTAGCTGAATCTAAATTCTTGTATCAAGAATTTAGCAACACATGGAAGGTGAAGACAAGAAAAAGTATTTTAAATGGGACCTAAAAGATCTGCAAATGCTTATTCTGAGAAATAGATGAACAACTTAAATCAGCTACAATGTGAAGTCATTTTCCATTCTAATATTTGAAAGATTACCATAAAGAAAGTTATGTTCAACTGTTCTCTAGGTTCACTATAAATAAGACACCAAAATGCTTCCTATGGAGTAAATAGAGCATAACATGTATTTTAGAAATACCCAAGTGTTGTGTAGGTCTGGAAAAGACTACATGGGGTGGCACTGAAAAATTCCTCACTGGAAGATTAGATAAACATCTCTCTCTGATTATCTAGACAACTCTTGCTGGTAGTGAAGGCAAATTAACCAAATTATTTTTGGTGTCCCTAAGGTGTTCTTGACCATTGACACTAAACATTCTTTTTATGTTTTGCCGCAGGAATTAAGATCAGCAAAGATTATCATCAAAGTGCTACTTTGAAGCAGAAGTGATGGCACCAGAGTGACACAAGTAAAGAGCCTTACTCCTAATCTGAGCCTATGAAAACTTTGCTTAGTTTGCAGGAGTCTCTCAACTGGTTTCCCATTCTTCTGGGAAGTAGCTATCATTAAACAACAGGGAAGTATTTAAGGATGTTTCTGGACTGTTCCTCCAGCAGAGGAGGTACTTCCAACCATTCCTAGAAATATCTTGAAAAGAACACAAAACATAAAATCCAGTAGACAGTCAATCTGCTGTCTGGGTTGGTTGCTGGTTTATTTTCCCTGCATACATATGAATTTCAGTCTCTCGCAGTTCCTCTGGCCACAGCTCTTACTCAGGTGAGCAAGCTGCCATTCTAGATTTTCTCATAACTTGTTCTGTGGCTTGCTGTGAGCAACAAAAAATCCGAGCTGGATGGTAACAGACACTCTGAGCCACCATTCAAAAATGAAAATAACAAATGCATATAAAATCATTGAATTGTTGAGGTTGGAAAAAGCCTCCAAGATCATTGAGTCCCACTGTTAACCCAGCATGGCCATGTTTCCCACCATGTCCCTAAGTGCCACATGCCCATGTTTTTTGGACGCTTCCAGGAATGGTGACTCCACCACCTCCCTGGACAGCCTGTTCCAATGCTGTTCCAATCCCTTCCATGAAGAAATTTTTCTTAATATCTAATCTAAACCTTCTCTGGTGCAACTTGAGGCTGTTTCCTCTCACCCCACTGCTTGTTACATGGGAGAAGAGACAAACTCCCCTCTCACTACACCCTCCTTACAGGGTGAGAGTGATAAGGTCAAATGATAAGATCTCCCCTGAGAGAGAGTGATAAGGCCTCCCCTGAGCCTCCTTTTTTTTCAGACAAACACCCCCAGCCCCCCAGTCACTCCTTACAAGACTTGTGCTCAAGTCCTTGCACCAGCTCATTGTGTTTATAATTAGCTTGCACATAAGACTCATGATTTGGATACAAGAGTCTTTACAAAATCACAGTCTTGTTTGGATTTCTGTTCTAATAAAATACAATTCTCCCTCCATAGAAGCTTTGTGAGATTCACTTCCCCCACCTTCCCATTTTATCTTCCCATATTTCCTTCAAGCATCTTGCTTGCAGATTTTCTCCAGCTACCAAACTATTTTGTTTCCATCTTTTCAATAATTCAAATAATGCATCAAATGTACACATGGCATATTTCCAGGCAGTAACATCCCCTTTCCTTCCTGTCTCTTTGTAGCCAAGTAATTTACATAAAAGATGCACAAAGATAACCATGCTCCTTCACAGTCCTGTTTTGTGCACCAGGTCCCTCTGCTTTCTCATTGCAACCCTCCATTGGAGCCTCTGGTGGGACAGCTGAGCCCTGAGCAAAGCCTGGTGGCACAGAGAGTTTGGCCTTTCTGGCAGCACGACTTTAAGGCATGGCTGCATTTTTCTCCAGTGCAGCAGCATGTCTGTGTGCAGCACTGGTATGGAGATCAAAGGTACAGTTGCCATGATTATAAGCTAGGATAGAGAAGTGTCCTTCCTAGACTCTTACTCTCCCTTCTCCCTTTCCCTCCTATGTTTTTTGACAGATTTGTGTTTTGCCAGTTGTGATTTCTTCACTTGAGAAGCAGCAAGGCAATGGAGCAGTGCTTCCTCACCACACTTCCCCAGGAGCCAGCCCACGCTGAGTGTGTGCCCAGGAGGTTGTAACAGGAGGACAGGACAGAGGAGCCCAGCCCCAGGAGTCAGAGGCTCCTCACCCCATGTGGTGGCCATGAACTGTTTTCACCACTTTTGTTTTTCTCTGCTCCCTGTAAAACCATGATGCTTGTTTCACCACAGGAGTGTCAAGGGCAAAGGTTTGAGGACACCCCAAGAGGTACTTAGTGACCCAAACAAAAAACTTTAGAAACTTGAGCAATAAATTAATAAAACTCCAACAAAGCAAGAACAAGTAATAAAGATCTCAGGAAAAAAGAGGTCTCCCTGGAGGATGAGTTGAGGGATCATATGCAGGAAATAAACAAGAGATTAAGAAAACAAGAGCAGGAGATATTTACAAATGACAAAAAAACCCTTGAAATTTGCAGTGAAAGACAAGGGATAAATGGAAATAGCTGACCCAGGTTAAACTAATTATTTAGCTACATCACTATCCTGTTTCCATTCAATGTCAATACCAGACACTGCTCAGAAGTGGTACAAGATATACCTACATAGTAGCAGAAGAAGCTTCACCCAGACCCCAGGCTGAGGATCAGTGAGTTCAGCCTTCTGCCACTGCTGTGTAACTGCTGTTAACTTATTTATAAAGGTATAATATGAAAAATATATCTGTGATGGCATTCTTATTGATGTAAATATCTATTTCTTGGAATACCTTTTGATAATACCTCGGGACAATACTTTCCAAGGGGAAATTACACCTTCTATCTCCTTTTCAGTAGAACTGTCTTGCCTTTTAATTTAATTGGTTTTCCTTTGCTTCTGCATTATAATGAAGGTACAGCACACCCATACCCAACTACTTTATGCCTCTTAAAATACATACATCTAACATGTACATATATCAAACGAATCTCATATTTATCCTCTTTTTAAATGTCACAATACTAATTTGTATGTACATCACAATTTTCCAAGAACTAGACTGCTGAACAAGGAAACTTTTAAAATGTGTTTTAGACAAATGACTTGCCTAAAAATTCTCCACATGGCAGCTGTTGATTGCATTTGTATCACATTATTAAGACGCAGGCCCAACCTCACTTGGCTCTGGCAATTTTAGCAGTAACTCTTGGAAGCCTTAGGTGAGGCGTGATTCAAGCACTACTCATAGACAGGTCTGGAAAGGAAGATTTTATAAAGCTGCTGTTGCTACTAGTAAAGTACGCAAATGCCAACTGCAACTAGTTTTCTCCCTCTATCCCAAATGTCTTCCAGTGTTTTGCACTTCTTTCTCCCCACCCCCTGTCTAAGAAAACCACAAATTTTGCCTGAAGGGGTGTCATCATTAAAGAAAGAAGCAATGCAGTCAAAGACTTAAGATGACACAGATCATTCAACAGTTGTTCAATTACAGTGAAAAGCTACTTATTTTTGAACACAGAGCTTTCACTCAACACAAGCCCAAGGCAGGACTATCAGATTTGTATCTGCGGTATCTCAACCAGTCTGATGTAGGGCTTTCGCTCATTGTGTGAGGTTTACATCTAGGTTCAAGGGGTTTCTAAAGTGTCTTGGAGCTGTGTTGGCTTTAAAAGGTATTATCATCATAATTTCCAAGAATGAATTAAAAGTTGTTTTGGATACCTCTCATCTCCTAAATCCATCTGATTTTGTTTAAGGCTTACAGGCTACTTTCCCTGTAGAATTCCTACAGACTAATAAAACAGTATGTGACTACAGAGCCAACAAGGAAAACAGTAACACTCAAAGCACGCCAAGGTAAACCAAGTAAATGAAATACAGTATATTCAAAAATGAACATTTTTGAAAATTATTATTTAGGGCATACAATTCCTACAGACCCCAAGTGTGACCAATAGCAGGGTATGACCACCCAGATGGAAAAGTTGATTCCCATAGATTTTTCTTAGCAGATTTCTATTAAAATGCTGTTCAGTACTAGCTTTGAAAGCAGTAAGAAATAAAATTTTTCTCTGTTATATAGCTGCATAGAAAAACATATTGAAATGCAGGGGAGTGTCTTCTACCCTCTAAATCAGAGTGATTGCTGGCCACACTGTCATTTCAGTTGACAAGGACACAGCATTAGCTACAGGCTTCTCACCACTTCTTGCCATGCTGACATTACAGGAGCCGATTAAGTTCTTTTTACAGTCTCTTACATATAAACTTTTTTTTTCATTTTTGTAAACTTTCCGTGAACCTGAGCTCCTCCTGACCCAAAAACCTCAGTAATTCTGCTGATCGTCTGCTAAGTGTGCTTCTGAAAATATCTACAGCTGTAACTGTGGTCAGCTGCTCACATATGAGCAACCTGGGTGGAAGCAATCGATTGCAGGGCCTTTTAGGGTAATGCAGCTCCAAAACATACTGAAAGGCATAGCAGTGAGAAGAAAATGACATACAGGCCCAATTCCTTTCTGCAGTTCAACTCTATAAACTGCAATCATTCACTTCGAAGGAAAGACGAATGGGTTACTCTACATCTGTACAACAGTAACAGAATAGAGTTATGTCCTAAGCATCTGGTGAGAAACAAAATGAATTTTTCACAACACTTTCTCCAGCATAAAATTAGATTTGGCTTGCAGGCATTCAAGATAAAAAAGATAAGAAGTCAGCACAGGGGTCTACATGCTGAAATACTGTCCTGGTTCCAGCTGGAGCAGGGTTAATTTTTGCAGTAGCCAGGATGGGGTATGGCTAGGACCCAGACATTATCCTGTACCACCTCAGGTCATCTTCCAAGGACAGGGGGAAGGGCTTGCTTCTGGACTGGGGTAGCGCGGCAGAGGGAGTGGCCGTGTATTGTCAGAGGTTTCCATGGGGTCAGCAAGACGATTTCTTTCTCTTACACACTCCGTCATTAGTATTGTTGCTGTTACTGTTCGTTTTTTTACCTCATTGCTGTTTCCAGTAAATTGTTCTTATCTCAATTAATGATCTTTATCTTTGTGACTCCCATTCTCCTCACCAGTCAGCCATAGAGGAGAGGAAGAGGGAAGGAAGGAGGGAACCAGGCAGGGAGAGAGGAGGGGAGTGAGCAACATATAGCTTGGAGTGGTTTCAGTGGGAACACTAAATTGGAGAACACCATTCCTAAACCACGACAAACAGTCAGAACACAATCATTTTACAGACCTGTACACAAGAAGGTAACTTCTCAGTGGCCCCATCACAGTATTTCCAACGGAACTTTACAAATTCTCATGGCCAATCCTGCAAAAAGTAGAAAGTAGAGTTAAAACTAGGAAGTTTCCAAAGGAAAAGCAAATAAAATCAGCTGTCTCCTTGGATACACAATGCTAAAAGTCAGAGTAGAATTGGTGTAGAGGATATTAAACATTTTACACATTTTACAGGAGCAGCTAGATCATAACAATTATATCAATATAGCAAAGTCCAAGTTAAATAAAATGCAAAGTGGTAAGTTGTTTTTAAAGATGTTTCAGGGTAAAAACGCAATGAATATATGGAACTGGATTAGAAGAAAAGAGAGAATACTGCACCAATTTATATTCCCTTTGAACTGTCTGTTATACAGACCATAAAGTGCATTTTCAAACATATAGCATATCATAGAACCAGACACTTATTTCTAGCCATGTACTTCCAGGCTTTTGGGAAAGGAGAGCAGAAACAGTTTAGTGGAATTGTGCTGTGTGACAAAGCATCTACTGGTGGGTTCTGCCCAACATCAATAAACAATTGTTTTTGCTTTAAATGAAGGAAAGAATTTCAGCAGTAAACAAATGCTTCACATCTTGCATGAATACTTCAACAGAATCAAAGCAAACCTGTCTTTTCACACCTCCTGCAAGTGCTGTTCCAAGTCAAAACACAAGTCATAGCCTGAATCTATCAGTTGCTAAGTTTTCGATCATGACAACCATGACACCGTGATAATAAGGGATGGAGACACACAAGACACTAAAGCTTCCTGCGATACTTCCCCCTGGAATCCATGCTCATTATTGTAAGGATAATTATCTGGGTATCCCTGAGACCAATTTTTGCACTTTTTGTATAAATATGACCTCTTGCATAAGACATGAAATTTAAAATCATCTCCTTCACGGATATCATTGAGTCATTCCATTACCTCTGGGACAGATATGAATTATGCATTCTTCGATTCTCTTTAAAATTTAGATGCACAAGGGGACATGGAAAAATCTAAATGGTACTAAAAATATAAAGCATTCAAGAAAGAAACAATAACTTGTATGCTACTAACTGCTGCAGTGCTCCGAAGGCTCCCTGCCTGGTCAAGAAAAGCACATAAAGCACTGAAACGTAACAGCAGGCCTCCATGCTAATGGCTGCTAGTGACAAGGGCTCACTGAATGTCACTGCTTCACATAATGTGTACTGTTCACTTCTCTTATCTGTGTGACCTCTCTTTTGAAATGACTGATGAAACTCGCCTGAATTAGCATCTTTGCTTCTGGGCATTTGCCACCTAGAAGGCATTTAGTAACATCTCTACTAAATACAAAAATAAAGCATGGGGGAAAAAAGATCATAATCTTAACAAAAAATAATCACTATGTCTGTTAAAGAATACTCAGTGTGTAATGCGAAAGGGCTGCTTCTCTGAAGCCTCCTTGTTAGATTATTTTTCTACCTTGACACTCTTTAGGAGCACTGGCTTGTCACAATACATGCATTCATATTGCATACTTGGCTAACATTTTCATAATTGGTGTGAATAAAAAGAAATAGCTGTTACTGCAAGAAAAAAAAAGAAATGCCTCTGTTCTGATGCCCTGCTGCTATGATGACCTATTTCACACTAGCATCTGTTCTCTTCTCATGAACCACTCCAGATGTAAGCTGGCAAAACAGCACTGCAAGTATGTTACCCAGATGTCCACCGAGTGCTGCAGATGTTTTCTTCCATGCTTCACATTTAATGTGTGCCTGATTAATTTTTTCATTATTATCTCAACTACTTGGCCCACAGATTTTCCTACAAAGTTTGCAGAATCCAGGATCTAATTTGCAGCCATAAGGAGCAGCTCCCTTTGTGTAAACAGGTTCATTAATGTCTGGAATAACCAGTCAACAGAGCCTTGGTCTGAATTGCCAAAAGAAATGCAAACTTCAGTAATCTATTATGTCTTGATAATATTTGCCTGAGGATTTAACACAATGTTCATTTCAATTCAAAATTACAGATGTTTGCAATATTCAGATGCATCAGTCTGACCAAAAATATTATGCCCGTTCTCTGCCTCAAGCCCTTGACCTGAATGAGGTTAGTGACAGGGATATGAATGACTTGAGTGGAAAATGAAACACAAAAGTAGTTTTATCGTGAAGTACAATATTTCTTCTGTCACTAAACCATTTTTTCCCCCTCAAAATTACAGAGTAGACTGCAAATCTTCAAGGCTAGCAGTCACGACAACAGTCTAAGTGCCATTTAAAAGAATAATAATTTATGTGGCGCCTTGGTAGAATAGCAAAGGTCACAGAGTAAACTCCCCCGGGAGGAGAGGATGACAAAGGTTACAAAGATGACTAAAGACTCGCCTACAGAAAGGAATTTTCTTGGAAGGAAGATGTTTTCTTGCAACAGCTTCATCCCACCTAACACAGTTCCTCATCCAAATGAGCAGTTCACCTTTAAGTTAGCTAAAAGGCATTGCTTGCAAAATACTCTTCTGAAATTCATAGATTAGCAGCTTGGCCTTGTACCCACTGAAGTTCCACTGAAGTGCTGGCAGATGGAGGACACCGTGGGGTCTGTCCCACAGGGCACAAGGGGGATACCTAATGACTGGTGTGATCCCACATGGGCTATCAAGCTTGAAAAAATCTCTGGAATCTTTGCAAGGCAGTCCCCAGATAAATCCTACTTTTGTGACAACCAGTACCATCTGCAGACCTCCAACGGGCCACCACAGACTGACGCAATTTCTCTTAGAAGCAGTGTGAGGAGTTGGTAGGTAAGGAGCCTAAGACACACAGTTGACACACTCTTCCTGGATAGTTGTAAATATGCACACCAGCCATCACTCTACAAAGCAGTTTGGGCAGCTTTTCCTTGCCACAGCTATAGCATTCCCCTTCTTCAGATTCTGCAAGTACAGAAAAAAAGGCAAGCATGAAGACAAGCAGGAACAACTCTTTTTGGCACAGCTCCACTTTCTGCCAAAAACATCTCCAGACTCATAAAATACACATGAACTGGTGGGAGAAGCTGATGCTGCAAACCTGGGAGTAACCAGCGGTGTCTACAAAACATCAGAGTGATAAAAAATAGCTTAACCTGAAGCCAGCATGCAACAAAAGACAGCATATCTCTTCAGAAATGTGTGGCCATAAACATTTCGAAAACTGACAGTTTCCAACCGTTCACAATCAGTTGCGGGAAGTTTCTGCAGCTGGATCAATGGCTGGCTCTTGTGGAGGGGGCTGGCACAGCTCTGAACGGTACAGATGTAACAGGTGCTGGTAAAGAAGAGATTATTGAATGCTTTGAGTATAAGGGATTATATTTCATTTCTGTAGGATATCTGCGAGAGCCCTTCTTGCTGGTATTTGACCTCCATGCCAGGCCTCCCAGTTCATAAAGAGGTACCCAAGAAGCAAATAATCATTGAGTCAGATTATCTAAGGAGCGTTTGAGGATGCTTACCTATTTTCTATACTAAAATCAGGCAATTTTCTGAAGGAGGCAAATGCCACAGACATTCAGAGTATCTTCAATCCCCTCCTTGCTCTAGCAGTCCCTGGTCCATCACAACAGCCCATGAAGCCTTTGGCTGGCTGTTCAGATCACAGAAAATTTCTACAGACCCATAACTGCACGCTGATG
The DNA here is from genome assembly GCA_013399945.1 of Ploceus nigricollis. Lineage (NCBI taxonomy): Eukaryota > Metazoa > Chordata > Aves > Passeriformes > Ploceidae > Ploceus > Ploceus nigricollis. The sequence goes on along the minus strand of VXBC01002573.1, from coordinate 130,811 downwards.
ACAGCAGAGTGTGCCTTTGGGAGAGGGAAGGGCAGAAGGCAAGTCGAAGGTGGGATGCAGCTGAGCAAGACTTCAATTGAAACAGCATCTTTTATCCTGCACATCTCCTGCAGGAAGGAGGGAATGTCACAGACATGTTGCAAACACATCAAATAGCTCAAGCAATTCCCATTCCTGAGTGACAAATCCACTGGGCATGCTGCCAGGCAGCCCTCCTGAACCTGCCCAAGAAAGGGAACCAGCATTTCCACCCCAAGATTTGCCTCACGCTTAGAGCCGCTTACTCCAGCTCAGAAGCTCGCCCTCAATGCCAAGCCTAGGCGGGCTTTGTGTGAGGGGTTTTATACTCTCCTGTGCTGGTTTTGTATGCCTTGTCTTCCTTTATTAATTTTAAACAGAATGGAGGGATGTAAATTCACCATTGGGGATATGTCAGTGTTTGCTCAACATGCTCTATATACCTTTATTAATTTTGTATTGAATGGTGGATGTGATTTCACTCCAGGGGGAAATAAGGGATAGCAAAAGGTCTTTTCCCACAGCAGGACAGCAGTGGGGAAGGGAAGGTAATTTCTCTGTGGGTTTATTTTGACTGATTTATGTGCTTCCATGTGTTTCTAAAGCTGAAGAATTTTGAGCTTTCATGAACAGGCAGTTTCAGTGCCATGACCCACTGGTCTAAAGATGTTTATTAACTTAATGTAGCATTTGTTATTCAAGTCTTACTGCTTAGAGTACATTTTAAAAGCAGCAGATGATGCCTTCTTATAGTGCAAGAACAGTATGTAAAGAGGGAAATTTAAAAGATTTCAAAATTGAGACCTATTTTCAAATAAGACTTATTCTTTAACAGTACAAATGCATAAACACCATATGAACTACAAAAGGGTTGTTATTTGACACAGGTTTACAAGGTTTAACTCTTGGCCATAAAGTTTAATTCTTGGCTCACTGCAAAAATTGCCTGTATCTGTGAGAACAGCTTGGCAGCCTGTCATTTCCAACAGTGCAATTCCCAGCCCCCAAACAAGCCAACACTTGGCTTGGAGCATGCAGGGATACTCAATGCCCTGGACTGATGGAGATACTGTGAAGTTGCTTACTTGCAGATAGCTCTTTTCTATCAACTTCCAATTCACACTGTATGGTTGCACTCCAGCATATCCCTTTGTTTAGACTCTTGGTCCCAGGATATCTTAATTCACCAGTATCATGACAATGTAGGGAATGTTCCCTTTTTTGTCTGTCTGTCCTATTTACTTTTGAAGAAAAAAGTTTTCAGAGGGAAAAAAAACCAAACCCTCATGCCTCCCTCAGATTCCAGAGATTCCTAGGTAGCATCTTCTCCATACTCAGCTTTGCCAAATGCAATAAAATAATGAACAGTGGTGTCCTAAAGGATCTGGGCATTTCATGTATGACAGTCAAAAAGCACAGAAGCAACAGGTGCTGTTTATTGTTCAGTTGTTCATTGCAACAGATTTCACCCTTGTTTCATCATGTATTTTCTCACCCACATTTCTGCAATGCAGGTACAGAAGCTGCTCCACTTTTTGAACCCTCTGAGCGTGACAGGTGCCTTTTCCTCTACTGACTATCCAAGCACAAAGTCTCTGAGTTCACACCTCATCTCCAGCTCCACCAGCACCCAAAGAGTGAAACCCAGCCTCATGTTTACTGCACAGGGCAATTCAGATGGTGATTCCTCTGTACTGCTGAGGCCTTTGTGACTCCTTGGTCCAGGGACCTGTTGTGGGAAGGTGGCCATGGGGTGAAGCTATCAATGAACAGCAATTTGGGGAACGTTTGCTGTGTAAGGAAGATGAATATTCTCATGGATGGTCTAACGCTTTTGTTTGCCCTTCCCCAGGCACCTGTGACATGGAAAAAAGCTGACCAGACAGCAAAAGACCTGTTTCACTGATCAGAAGATGCCACAGCAAAATTTATACTTCTAAAGACTTACTAGGATTTATGCTGCTAAGCAATGCCTCACTGAGACTGCTTCTCATAACAAACTTCAAATGGTGAATTGAATTAATTATTTGCTTGAGCAAAACATACTACATGCCTGAAAACTGAATTAAAGACTAGCTGGCTCTCCCTGCACATGTACAAGTGATTCTTTTCCTACACTGGTGCAGCTGGCACATGAACTCCTTGTGTGACTAACAGCAAGGGCAGAAAGCTTCTGCACTGAGAAACACAGTTCCCATTTTGAGCAGAACTGCTTTGTTTGAAAAATGAGTGATGGAAACAGGAGAGAAAGGCAATAGGGGAGTGCAGCTGGCTGTCATGGGCTCTCTAGGTCAGCACTTTTATACCTGCTGAACACAGCTGGATTTTGAACATGTGGGAGGGAAAGAGGAAGGGCAGGATTTGGAAACTGGCTCACATCCATCCAGGATGATACCATGCAATCCAGAGAAAAAGTAATAAATACCAGGTACATGTCACAGCACACAATGCTAACAGCCTTTAATAATGGCTAATGCAATGATACTCACCAGCCTCCTTGCTGTGCTGCCAGCAGCCTGGGTGTTACCAAGGACTGAAGGCAGGCAGGCAGGCAGTGAGACAGGGAGAAAAGGAAGACAGGCAGCCCTGCCTAACTGTGAGCATCTTGTTCAGGATCCTGCTTACTGACCTCATGTTGGAGTACAGGAGTCAGCCAGTGTTCCACATCATTTGTCTACTAGCTGCGTCCTTACCCTGGTTTCAGCTAGGATAGGGTTAATTTTCTTCCTAGTAGCTAGTACAGTGCTGTGTTTTGGATGTATTATGAGAATAAGGCTGATAACACACTGATGTTTCAATTGTTGCTAAGTAGTACCTACACTGAGTCAAGGACTGCTCACGTTCCCATGCTCTGCCAATCAAGGAGTTGAGAGGGAATATGGCCAGGACAGATGATCCCAGCTGATCAATGGGATGTTTCATACCACAGAAGATCAAGCTCAGAAATGGGCAGGGCATTTGCTCATTTGTTGGTGAGCAACTGTGTTGTGCACCACTTGTTTTTCTTGGGGTTTATTTCTCTCTTCTTGTTTCATTACTCAATAACTACTATTATCATCATTAGCAGCATTATTATTGTTAATATTAAATTTAATTTTACTTCATTTATTAAACTGCTCTTATCTCAACCCACAACTTTTACTTTTTTTCCCAGTTCTCCTCCCCACAGGGAGGGGTGTTGGGGGAAGGGGTGAGTGAGTGGCTGCATGGTACTTAGTTGCTGGCTGGGGTTAAACCAAAGCAGTTCTGGACAAGCCACAGGTCAGCAGTGGTATTCTGTGCCCAGTTCCTCTCCAAGTCCTCCAAAAATAGAAGAGGGAATGATGCCTTAAGTTTTAGCTGTCATATTTTCCAGGTTCTGTACTGCATTAGTACATAACTCTGAACTTCATATAAAGTGCTAGCAAGTTCTCCTCACAGTTTAGTTAGACAAAACAATCCTTTTCCAGCCTGAGAACCAAGGACACCATTGCAGCTCCAAGCCCAAGAAGTGCAAACAGCAGTGAATTGAGGAGAGCAATCTGGGAGGATGGGACTTCAAGGCATCAGAACTGGCTAGAGTTACTGTCTCTGTCCTTCACCTTCCTGCAGCTGTCTTGCTCTCCTCTCTTTTCAGTGGAACTGTTTATAAAACTTTGGATGAGAATTGCATTCAGTCATTGCCTCTCTTCACCCTGGAGAAAAGAAGGCTCATCACAGTATCCCAGTACTTAAAGGGCAGCTACAAAGAGAATGGAGGCTTTCTCTTCACAAGGAGAGAGACATAGGGAAAGGACAAAGGGCAAGGGATAAAAGTTGTACCAAGAGAGGTTTCAGCTCAATACGAAAAATAAATTTTTACTCTGGGAACAATCAACCACTGGAACAACCTCCCAAGGGATGTAGTAGAATTTCTGTCTCTGGAGGTTCTCCAGCTGCAATTGGACAGGGTGCTAGACAATCTCATCTAGGCTTCTTTTCCCACAAAATGTTGGACAGATGATCTTTCAAGGTCTCTTCCAATCTGGGCTGTTCAATGATTCTGTAACTAGCTATCCCCCAAATCCTGTTTCTCTGGAGACTGATTCCCAGAGCTTCCCATCCAGACCTTCAAAGCTGCGTGTATCATCTGCTCTCTCTCTATGAGGTTAAGGTCGTCACAGAATAATTTATATTGGAAGGGACCACTGAGGGTCCTCTTGTGCTTAAAGGAGATTGCTCCAGTCTTCTCCAGTCAAGTTTTTTACAACTTTGAGGTTGGAGATTTCACAGCCTCTCTGGACAATTTGTGTCAGTCTTTGATCACACCTATGGTGACTTCTTTCCATCCAAATATATACAGTCAGGATTTCAAATGTTCCAAATTGTGTCTGTTCTTTTCTTATCATCCTGCACCTTTGAAAAGAGTCTGACTTATGCATCCCCTCCCATTAGGTAGTCTTAGACAGCAATAAGATTCCCCAATGACCTTCCCTTGATCTGAACAGTCCCAGATCTCTCCACTTCTTCTCATATATCCTCTGCTCCATCTCACTGTACATCTTGGTGGTCCTCCAGGGGCCTTGCTTCAGTCTACCTCTGCCTTTCTTCTACTGGGAAGCCCAAAATCAGATACAGTACCTCAGGTGTGGTGGTCTCACATGTGTTGAACGAAGGACAATTATGACTTCCAACCAAGCTAGGCCCAGCTAAAACTATACAGGGGTCATCAGAGCACAGAGCTAGAACAAAACACCCTACAAATATGTGCCCAAATGTGAGCAAAATACACAGAGTTTTACTATGACTGGAGTAGCACTGAAAGAGAGATTAAAGTCAGCCACCCAAGCCCAGAGCAGTAGCAGGCTCACAGTTAAGGCAGCCCAGCCAGTTGGGAGAGACTGGACAGATACGAGGGGAGAAAGGCAGGGAACACCATAATATTTCAGAGCACATAAACACTTAAATCAAAGCAGCTACAACTGAGCTTGAATTACTGCTGGTCCTAACAGGAATAAAACCAGCACTAATTTCTCCATTATAATATAATGGAGAACTGTATCATGAAAACACAGATTTTCTTATTATCAGTGTAGCATGATTAGACACTGTACACCACCATCACGAACAGATGATAAAATGGGCCAAAAGTGGTATTAACCAATTGACCGTGGAGGCATTTCTGCAACACAGAATACATACATGAAGACTGCAATCCATACAATCTTTGTGAAGAGATTACATATTTGCATCTGCTATCCAAACCAATGATATCCTAAAAATTAAAAAAAAAAAAAAAAAGAAAAATAATTGCTTGGCAAAGCATCACCTCCAATGCACAATACCAAAACTTCCACATACCTTGAAATGAGACCACTAATAACAAGAGGGAAAAAAATCCTAAGATATACCAGAAAGAAAGCATACACACACAGGGGGAGGAAAAATAGTGATGCGTCTACCACCTTTGTGAGTAACTCCCTCAGGAAAGAGTCATTTTAGCATTATGACAATGAAGTCTGCCTGAGACATGGTAGCAGTAGTAAGCATAGAGAAAAGAACAGCCTGGAGGAGAATGCTTCCATCAGGCCTGCAAATGTTGTCCATACTAACGAAAAAGGAACTTTGCATTGCCATGTGGGATTTTTTGGTGGTAACAGCAGCACAAATTGAGTCCCTATCAAGAGCTGATCATAAGGAACAATCAAAAGCAAAACTCGGGTTTCTTCTTACTTTGTTACTGGAGGAAACTGGAATGAAGGAGGCTCTTACGCCAGGAATAGTCCTCAAAGCACTGGAGCAAAGTTCTGGTCAGTTCAATGATTTGGAAATCTGCTCATGAAAGTCTGGTTAACATTTAAGGAATTACTCAGATGAGTAACTGCCTGTCATGGACACTTTTCTGCCAACACAGATTTCCTATGTGGACAAGACTTTCCCCAAGTCCCTTCCAATAATCAGAAACATTGTCCACTCCTTCCACTTTCCTGGAAGGAAGGCATAAAAAATGTCAAAAGTTATTGAGTTATACAAACTTACTCTTCTGTCCTTTTTTTTTTTTCCTTTTTTTTTTTTTAAACTTTGCCCTCTGTCAAAAGAGGCATATTCTGATTTCCTTTGTTACTGGCTTGTTACAGAGAGTAACTTGCAATAAAGTCTTACCCTTGACCCAGCAAAATTTATGTAGGTTTATGCAAAGCAGAAAGTGGCCTTTTGGACTGAACTGCCTCCTCTAAAACCAGAGTCTATGACTCTAGACACAAAATACTTCTAGCAAGGGTAGAAGCACTTGCCATGTTTGTATTTATTTTAAGTAATGTGATGAGAATAGGGCCACACAGTGATTTTTTGTGGTTGGGAGAGGTTAGCAGCACAACTGCGGCTGAAAACTGCTGTCTTAAACTACTCAGAGCAAAGCCACAATATGGAAATACATTCTTTTTTGGACTACAGACTAGAGCAATGAGCAGTGCTGGTGGGGGTTCCACAAGACTACTTCTGGCTAGAAAAGCTGCCCTGATGGAGATTTGCTGGAGCTCCTTGCTGGTCTCCACTTTCACTCACAGTCATGTGTCACATAATTAAGCCTGGAGGGGATATACGTGTTCATGCCCACATGAACATACAAAAAGGGTCTGCCTGAGCAGAGTGGAGGATTTCTGGATTTCTATCAGCAGGAATCAGTGAGTGCACCTGAGGGATTCTGTGGCACCACGTCATTGCAGTAACGAGCAGGCAGATGCCCTTGACAGAGGGAAAGGTCATTATTTTTCTGCATAGTTTTCCTACCCACATCACCAGCCAGCTCACTTCCAGTTTGGCAAGCTGCTCTTTAAGCAGAAATCAGCCTGACAGAGACTTTAAGAAATGAAAGTATAATTAGGATCTGTTATATTTGGGATGTGTCTTTGCCATGTTACCGCTGACTTTGGAGCCTACAATTACTGGCAGAAAGCTTTTAGCAAAGAAAAATTTGAATGAAATAAAAATAAACAGCTCCTCCAAAAAACAGCAATCATGTATCAGGGTGTGTCAACCACGGGAGAATCTTAATGGCATCCTTTCACATCCCTATAGCCCCGCAAATGGAAAGATTCTGCAGAACTAGCCTGTGTCAAACTACTAAACAACAAAGAGCAGAATAATTCTGCATTGGAATAAATTCTTCAAGCACTTCTTCTTGAATTAATACTAAAATTGCAATGATTCTGCACTCCAACCACTACAGCCACATAAAGTAAGGTTGTTTGGAACAAAGCAGGTTCCTCCTGTGCCTGCAAGAGACTTGTATGTGCATTTGCAATATGCTCATTGCTAAAGTATCTGTGTCATGAGCTGATAAAGGAAATACGAATAGAATAATGGAGAAGCTGCATGCACAGGCAGCTCTTACACTGAAAACTAAGTACAAACAGAGGTCACCTCTGGAAAAGATGGAGATAGGGCCTCCAGTAGCCTAATCCTAAAAGCCATACTCTCAAAAGAGCAGCAGCCCTTTGCGCACATGAACTCTGGGTTTGCAAGTACACTTGCATATTAAAAATCATAAAAGCAAGACATCCGTGAAGGATGAAATCTCTCATAAAGCATTTCCAAGACCAGGGACAGTCTGCATGTATGGCAGCATACAATGTATTTTGCACCCTACCAACACAAGTGGGGCTCTTCTCTGAAATACAAGTTTCTACTTTTGTAAATGCTCTTCAGTTAGACTGAAATATTCCAATTCAGATTTTTAAGCTTTCAAACACAGAAACTGTTAAAAATTGGAATGGGATTTTAATGGGGTGAAACGGGGTCACAAAGGAAGCCTGAGCCTGTTTTGAGAACTGGCTCGGAAAAGAAGCCCTTACACATAATTTGACTACAAGTTTGCAAAGACAATTCTCCAGATTCCTGCAAGGTCATTTCAGGTAAAGGTTTGAAAAGCGCACTGTTTCTTTAGATATCCGGGTGTATATCCAGCAGGAATTAGAACAGCAAGGAAATCTGTTTTGTTCTGTCTGCCTGGAATCTGTCACCTTTTAAATCAACTTCTTAAAAACACTAGTTGCCATCTGCCAACAGCACCACAGTATATATATATATAGAGCTTTAAGTGCAGAAGAGGATATCGAGTCCCTCAGAAATCCCATGCTGTTATGTTTAGGACATATTTTGATGATATTTCCTACAAGTTTCCAAGTGATGGCTGTGTCAGCAAGCTCTGGCACAGAATAGCAGCCAGCTGGGTGTGGACTAGACAGCATGTGGACAGGAGACAGGCTGAGGACAGCACTGGAGCCAGAACAGTTGTATCTGTACTGGAAATAAGGCTCTCATTTCTAAAGCATTTGCAGGATACACCCCCTCTAGAAAAAAAAAAAAAAAAGAAACACTTGATTTTTAATTACAGTCTTTAAATCTACATTAGTTAGAATTATGTTTTAAGAGGATTTATGACTAAGATGGGGAGAAAAAAAAGGCTTCTATATTATTAGCTGCAATTTTGAGTAAGATATCACAGAAATTATGTTTAAAGGTCTAGTCCTGGCAGTTCACATACATGTAAATTGTTCTGTAGCACCCACTTGCTAGATAGAGAAAGGTGTGCAGGTTTGAACTGGCTGCATTATTGTTGGCATAAATTTACTCAAATTAGTCAGAGAGCTGGAAATGTCCTGCTTCAAAAAAACCCCAAGAACAAGTTAATAGTTAATACATATTTACAGGACAGCTTGGAAGATCTTATGAAAAAATGTTTTCGAAAATATTTTTTCTCCACTGAACAGCTCAGAGAAGTATGTCCCTGACAAAGGCCCGTAAGGGGCACAAACACTGGTTATTTGTTCTCTTTTGCTCTTTACAAATGAAGCAAACTACAGTTAATATATTATGCATGTCTTTCAGCATATTTTTATTTAGCTGCTGTGCCTTGGGAACTTTCACTTTGTTTTGTTTTGCCTTGGGAACTTTGATTTGATTTTGCTTTTCTGGTTAATAGCAAAAGTGGAGTATTAGGGCAGGACATCAACCAATCTACAGCACGTGAGATTTGCTTAGGTTTCAATGAAACAGCCTCCCAACGACTCTTTTCCACTCCCTTATCTTATCAGTCACCAAACCAGTCTCCACAAGCTGGCTTGTCAGAGGAACAACACAGGCCAGTTGTTATTAGTAATTTCATTTCCCGTTAACAGGATCTGTTATTTCACCTGCAAGAATAAGACAGACTTTTCCAGTAACACACTATAGGGTCTCAGCCCTGTACAGTTTGGGTACAGAGTCCAATCTGTGCCTGATACTATTTGAATACCCATTAAGGTTGTGATTAAAATGGATAAGCAAAAGATATTCTTCAGTGGCAAGGAATTTACTCCTACTGCAGAACTGAAAGAGGGAAAGTGAAAAGCAAAGCCTGTGGGAGAAAGAAGGGGAAGAGAGGACAATTGCCAGATTAGACAGTCACTACATTCACAACCCAGTAATACTTCTTAATTTTATTTGGGGATGGGGAGGGGTCTCTTTTAGCTTTTAGCAGCATATGGGAGAGCTGAGGAGCAAGAATGGATAAAGGAAAGCAGGACCAAAGAGATGGGAATGAAGGTTGAAGGGTTTTGATGGGGCTGAAAATCATGTTCTGAGTAAATAACCAACAGAGTGAGGCAAAGAGTAGAAAAAGAAAAGTTAGAAATTATCTGCAAGGGCAGGAGTACAGAAACGAATGGTCACACACAGCACTGAGGGGTAGGCAGGCTCTCCCCCAGCAGCATTTGTCTCTATCCTGCCCTACCCCACCAACTGGAGGGCAGCATCTATACAGAATCACAGAATCACAAGGTTGGAAGAAACTTTCAAGATCATCGAGTCCAGCCCATGCCCCAACACCTCAACTAAACCATGGCCCCGAGTGCCACATCCAGGCTTTTTTTAAACACATCCACACCACTGCTACAAGTAACTGGTATTCTTGGGTAACTAATCTTCCCCTTCCTTTGCTTCCAAAAGAATATCCTCATACAGTCCCTAACTTTTGTAAAACCCTTTTCCAGCCTGGGGCAAAAACAGAAGCATGCCTACATGGACAAACTCGTGGAGGGTCACTTTTTATTTTCTGAAGGATACACAGAAATCCTCAGTCTGTTTGTGTATGTCTAGACAGCAACATACAAATGTGCTGCATTCCTCCTAATAAAGCTGCAAGGCAATTTGGACAGAACCAGCTCTGTTTCTCGCCTTTTCAAGGGTTTCAAGCTTGTTGGTCTCATGCAGCAGAACAAGTTATTCTGAAACTCTCAGTGGAGAGACTGTCCTTCAAAGGTGGTGGAAGATGGTTTCAGGATGTCATCCTCCTCTTGTTTGTCCTCTTGTTTGAGGACCAAATCAGTGGAATTCCTCTACTGTGAACAGCACCCAGAGGTGGAAATAATCTGCAACAAGAAATTTGCAGTCTCTCCTCTATGTGGCCCACTTAAAACCAAGTTTTCCTTCTTCCTACCACTGATTCTCTTTTTCTAGTGGTGACTTTGATTTTTTTCATGCGGGTTTTTTCATTTATATATATATGTATTTATTTACTTATTTACCCTGGAGCTGGTGGGACAGTGAAAAGGGGCAAATTAAGGTCTGAAGAGAAGCTCCTCAGATGCAAGCTGAAGGCACTGCCTGTCTGTCCAGGTGAAGGGGAAGGGAATTGTCTCACAATTAAACTGTCTAGTTCTGCCAGGTCCCCTCCCTCCCCCACTCCCTGCACTCTCCTGAGCTGTACTTAGTTGTACAGTTCTACTCTTACCATGAGGCAGCCCCCGGACACAGGTAAAATATCTGGGAATTACACTCCGATAGGCTTGAATCAAGCAAGAACTTTCCTGGCTAAAAAGGGCTGGGAAGATGGTTCCATAACCCTCACTGGCAATTCCCACTGGCATCTTAGTATCCCTCCTTTTGTAAAGCTTCCCAGGGTACTTCATATGGCTCCCATCAGATCCATAGGAAATTTAAAAGACAGTTGCTAAAGATGGACTGAAATACAAGCTGCTGAAGTGCCTTTTCGGTGATGTTACTTGTTCTTGGGCCTGATAGTTCTCAGCAGCAAGGATTGTAAATGCTGACAGCTGAGATCAGATTGGCAAAGCCAGGTCTGAAAGACAGCTGGCAGAATTGCTCAGGTTAACCCCAGGCTGCCCACCATGATGCATACCTTCAAGTGAAGATTGCAACTGTCAGGCATAGAGCAGCCAGAAAAAGGAGGGAAAAAACAAAAACAAAAACAAAACAAAACAAAGCAAAAAAAAAAAAAAAAGAAAAAAAGGAGTCCCTGGGAGAAAAAGGCACCTTTTGGTTTGCCCTGAAAAAGTTCCTTTTGGCTACTTTAGCCCTAAAACCTTGCTGTTTTTTAAGACCAGAAGGCTGTCTGACCAACAGCCCTGAAGATGACAGCACTGAAGCCAGTATCAGGGCTCAGCTCAGCACTATCTCTGAAAACTACTGCTTCTGCAGTCACTGCTGCACCAAAGCATGAGACAATCCTGCTAAGAGCTGAGTCACCAAAACCCGATTTTTTGTTTTGTGGCACTGGCTGCAAAATGAAAAATCTAAGGATGTTTTTCTGCCACTTCTCCTGCATTAAAGACAGATTTTTTTAAACAAATAAAAAAATGGTGTAGTCAGTATTAGATTACTCACCTGGCCAAAAACCTGTGTCCACATTTAGATAAGAGAAAGAGTTTCTCTTTTGCCTCAGCTTCACCTGTAACTTAAAAGAAGTTCTTCAAGGAAACAACCACCCCTTTTCCCTTTCCTCTGCCTAACCTAGTGTGTGGCATCTGAAAGGATTCCCTCTCCCCTTTGATGCTAGTTGGAATTCATTCTCATCAGTCCTTCTGTACAGACTTTTGGAAGTGTTAACTCCACCATACCCACAGGAAGCTTGCCTTAGCTAAGAAGGCATGAGATACATCAACCACCTCAGTGTTTGCTACACAGCCTCATCATAAGCCCTCCTAAGTCCAAGTGAGCTGCCACCATGACAGGGTGCAGTGGCTTACTGGGCCCTGGAAGTTGCCTATTTGCATCAGTGTACCACTGCACATGATGGCATTAGATCTGTCTCTTAATAACAAGCTTAATGAGGCTAGAAATGGCAGCACTGGAGTGTCACACTCTGCCACAGAGACACTATTTCCACCATGCTGGAAAGTAATCAGTGCAGTTGTGACTCCTCTTTACTCTGCTGCTATACTTGGGATGCAGAAGCCCCAAGGTGAGGCCAGAATTAACTGCTCTGGTTCTGCCATTCTTCCAGCTCCTCCCTTAACACTCAATGTGTAGTTTATTTCCTTAGTAGAATAAAACCCAATCCAGCCTTTCCAGGCTGAAAAGGAGAACATAAAACCTCTACAAGGAGAATAGAACACTAGAAAGTGATATTCCATAAAACACTTCCATCAGCTTTAACTTCATGCACTCAATACTTCTCATCATCCTCTTTTCAAGCAAGTAACAGAGCCATCACACACTTATGCTAATAAAGCAAATGTAATATCCTCTTCCTCCCTGTTCTCTTTTCTCCCTGGGGTTCATATATTAAAAAAGGGATTCTTTAAATGATGTTTAGAAAAGCTTCCAACTATTTATTCGCTTTCCTTTATCACTGTGCTGAGGTTGCACCCAGCTGATACAGAGGTTTGGTTTTTCCAGCTGGGAATCAGACTGAAGCACAGCAGTAGAAGCAGCAGTCAGATCCCACTGGCAAGACACAAATTTTCAAAGCTGTTGTGAGTATGAACTCATTTAAAAATCATTTAAAAGCCATTTANAAAAAAAAAAAAAGAAAGAAAGCTGAAAGCTTACCTTACTAACAGCTTTAGGGCCTGTACTACATTTCATCTCTCAGGCTGGATCCCAGATGGTCAGAGCACCAAATTGCTATCTGAGTTTTAATTATTCTTGTTATTATATTCAAGGTATGACTGGAGACAAATTATGAAGCCTCTTATGAGTGGTCAGGAAGTAGGCACACATAAAGAGTATCAAAAGGCCCTGTCATACCTTGCACTATGGCAAGGCTCGGGTCACCAAACTGTCCCATGCAGATCTGCCACCATTAGAACAGCCACAGGCAAACACAGCATTTGGTAAGTCCTTGCCAGCTAACATTCATGCACCTATTGAACACCTCCAATGTTCCCTACTGGAGATGCTTCTGCAATTTGGGTTTGCTTGCAACACTTTTCAAACACTAGCAGAGGTTCCCAAGCTGGCCACCTATGGCCTTGGGTAAAGGTTACTACAGAGCTGTTTGAGGTGCTGACTTGAGTCTTGGTACCATTCTACTTCACCCATACTGAGTGAGTTCAGTGCAGAATGACGGCACATGGGAAGAAATACTGGTTTCCTGGCATTCCTCCATTCCCTGACCTTCATCCCACACTCAAACCCACACCATCATTGATACCACTCATGCACAAGGCTGGGTGTCCTAACCAGCTTCAGGACGCAAGAAGGCAAGAAGAGTCACCCCTGAGGAGAGAAACAGCAAGCTTGAACTCAGGTCTGAGGCAGAGGCAAGCAAACGGGCAGACAGGCACCCACTTCAGAATCTTGTTTGGCTGGTACTTTGGAGGTATTCCAGTTGCCTTTGCCATATTATTAATTCATGCCTTCTTCACACATCATTGCCTGACTTGGAGTTGCACAAAACCTAAACATATATTAAAAACACTATCATTGCATAAACAGCTCATTAAAATGGATTTTAAATGGAGACTGTAAAACTAAAATAAACAAATCTAAACCAAGGGTAGAATGCCCTTAAAATTAGAGATTTATGCTTGACTGGAGAAAACAAACGAGAGACAGTTCTCTCATTTCAGCCCTACAGATATGCCTACCCAGCTGTATATCCTGTAACAACTAAAAAGGCAGATCCAATGTGATTTCTCTGCGGGCAAACACTAATCTCCTTGCTTTCACAGACAATGGAAAATAAACTTGAGTATTTGCTAGTTTGGTTAGATTATTCCAAACAGACTATTTTCCGTAATTCCTCAAAATAGATGCCTTTAAAGATATGTTTATGTGCTCAGCAGTTATCCTGCACTTCATCCACCCATTATCCGAGCTGCAAAGTATGAGACAGAGGCTGCTCCACTTGATAAAAAAGACTGGTCTGATGATTTGCTGTAAGACTGTGCCCATGCTAAGAAATCCTGCCTTGAGGGAACCAATTTTTCTAACTCAGTGGGCATAGATCAAGGAACAGTCTGGGTGTGAAGGGACCTTACAGGTCATCTAGTTCCAACCTCCCCGACACGTGCAGAGACACCTTCCACTGGACAAGGTTGCTCAAAGCCCCATCCAACCCGGACTGGAACACTTTCAGGGATGGGGCTTCCACAACTTCCTGGGCAACCTGTTCCATTGTCTCACCACCCTCACAGTAAAGAATTTCATCTAGTATTTAATCTAAACCTGCCCTCTTTCAGTTTAAGGTCACTACTCCTTGTCCTGTTTACATGCCTTTGTGAAAGTTCCCTCTCCAGCTCTCTTGTAGGACCCCTTTAGTTGCTGGAAGGTGCTGTAAGGTCTCTCCAGAGTCTTCTCTTCCCCAGACTGAAGAACCCCAGCTCTCTCTGCCTGCCTTCACCAGAGAGGTGCTCCATCTTTGTGGCCCTCTTCTGGAACCACTCCAACAGGTCCATTTCCTTCTTATGCTGGGAGCCCCAGAGGTGGATACAGTACTCAACATTACCAAAAATCCTCTGAGACTGTGTTTTAAAGCAACTGAAATGACCTGGATTTTACAGCAGTATTCACTTCAAAATGCATAGATGCAGAAGCATTTTGAAGTGTTCAGGATATCACAATAAGAAAAGAGATTGGCCTTATCCTCTGCTCACTAGGACTGCAAACACAGGATTTGACGTTCTGACAGTATTTTAAACAAACATTTATAACTAGACTTACAGATCACAATTAACAGATAAGCAACCTAGCCAAAATAAAGATAGATCATTTAATGCAGCAAATTCAATATCACATTTAATGCTTTGGAAATCTTCCCTTCTATCTGGCTGCCAGGGTCAACATCTGCCTATTAATCTTTTTAGAACAATAAACATATCAGTTTGAGGCATCATTTTATGATTATAGGACTGGCTATCAGAAGGTATGTGGTAACAATAAAAACTCAGGAGTACTTACTGCTTAATATGCTTGAAATCCAGCACTTTTCAGCTTAATGCACTACTACTGGGAACACTAGTTACAACATCTAATTTCCAAGGGACATGAAATGTTCAAACCCAAGCAGGAAACAAAATTAACTAGTCCAAACCACAAGATTCTGAAGAGTAGTTTAAAATAACAGGTTTTTCCATTATAAACAGTAATATTTAACACAATATCCATGATTCTGAAACAAATTCCTGCATTTTGCCTTCTGTTTTTTCACTCATTATCCAACTTTGGAAAGGATGCCTCACAACAGTCCTTTCTATGGTATTTTAATAAACAAACAATTTTCAGACAACTTAATAGTGTCACAATAAGAGCTAAATTTCCCAGCATCTATAATAAGAGAAATTACCATTTGATTCCTCACATATTTTTTAAAAGTAGATTTTCACTTAGACCTTTAACAAACTATAGTCCTTTCCACTCAAGGGTGAGACACCAAACATAACAAGAGGAGAGGGAATTTCCCAACTCTGTAGCTCTGGTGTGAATCACAAAGGAAATTTTACACTTCCTTCCAAACAGATGTCATGGCAGAAGAAGTGGACACACCCTCTGCAGATGGATCTTCGAATGTCTCAATGCTGACAAAACATGTTTCAATTAAATTTTACATCCAGAATGACCCACTTCAATTTCTCATGAAGCTGTTGCAGCATCCCAGCAAAGGCTGTTCAACTTTTTCCTCGGCTGTCATAAGCTTCCCAGAGTTGGGAAAGGCCTGTTAGGCTAAAAGGACCTCAAAAACGACCTAACAGCTCAGTGCTCTTCCCAGAAGAAATTCTTCAAACATTTCTACAGTAAAAAGGGCTGTTTTCATACTTGTGTAATGCTTTAATCTGAACTAAATGTGTCAGATAACAGAGCAGTATCTGTTACCACACTCAGGGCTATCAGTAGGGAGCCCACCACTCTGAACATCACAAAATTTTTCTCCCAACTGGTGCCTTTTGGTTTAGTGGATTTTTCATGGACGACCTAAACAAAACTGCTCTCAGTTGGAGACTTTCTCAGAAATCTGCCACAAGTCTCCTGAAGTCCTGTAGTACTCAGATGCCACAAAACTAACACTGCTGTTGGTAAAAAAGGGAGAGATCCTATTGATGTCAGTGGTGCTGGCATGTGGTGCAGACACCAAATAACTGCACTTATTTCCTGCCTTTATTTTCTTCACCTGTCGTGTCCACCCTCACACTCCAGCACAGAAGCTTATCCACTCTGGAGGTGGTTGATGTTTATAGTATTGTCTTGGCACACCATGGAAAAGCAACAACGATGGGTTAAGTGTGCAATAATGTCTACCTCAACCCCTCACAAACTTCATTCACTGTAGCTGCTGTCTTCCAAAGAGCTGAGAGCTCATGCTGCAGCTCGCATGTAAAAATTTCTTTAGGTTCTTCCAGTTAACAAAACAGCACTGCAAAAATTAGAATGCTTCTGGCTGCCTGCAGATATTTTAACAAAATGGAAAAGAATATCCTTCAACCCACCTGTGAGTGACCCGCATTTGCTCTGTTGATAACAGCCCATGTTTCCTGCCACTCTTGCACAGCTTGAGAAGATTTGTACCACTCCTACTGCCTAAGCACCTCTTGAAGAAAAACACTACTCAGACTGCATGAGCTCAGAAACATGAACCTTAAGATAAACCAATCTACCTTTAGACAGACCACATATTTGGTAGCACAATGTTAAGTGTGCTGAGCTAATTAAGAGCTGATGATTCTTCTCCACAAGAGAAGAGCTTCTGTTAAGGGAAAACTCATATTCTACCAGATCAAGGTAACTAGTATGGGAGGGAGGAACAAAACAGAACAAAAAAAACCCGTGAGAACTGTAGTAGAAGTTATTCAATAATTATGCTCTCCCTTTTTACAAAATCCCCAAATATCCAGGAAATCACAATCAATTCTACTTCATGTAATACATCTGCTGCATAATCTGCTGGCTAGGCCTTTGATGTTCTCAAAAACACCAGTAAGTGTGATAAATAAATCCTCTCTAGTTATTTGGCTGCATAGCTCAACTAATATTTCACACAAGATCACCAGTATGAAAGCCCACCAATTTTCTCACCTGTTGGTATAATTGGATTAAAATTATTATATCTGAATAAAAGTATGCCTGCAGTGTGGTGTATCACTGGGGCTTCCATCTTTCTGTTCATTCAGCAAAGAGCTCTGCTGCACATTGTGAGGAACATTTGTCCTTTGTAACAAAGCCATGTGCACATTATAGTCTTGCATGGAAATCTTATACAATGTCAGAAGTGTTCCCTTATGTTTGGGGAGTACTTTGTCTGGACAGGTAGAAACCATAAAGCAATATGGAGAAACATTTCACCACGAACAAATGAGTTGTTGTGGATTTGTTTCGACTGCTACTAATTATTTCCATGTTCTTTACTTCCATGGCCCAAAAAGAGGGGTTTTAAATGATGTTATTAAGTTGATACATTTGTACTCATAAGAAGGAAGTCAGAAACCACTGTTTCACATCTGCTGTTTTTCATTTTGTACTTTCCAATTCCAAGGTTTCTCACTGACTGCACAGCACACAGCCCCTCCTGCTTTTTCTTCCCTTCCTCTCGACCAAAAATAGAGAAAAAGCCAACCCACATCAAACCACACTAAAATATATTTAACTTGTACTATCTTAATACTGCTAAAATACTGAATTTTATAAAAATTTCAAAATTTTGTGCCTCTATTTGCTCTTTTCCAATAAGCCCCTCAAGACAATAGCTGAAACATACAGTTATTTTTTAAACAAGCCTCTGTTGCTCTTGGCAAATATTTAAGCACTGTCTTTTGCCAGATTCTTTGCCAACATGAACTGCCTGGCTCCTTCCCATGGGGTTTACAGCCTCAAAAGTGTACTCATCCAGAAATGCTGGGGAAAAACAGGGAAATTAATGTAATTGGTAAGTTAAAAAGCAAATATGCAAGATCAATATAGCTTACGGTAAAGCCAGCATCCTTCAGCATGACTCACATTAATCCAATACGGATCGTACACAGCGCTTTCAGATGAAGAAGCTACAGCATCTTGAAGTCCTAACAACTTTTATAGCATGTCCTTGAAGTGTCCTGTTCCTTTCATCACTGCTGAGAAAATATCACAATCCCTTTACATTTTCTACCCATAATGATAGGGTGAGCAGTGCTGAGAAAAAAAATGCAATCACAACAACAGAGGACAAAAAACCATGATTCATAGGCACAGAAAGTAAATCACTAGGAAAGCCTGTCTTGTCCTCCTCTTTATTTTGCTCATAGGTCAAACAATCTTAATGAAGCCTTCTCCACACTCACTTTTTTGTTTGCTCTCTTATAGAGCACAGTTTTTTCAAACTCCTTAGTTACTTTTAAAAGCTATGCTTAAAGTCCTGCATGGGTTATACTGGATGTTTGCTGAAGACCTGCTACAATTGGAAGTATCAAAGCTAGAGGATAGCACCATGCTCTGCTCTGTGATTTACCTGCCAGCATCACATAAAGTTGTCAGTGGAAAACTATCAATGATGATTACTCCCACTGGGTAACCCACATCAGAAAAGGAAAGGCGCTGCTATCTAACTGCCTAACTTCCCTCTAACTTTCAACATACAAATGAAGGTTGTTAGCTGCCTGCAATTTTATCTCTTTACCTGAATAAAGGTGATAAATTACCCTATTACATTTTCATATGCAAATCTGAAGCTGGATTGATGTCAGATCAAGAATCTGCTTCAGCAAGTCTGCCTTGCTACATATTTCGTCAAGGACCTTTATCTGTTAGAAGAAGCAGAGGATAAAAAGTCTTTGGGCAATGGGGAGCAAACGGTGAAAAGGAGGAGAGAACAAAGGTGCATTTGCAGCACTGAGACACTACTGCACTGCCTTAGTCTGCCTTTCCTGGTTGGCATAGGTTGTAACAACAAAGTAACACAGATAACAGCATGCCAACATCCAAAATATTTTCTTGGGATCCCTGAACAGCCAAGCTAAAGTCTTTGCCATTGAATCTTCATTGCTACCTGGAGCTCCTCAAATCAGCTAGATGTAATTGCTAGCCTGGAGAAAGCTGCCTTGAAATGCTGAACAGAGATTCAGAGTGCTTGGAAGGGGCTTTACCACATTTCCTCTGGTGTTTTTATCCTGCTCTTGGCACACTTGTTCCACCTATTCTCCCAACCTTGCTCCATGCTATGCTTTTCTACTTTTTCCCTTGGTTTCTTTTTCCCTTTGAGTGACCTCTCTCTCCACCTCTTCTTCTACTCTTCATGCACAGCACAATGATGATGAAGATGAAACAACACCTGCATCTGAACATCATTCAAACTCATTCCCTCCGTCACGCTATTGACAAGCCTGAAGTCCAGTTCCAGCCACCTCCCACCACTCCAAATTCTTGTTCTTCTCCTTTCAGATAAAACGTTCTCCCAGACACAGTCTGAAATTACTGAGACACTAGTATTGACTGGTGTCAATACAGATCAGCAAAGAAATGTCAGATATTGAAATTTAAATTACTAGCACTAATCAAGTCAGCAATTTTTTCAGACCATAGAAGAGACAGTTCAGAGATCTCAAAAGTAAGAGGTCAGTATGCAAATCTAACCAAGAAACAAATTTAGGTCAAATCCTATCCCAGAATAACCATACCCATTTCCCACTGAGTCACAGTGTGTAGATGAAAAAATAACTTGAGTTTTAACCTTGTTTAATACTCTGAACAGGGGTAATCTAATAACAACCATCAGGACCTTATTGCCTGATGACCAAAGCAAATGGGCAGATGATTCTCTGCTAGAAACCCTGTCTTTGTTCAACATCATCTCCAGGGATGTCGAACCTCTTGGGCTCGTAAAAGGAATGTAAAGGAAATAGTTTATACTAACTCAGAATATCTACAAAGTGAATGGACTCATTAAAATCCTTAACAACTGAAGCTGAATGGCTTAAACATATTGATTTTATGCAGACCTGTGGTGGTGAAATTCCAATATAAGCTACAGTACTACCGTACTATTTTTTTTTCTGTACTATCTTTTCCTGTTCATAGAACCATCTATTGATGATGGGCAGGCATAATCCATTAAATTTTTACTTTAGGGGTGTTTTTTTAAACCATATGTTTATTGTAACAAAAAAATCCCTTACTTCTGAATTTATCCAGCTATTTTGAAAACTAGATGTGAAACTAAAAGAACAACATGCCCTTCCTACGGTATCTTCAGACATGCTCCTGGAGAACTGAGTTTCTTTTTGTCTTTTCAATCCATTTCTTCCTGAACACCAGAAAGGAACTTGAAACAATGATTTCTTTCCCCCAACCACTACTGAAAAAAACCCAGTAATTTCACATATTTTCCTTTCATAACCAAGAATCTTGCAACCACTTCAGGACATGCCAAGTTCAGGAATGACCCGATACAAATACGTGACAGAACACTAATAACAGAGAGTTATGGTGGCAGCTTCTCAGACACTATCACTTAATGTCAACAGGAATAGACTACTGTGGTAATCCTTAAGAATTCTGTTATAAGTTGTTTAAAGATATTTATTTAATGAAAACCAGAATACTTTCTATATAAACCCTGCAAAATTTCCAACAGCAGTAGACAAGAAACAGATCTATTTTATTTTAACCTGTAAAGATCAGATGCCTTAAGGTAAATAATTGCACCTCTGAGTTGTTTGGGGTGGTTTTTTTTCACATCTTTCTGTAGTCTTGAGATTAAATGAATATCTGCTTCACACTTCCCTGCAACTACATTTCAAATAAATACTCAGTGACAATTCTTGCCAAGTCTCTCCAGACTATCAAGGATGCACTGAGTATTTCTGCACTTCTTTGGAAGGCAAAGATATAGGCAACACACCCATCATCACTGAGGGCTTGCATCGTTGCTCTGAGCATATTTCCATCACCTCTGGAAAAGCTGTGCTTGTTTGTTGCTATTTCTTTATCTGTCAAGTCCTTCTTCCTTTCTTGGCAAGAGGAATTTTATAGCACAAGGCTTTTGCAGACAGAATTCTTCCTAAAACTTACTTTCTACTATATTTCATTCTAGAGTTTTAGCCATTTTTCCTGCCATCAGCAGCAACTATGCTTTAACAATCAGCTGCTATTCACTTTGCAAAACAAGAATGTTTCCAGGAGCATGAAGCTCTGCCTAGAGTGTTACAGGCTCACCCTTTCTCAATCCTTGTTGAGATCTGCCACAATGCAATATGTCATTCCTTCTCAGCACTTCAAATTTCAATTGACAGAATACAAGTTTTTTCAAGTTTTACAAAGACTTTAGCATGACTTTTCCGTTTATCTTGTTTTTATTCTCCTTATGTACAGTTAAGAAATTGTATTTCTTAGGTAGGGTGGGTCTAAGAAAACCTAGAAACCCAGCTTGCTTTCTATAACTGCTTGTAGGCAGCGGGAACGGGTGCCAGCTGCATTTGGAAGTATTGTTGTAGGCAGCAGTAGGTTCAGAGAGAATGTCATCTGCATCCAGTCAAAGCAAAGGACTCTCAGCAGGAAGAATGTTGTTTTTCCATCCTCAGAAACACTCCAGCTCTCTGGTCTCCTTGCTGTGTAATGCTGCTCCTGCTGTTTCCGACAGCTCCAGGGTTCCTTTCACACCCCGTCCCACCCTCTTCCTTGAGATGTGGGTTCGGGATTTCATTTCAATTTACTTGTGCTCTCTTCCTTAAAAGTATCATTAAAGAACTTACGTGGGAGAAGCCCTATTTAAACCCATCTAGGTTCAACAATGGCAATAAAAAATGATTGCATGGTTAAGCTCATAGAAAGCCAAGCACAAGACCTGGGCCAGTATTCTTTTAATCAAATAATTGCTATTCAGGCAAGACTTTCTATGCAACAATTATTTCTTTTTAAAAGCCCCCAAAGTACTTGAATGAACTCAAGCACTTGAGTGACTTTATTTAATTCCCATCATAATACTGTATTATAAATACATTGGAATATTTCTTAAGCTTTGTATATATTTTCTTTCCTAATCATACCACTAGAAAAATAATACCACACTCTGGGATAAAAGAAAAAACACTGTTATTGGGAAGAAGCTTCTTCTTTAGCTTGCCAAGCAGCTACCAGCCTTCCAAGCAGCAGAAATGGCATACAGTGGAGCTGCTATACAACACAATCAGTGGGGTTTAGAGAGTTGCTTTGCTGTTTCCAAACGTATAATGACTGTTCTGAAACGACTGTGTTTTGCATGAGGAGGATTTGAAGGGAAGCAGGTGGCCACTAACAACAGTAAACATTGTGCTGCTGTTAGGGATGGGGGAGGAGGAGGGCAAGAGCCTGATGGCAGAATATTTTGTTTCCCTATGACCATCTCAAAGAAACACTTGCTTCACTGCTGTGATACATCATCAGCCCACTGAAACTCTGGTCTCCAAAGGTTAACTTTTTTAAAATATGGTAATAACAATATAGCTAAATTCTTGCTTTCTCTTGATGATTTCATCATCACAAAACTTTCATACTGAGTAGTGCTATGCATAAAGGGACACCAAAGACTTTTGCATTTTCACAATATAGGCAATACAGAGGAAAGGAAAAGAAAGAGAGGGGAAGGGGAAGCAGAAAAAAATTGAGGTTATTTATTTGTCTTTAATAGGCTTGGATAACTTTCTGAGCATAAAGAAATCCACCACACCATGTAGACGTGACAGTGTCTGTGCTTCATCAAAATATTTTTAAACAGCAGCCTCTTTTACCTATAGCATGGATTGAATTCTATTCACCACGCAATAATTTCATACAGATTTTCCACAAGAAGGATGATCTCAGACTCCACAAAATACATCTTACCTGCTTCACTCACATTTCCAGTTACCCAGTCTAAATACTATCAACAAAATCAAATACATATATACAAACATATATATTTCCTTTGGGAAGAAATAATTACAGCACTCTGGCTCTGTTAACTTAGAGGGCAGTCCCTGGCCAAATCCCACTAATTATAACTCCCACCACCAAAATCCTGCCCTCACACAAGCAAAGGACTGCAGGGCTAGAATAATTTATAAAGAAAGTCAACCATGCCATTAGCAGGAGGTGAGCTGTGTGCTCTCCCCTTCTACCAAAAAAGCCAGAGTGGTTCTTGTATTTAATTAATCTACACCTGCTCTCATTTTTCTGGGGTTTGTGCCCATTTGTGCAGACTACCAAGATTATAGAATAGCACAAATGCATCCAGCAAAGTGCCCTTAACAGGCATTTGCTTGCCAAAAGAGAACTATCTATATTCTCAGTGAGAGTTAGGAGCATTTGTGGTTAAATGGGAAAACATATTAATAGCTTCCCTGTTTCTTCTCCTCTGCAGGCTAATGTACTCCAGAAAACAGATTTTATTTCAAAAGAGCAGGAATATGTCTGGAAGAGCTCCTTGTTAAATTACTGGCTACATACAGATAATACCGTCCTGGGGACAATTTTTTCCAGCTACTTTTAATGTGAAGTAGCATTTTCAAAATCATTTTTTCAGACAGCACTTCCACACGTGAAGAGCTTGAATTTTGATGGCCCCGAAGTAACAGTAATACTGCCTTTGCTGTAGAGCCAGCTCTGCAAGATACTAAATGTCCTTGACTTTCATTATTTAAAAGTGCACCTTTCCTGGTTGGATTTTACACTAAAAATAATCCTTTTAGGAATGCAGAGGACCCAGCAGGAGTCCAAAAATAATAATAGTAGTGATGTTAATAATAATTCTAATAATGAGTAGTTTATTGAGCCTAGCAGAATTTTACCCTACAAAAGGAGATGTTCCATATCTTGGTTTTTGTAGCACAGTACCAACTTTTCAGTTCAACTTTTGTAGGTCCCTTCCCACCAAATTATTCTATTTTAGTACATGTATCATCAGATAGAAACTGTCACACATTGATGTTAAGAGTTTGGTCAAGTGCATGTTTGTTCATCCCAGGGCAGGAAATTCTCCTCCTAAAGCAGTGCGAGAAACTTCACCTCTTTCGCAAGCAGATGCCTACACTCCTTCAGAGGGCAACCAATATGGATCAGCGAAAATGCAGATTAAGATAAACATCTAAAGAGTCAGCTAGGACAGACAGCATCTCCTGCTTAAAAGCCAATGTTGGTATTTTGGAAATAATAATTATTCTATCAACTGATGCATGGTAAAGATTGGCAAATTCGCAATTACTTTTTCTTACACATTCAGATATGCTAATACAGCTAGCTTATGTCATGTTACCTTTTAGCTTCTTGAACTGTATTGTTACTCTTCTGTTTTTGTATGCTCCACTTGTGCACTGCATAAGTATCACTTATTCAGTGAGTAGAAGGCAGGGGAGAGTGATGAACTTCCATTAAAATGGAAAACACGAGCCCAGAATATTTCATGTTAAGCATAGAGAGAAATTTGTTTTCTGATGAAAATAAAACAGACCCTTGAACTTAAAAGTCAATGACAGGAAAAAAATACCATGAAGATATGATTTATAGTAGTAAAAGAAAGTTATTCAGGAGTCAATAATTTTTCAAAAGGATTAACAGAGCATATGCAGCATTATCCATAATGAGATAGGGTAAGTATAAGAAGCTCAATTTGCATGCTATTTGGATTAAATTGATATTTAAACTGTTGATATCTAAAGTGCTGTTGTTGTGACAGTAGAGGTCCTATACAGCCTCTGAAAATTCATATAGTTCAGAGAAAATTGTAAAAATTGCAATCCTTTTCATATCTAGTGGGATTTAAACTATACAAGAAGGATGGTTTAGATGACTAAATTTCCTTTTTTTTACCATCAGGACACAGGGGCTGGCTAAAAAAAAAGGCACCAAGGTAACTTTTTGAATTCAGATCTATCTGCCTCTTAGATTCAACTAGGAATTTAAAGCCAAATGGAAAACAGTAGGTAAGCATGAAAGCTGAAGTAATTTATCACTGCTATCTTTTCAACAGATAAGCATTTCTTTGTTTGAACAAGCACACATTACAGTACATGAAAAGAAAAATGTTTTGGACAGCACAGCTTCCATAGGGCTTCTACAAATGAAATTTCAGAAAACATTTAGTATAAAAGTTTTGGTGCACAAAGAAGATTATTAATTTTCCTTCTGCATGACAAATAGATAAGTACCTCTATGCTAAACACAATTTTAAAGCACCATACACTGTTCAGGTTCATATTTTCAATGCTTCAGAAAGCACTAAGAAAAGTCCTCAAATTATTAATTTCTTGGCATATAAAGTTAAAAAAAAGCCCAAACAATTCAACTGAGAACCAGTTTAGCTGATAGATAATAACAACTGTTTTTCTCTAGATTGCCACTTACAAACCCAACGTTGAAACACCCTGATTTCTTTCCATCTCGTACATCAGTACCAGTCATAATGATGCTGCAGACCCTCTTGCTGCAACATCACTATCTTGTGTTTGTGCTGTCAGCAGCAGGCATATCAGCAATCTGGCTCACTTTTGGTCATCTCAGTGACTGATCGATGGAATTTAGTGAACGGCTCTTTGGATGGTGCATGTCCCATCCCAACTACTTTGGCTCAGCAAATTAAAGAAGAGTAAAGAACTATACAGTCCCTTCTTCTCAACAAATGCCTATGAGGGAAAAATACAATTCCTAATTACACAGAAAATATAGCTACCGTGAAGAATAAGAAGTAGAAATAAAGAAGGTTGTATTTGTGCCTATCAGGTAAAATGGAGGAGATTCTAATATGTAGTCAGATGTGTTTTATAAGTGATAAAGACAACTGGAATCTGGAAGAATTAGTAGTAGAGGAAACAAATTATTATTTTGATTTTTTATTGTTTTCTCTTCTATATGATTAATGAAAGGCAGCCAGGTATCTATTGCATTGGGACTCCAGTGCCGGATGTGACTGCTGATGCACTGATCCTATCAAAATGGAAGGGGGAAAAGAAACTTTAAGTAGAATTAGAGGTTATAGCAAATCAAAACCATTGTACCAAATGTTTCTATCAATGTAACCAATCTGCAGAGACAGAAAATAGGTTGCCCAATCAACCCTTTGCCTGCCACTATGGCCATTGGAAAGAAAAGGAGAATCGAGTTCTCTTAAGAGTGAATGCAAGCACATAAACTAAGGAAAAAAGAACTAGAAGATTGTCTGTAGACAGTTCAAGAAGAAAAGACGAAAAGGTAAAGAAGAAAAGACAACAGAAAGGATCCTAGAGGCTCTTCTCTGTGTCACTGAATCTTTGAGGAAACCAAAGAATCTACAAAGGAACAAAGAAAATACCTTTTGGAGAAGAAAATATCTTTTTACAATGGGAAGGGAGGGAGGGAGGACTAGAAGCTAAATGTGGAAGCCAGATACAAACAAAGTTAAATCAGTGAGAGGAGAGAGAAGCTGCAGTATGCACAGGAGCTTGTCCATTTTATTTCCATGTTCTCAAAAGCAATGTCAAAAACCACACAGTTTTAAAAAAAATAAAGATCCAGTCCAGGCTTGCAGCCCTTGCATGCCACATGTGGTGCTACCTTCCTTTTTGCCCTGGGCCTCCAAAAACACTCAGCCCTGGTATTCAAACTTGAGGGTAGAAGCAGATCTCTGAAGAAGACCACTCCTCTCCTAGTCCTTTAAAGAGTTCTTGACTAGAGAACATATTTTCTGCACACTTCAAATCTTACAAGGTTTCTTATTTGAGCTTTTAGTTTATGGCTCCCAGAAGAGGCTCAATTCAAGAAACTCAACTGATGGGCTTGCAAATTTGTCATATGCTTCTTGAGACATTCACTACTTATAAATATGGTGAAGCTGTGTACATTCTTCCATGGATGACAATCCCTTGCTCTTTTGACCTAACATGACACAGTTCTGCACACCTGACCAGGCAAAGCCTGGCACATTCCCAAACCAACCTGTAAAGAGGCCAGAACAGTGCCATAAAGAAGTCTTCACCAAAGAGCAAGCTAGGAATGACAGGTGTATGCATATATCAATGGATGAATCTATAGCTGGGCCATACCCACACCAGAAGAAAGAATTTCTCAACAGTTTTTTCCCTTTCAGATTCTCAAACGGACAGTGTGAAAATTCATGTCTACTGAACTGGAGGCAAAGAGAAATGCAAGAAAGATGATAATGTGGCACAATGAGGTGACAAACAAGACAACAATAAGTCTGCAGTGTAAGAAAGTTATATAACCATTTTCTGAGTTGCCTGTACTTTCTGTACCACTCAGAAAAATACCTATACTCTTCCAAGAGAGCATATTGCAGTGAGTCCCCGCACTGATTTAGGATGGTTGCATTTACCTTTCCTTATAAGTCATCAGAGAGACAACTGTACATTGTGTAAATACAGTTGGGACACGAGTTAATTTCAAACCTATCACATAATCTGATGAGATTTCCCTGGAGATCTCCTAGCACTTTGCAGCACTGTGAGCCATTATTTCCATACTTATTGGAAATAACGTCTGAGCCCAGCCAAGGCACAATATTCCCACTGAGAGTTGTCATGACGGGAATAGAATTAATTCATATTGTCACTGGACATATCCAGGGTCTTTTTGGCATTACTACCACGTATCCCAAAATATATTTTAATCCATGACAATATAGTATACCATATAACATATAATTTGGGGCATCCTAAATTTCGACATAGATTCCCTTTTACATATAGAGACTGCATGCCACATTTCCCTGTTTACAGAAGCCTGATGCAGCTCCATCATCTTCAGTGGTCAAGCTTCTGGCTTACACCCCTGTGGAATCAGAACTGTATCTGCAACATGAGAGAAGCATTCAAGATCCTTTTAAGATGCAATTTATTAGAGAGACAGACCTTAATCACAATGAGCTGTGATGCTGGCTGTCATACCTTAGAGGATGAGCAAGCAGCTATATATTTTTTTTATTGCAGTTAAATTAATTCACACTTCTTATGAAGTTACTTATCTACTTTAAGCATTCTCCATGTGGCTGCTGTCACCAGATGTGGACAGATACCTTTGTGCTTCACTATAAAACCAGCCATGCTGGAATTTTTGGATGAACTGAAGACTCACTTATGTTAAAATCATTTTTAGATTTCCGAGCCATTCTCCAGAAAACTTTCACCAAATATTTCTGGTTTACTTTTGCAAGCAAATGTTCTCCATTTATAGTTGATCTGTTTTTCTTACCTGATTCATACAAGCATGCTTGTAACACTGCAATTTGTCACCACGGAAACAACTGTTTGGTCACCATAGCTGATGTCACTGAATGAATCAAGTACAAAAATCATGGAAAATATTTTTAAAAAATCCAAAAACATCAAGCAAACAGCTTTCTAAACAAATTCATTAACAATTTGGAACTACTCAGAAAGAAATTCAATTAAATATGATGCAGTAGTTTTAGTTTTCAGAAAATTTCAGGGTTTTTTTAACTTTTTATGTTTCTCTGTGGTTGGCAGCCACTGAGCAAAATCCTGTAAAATGGGTTCTAGCAGCCCCACCTCACAGCCAGCACCACAACTCACAATGAGATTGCTGCAGCTTCAAACCCATCTCTCCCAAAACTTTCACAGGAGGCAGAGACACAGCAGTCTCCTCCCTGAGGGTATGCTGAGACCTGACTTGTCCACTTAATTAGCCACTTAACCATTCTAGCAAAAGAGGCTGAACATGCAGCTGTCTGCAAACAGCCTACCATTGCCCAGCAGCTTTAAATATTATATATCTATATCTTTATCTATCTCCATTTTCCTGACAGAAATAACCGCAGGCCAGAAATCTTTTCAGCTGCTGTGCCCTACCCATGTGGATGCTGCAGTGATGTCTATTTTATGGATCAATGCTGACTTTCATCCAGGATTCTGTAAAGCTTTGAGGCAAAAACCTTGGAAAGGGAAAGAGAGGTACCATTTCATAATCCAGGGCAGCCTTTTGGAGATTTACCCATAACTCAAGTACAAATCCAGAATAACCACATTTTTATTTAAATTGTATATTTCTGTATTTAGTAGGAAAGTAGATAAACTCATGTATTATTTTGGCTAACTTACAAACTTCTTATATCTACTGGTAACACAGCTAAAAATGGCATTCCAAGGTGATTCTAATTTTAGAAATAATAATAAACCTATTTACCCTACTAATCCTAAAGTTCTATAATTTTGCCACATTTTGCATGAAAAGATAAGCTCAACTTTATTTCTCAAATTGTATCATTGATGCTGCCTTAGAAGCAGCCACTTTCATCACTATCACATGTAAAATCTCTGTGGGATTAAACTTTAGGAAACACTTCCACAAAAAAAAAAAGTGTCTCTAATTAAATGTAATTAATTTACTAGTGCCCTGGAATTGCAAGTATTAAAAAAATAATATCATCCTCGAGCAGTTTTGCTTTGCATGTGATAAATGCTACAATCACTCTTTTCAGTTAAAATACAGAGGAAATAATATTAGGTGACAGCAAAGTTCATCGCAGCAGGTCAATTGAGATTGTCAGGATTCATTAGCATGTGTGTGACTGGTAAATAATTGAGTTAATTTTAGGCTGAGTGACATATTTAGAAAACTATGAATCACCTTATTTTGTGAATTTAATCAACCTTTGCTCTTCCCTGGATAATTCAGTGTACATCTGCAATATTAAGTTGGAACTGACTCTTCACTCTGTTGCCCTCACAAATGCTAGTGGTTTGCAAAATTTCAAAACCATCTACTGTATTAAATGCTGGCCTCCAACAAAGATTTCAATGCAAATAAAGCACCATAACTACAAAGAAAACAAAAGTTAAAAAAAAACAAACACGAAAACAAAAAATAAAAGCCCAAAAGAACTTCCTAGAAGCTGAAGAAGTTACTTTCTTCAACTGAAGTATTAGCAAGATTTATGCTGAAATCTCTATTTGCTCTGTCTCTAAGAATAAAAATGCTAAAGTCCGCAAGATAGCAAAGCAGAACAATTATTTCTCTGGAAGCTTTCCCAAAAAATAGCTTCTGTTTGAAAAATTTAGTCAATCCTCAAATGCTTCTTTGTGACACTCTGTTAGCCCAATTATCTCACATTACAAAACAAAAACATTGCACTGCATATGGATGTTCCAGCTTTGGCTCTGAAAAATGCTACTTTCAACAGCAGGAAACATCTTTTCTTCAAAACTTAGCCTCATTTGGAAGTAAGTCACAATTCCTAGCTAAAGTGAGCTATTCATTTACTTTTCATTGGACATCTTCTGATCTGTTAGAGGGTTTCTCTTCATTTCTGGAAGAGAATCTTCCTATTAGCACTAGATTTGATATTGAACATGACAATATTTAGGTAACCATGGGCTTTTCTGTGTAAAATTTGAGCTGTGATATGCACTAATAAAAAGAGCAATTACTCATCAGTTTTGTAGTTTGAATATGCAAATAAGTGGCTTGTGGATTACTGGCAGCTACAGCTTGGGCTCTGACACTTAACTGTTATTAATACACAAAGCAATTAATGTAATTATAAATATGGGGAAAATATCAACATTATTTACACTAGTTAGTTATTAGGAGGCAAAATACTTTGTCAGCTGTAATACAATACAAATTGCTGCACAGCGTTCAATATGATTATAACACACATATATTCAAAGTACTACAGTTTATATTCTAGGTCTGTCCTCCAGGGATCAATTTATGATACTCTGTGCTGGGTATTTTATCTTGACAAAATAAGGATCCCTTGTTCACATGTAGGTATATTTGGCTACCACACACTTTCTGTGTGGGTAGGATTCCAGATCCAACCCTTGCACAGTGAATAGGGATACACATGATACACATTGGGACGCATGGGAGGCATCATTACAATCTGCACAGAAAGCACAACACGAGTGTGCACCTGCCTCTCCAATTTGGAAACATTTTCCTCAAGCAAAAACATAACAGAACTAACAGCAGCTTGTATCCATTTTCTTCATTATTGGCATTGGTTTCTTGAGTGTTCAAGCTAAAAGTCCCACTTGGACATCTACCATCTAAGCCCCATGCATGCACAGGATGTAGTGACAGGCAGTGACTCTGCAGGGGAGGTTTGGGAGGTCTACTGAAATGATCCATGCAGGTGACAGCCAGCTAGGTGAGCAATGTAACATAGACAAAACTCACTCATATAGGGGACTGCTGCTTTCTTGAATACTCAAACTCATTGATCCATTTAAGCAGAAGAAGTGCCTTCATTTTCCCTCATTTTCTTGCACTTGGAATTAAACTCCTGTTCAGAATCAATGGTGTTACAAACAGTAGCCCATCTTAAACAAGACTATTTCAAAGCTCCTTATTAGTGCTTTATTTCTTAAGTCTGACAGCTGTGTTACCCATTACTGACATCCTCAATTATTAACACTATGTGTTACTGGGTAGCATATGGCAGGTTTAGCAGCGGGACTCGGCCACGACCGTTCCAGTGAATTAGGAGAAGTTGCTCCCAAGTACCAAAGTGGTGTCCTTGTAATCACCTATCATAAACACACATTCTCCTAGCTCTGCCAAAGGAGACAAATAGTTGCAACACCATGCCAAGTCAGAAAAGCAAAATAACTTTGATTGATAAAAGGGACAACACAGCAGAGGTGCATATTACTAAAAACACAGCGCGCCTAGATGGGGAAGCAAATTAAAAATTAACAGGGAGCTGCTAAAAGCTGACACTTTCCCTAACCAAAGCAAATTGCTACTGCCCAGTTCATAATGGCTGATGCACAGTCCTGCTTTATTTCCCAGCTGCTCCATGAGACTGATTCAAGCTCACTGAAAACAGTCTTTTTTGGATGCAGTCTCAAGTAAGAACAAGAACAGACCAAATATCTCAGTCTAATTGATTAAACAGTTCTGCTTAATATCATTATCAATGGTATGGATAAGGGGATCAAGTGCACCCTCAGTCTCCTTGCAGAGGACACTAAGTTGGGTGGGAATGGTGATCTGCTGGAGGGCAGGAAGGCTCTGCAGAGGGATTTGGACAGGCTGGATTGATGGGCCAAGAACAATTGCACGAGGTTCAACAAGGCCAAGTCCTGGGTCCTGCTCTTATGTCACAACAACCCCATGCTACAGGCTTTGGGAAAAATGGTTTGGAAAGCTGCCTGGTGTAAAAGGACCTGGGGATGCTGGTTGACAGCCAGCTGAACATAAGCCAGCAATGTGTCCAGAAAAACTTTTCTATCAAATCATGGTTGGATAAGGGAGAAGTACTACTTCCCTACTGGTTACAGAACAGAAGATCCATGTGTTACTTTTTCCTGGTAACTAAGCAAAAAGTCAGTTTTAAAGTGTTTCCAATGAGGTAAAGTATTTGTGTTTTTAAGAAAGCTTAATGCAGAATTCAGACTATTTCCTGACAGTTGGTATCTGAAAGTTCTTTGTTTGATCAGAACAGCTTCTTTTTCTTTAAAGAAGACTAATTTGCTTAGATGGTATAGAGTATGTATTCAGTGTCCCCCTTCCAGGTGTCACATCTCAACACAGTGTAAGTCACTCTGCACCTCTGGAGCGGTCTTGTGAGCCATACATGCCTTCAAGACTACCAGCCACCTCCCTGGCCCCCACAGGAGGGGACAACCAAAGGACTGCCTCCACAATGGGTGACCGCTGCCGGCTGTCACTTGACAGAACGCCCATGCAGCAGTGCTGAGGGGCTTATGCCCTGTGCCAGG
The DNA here is from genome assembly GCA_013399945.1 of Ploceus nigricollis. Classification (NCBI taxonomy): domain Eukaryota; kingdom Metazoa; phylum Chordata; class Aves; order Passeriformes; family Ploceidae; genus Ploceus; species Ploceus nigricollis. The sequence goes on along the minus strand of VXBC01002573.1, from coordinate 97,959 downwards.
GCTTTGTTCCGTGCACAGCCCTTCCAGCTGAACTTCCAGTTTCTGCCTGCTTGTCACATTTAACATTACATTCTGTGTTTAATGTTTCAGCTTTGTGTGAAGTTTTTTTAAAAAAAAGAAAAGCTGGAGCATGCCAGTTACTCCTCTGAGGTTTCAGAACACAAACTTTGCAGTTCTTCTGCTGTTTGGCACAGGCTGCCACAGATGGAAGACAGATATCTGTCCGCCAGTGTTTAAAGAGGACCAGATTTTTTGTTTAAAAATTTTTGCTGTTCAGCACTTACAGCCATACAATCAGCCAGCCCAGCCCTTCCCTTCATAACAAATGCATTCACAAACTGAACAGGGGAGACCATTGCCTGCACAGGATTCACACACCCAGAGATGTCTGGGGCACATTGGGACTGCCTTGATGGATAGTTTTGGAAAGAAAGTGGCCAACTTTTTCTAACCCGGCTTGAAAAGCTCTGAAACTCACATACCCTTCAACCGCAAGGGAGCTCATTTAATGACAAGGAAAACAAAGCTGTCCAGTAGCCTTTTCAGCAACATCAGCCAGGAATTTGCTAATTTTGAGTTGTTCCAACCCAAATATCTGAGGGAAATTGTTGAATTGGTGCATGCTCTTGCTAAATCAGCTGTGTTCCCTTACCTGCTGATGGCTGCCGACTTAGCCTGACCTGAAATACTCCAGCTTCCTCCCCCCAAGCATTACAGTCGCTCTCTGCTATCACACCTGATCTTTCATAAAAGTTCCTGCACCTTCCAGGCTTGTCACAACAGCCCTTCGAGCATAAGTTGAAAGCAACTTGACACAACAGATTTCCTTTTTCTCTTGGAGACACGCATATGCCACAGAGACTGCAGTTCACCACCTATACACTTCAAGCACTCCTGAGCATGCCCAAGTGGGATAGCACTTTTGCAAAGTGGGCAGCACTGCTGCTTCTTTTTCTTCATCCTTTTTTTTTTTCCCTTTTAAAGTAAAAAAGTGGCTAAAGCAAGTCTGTTTTGAGGTTAAATTCCTAATTTATGCTCAGTGAGCTGTCTTGTGCTGTGTCCAAAACTGGCACAGAAACACTGTTGACTTTTCCTGGAACCCCTATGCATAGCCTAGCAAATGAAGCTTTCTCTTCTGCTCCAGCATCCCTGGAGCCTGAATACTTCAAGGATTAAGGATTTCTTGCTTATGCAGAAGGGTGGTGCCTGCATGGCTGTGTGCATGCAAGGAGAAATGTTCAGGAGCAGCAGAAAGTAAGCTATGTCACCGAAGTCCTGCAGTGCTCACTCCTTTCTTCCTTTCTGCATGACACCTTGGGGAAAATTCAGGGAGAAAATGAATGCTGCAAAATGACAGGCACTGGGCAGTGTCTGGAGGAAAGCAGGTAAACTTGCTACCCCAGGGACAAGGGCACGGCTGGCAGGAGGGGAGAATCCAGACGTCTGGTTCGCTCCCAGCTGGGGATTAAGAAGTCGCAGGTGAACCAGGGCCAAGTGCGTTACTAATAGCAGCAGCTTCCTGCTCAAAATAAGAAGCAGGTTCACACATTTGTTCTCCAGTTGGGTTCAGATGTAAGCTGCAACACAGATGTTCACAGGGCACAAAGGGGACACCCAGCAGAGCTGGCTGCAAAAGAAAATTTACAGGAATGACAGCAAGTTGCCTTTTACAGCAGGCTCTCTAGAGAGGCAGTAAAAGGGAAGCTCATTCCGCTATGATTTTTTTTTCCTGAAACTCCTCCTTGTGTAAGGTCTCACTACAGCTAATCTACAGAGACTGCAAATGAATTAAGAAGAGCAGAAAACACAGGAAAGCAGAATAAAAAAGCAAAGTAGAAAACAAAGCAGAAGAAATGAGAGTGAAGAAATGTATCACAAAAGGGAGCAGTAAGGGCACACCAATAGATACGAGAAATATTAGGAAAACATAAACATCAGAAACATTGATCTTTTGCACACACTCTAAAAGGATGATTAGACATCCCATAGGATCCTCCGACAGGCCTGGACACAGGTCTGAACATCCAGGAGCTCTAGCAGTAGGACATTAGGTGATCCAGGCAGGTACCTGACCCCAAACATAAATTGGAGACAACGGTTCTTCTCCAGCTTTTGCTAAATATCTTGGGACCTGCAGGTGAAGCACACTATGAAGATATGTTGCATTCAAATTCTTACAGAATAAGCAACTAAGTGCAAAAATCCATTTTTGTGAATTTCACGCATAAGCATTTAACCTCTCCCCATTTTTAAATCTCTTCAAAGCTTCTCACACAGATCAAGGTAAGTCCAGCTGTTACATCCAGTATTCAAGAAACCTTTCACTCCTTCAAACTGAAATGAATCTCAAAAGAATTGCCTAGGTCTATGAACTCTTTGGAAAGAATAAGAACTTCTAAATCTTCTCTCATTTAACTTTCTCCATTGCTAGGCGTTCAGCAGAGATTCAAGAACCATAAACTGTGACCTGACTTTTGAAAAAGAAATCACCTGAAAATTGCTTTGTTATATGCAAGAATGTATTTCTGAAATTGCCTGAATATTTTCTGTAAATGAAGTAAGATGTGAGCATCACTAAAACACCTAAGAAAATTTCCAGGAACTTCAATGTACCCAAGTTTTCAACTTTTTTGTCATTTCCTTTCCATATTTAGTTATATTCATACTTTTACTACATTCAACAGTTGCAAAAAAGCCCCAAAAGAAACACAGATGTAAAGCCAGATGAAGCACAGCCTCAAGTAAGGAGGGATCAAGAGAAGAGCCACTTCCTCTCACTGATTTTACCTTCAAAACTTCTTACTTGCTTGTTGAGACTCACCTTTTTGTTCACTCTGAAGTTAAGTTTGTGGGTTTGGCTAAACATTAATCTCTGAGCAACTGTGAACGTCATACCCTTCCGAATTTCTGTCCTACAATAACCATGTGCTATTGAAAATTCAGCCTGCAAAGATCCATCACATTGTCCCGTTCACAGCAACTGAGATTTATCAAGAGCTGTAAGAAGCTCAGCATTAAACTGTCAACAAAACTCACACAGTGCAAACCATCCAACACAAAGCATGAATGTGTCCATTACACGTACCTATTTAATGCAGATACTTCCCGAGTTTCAAGAATCATATAATCTTGAAGAACTGCCTCAAGTTCAGAATCCAAGATCTGATAAAAAAAGAATATATATTTTTAAAGTCATTAAAAGTATATGGCTTAAGCATATAAAATGAAAAAAATATATACTGTGCAAAATTACTACTTAGAAATGAGCCCATGAGCCAGTCCTTCTGAAGCTGTGCATCACCTGAGAAATGTTGTGGGTGATAACAATGATGGTACAGTAATTTATAGCACATTACATTTAAGGTATATAATATTGTATAGATTCTTAAGCAACTTCTACACATGAGTTCAAAATTAGTAGAAAACTCGAAAAAAACCCAAAAATTTTCAAATAGTAATTTTGCTACAATCACTTGCAATGAAAAAACAAAACCAACATATTGAGTATGAAAAATTGTCAGTGGCATATCAGAAAATAGAAATTATTTAGGAAACCACAAGCATCCTTACATACATTTAAGGAGTATTCTGCCTTTAGCTTGCAGCAAAACGGTGACATGAATAGGGAAACAACATGAAAAATCAAGGGTATCCTTAAATGCATTATTTCTTTAATGTCCAAAAATGCTGAACCTGGCAGTTCTGTTACAGGTGTGAAATTCTGGATGTACATCCTTGTAAAGATACATATAACACCTAATCACAATTAGTCCCAGAGTCTCTGTAAGTTTTCCTGGTGATTCTCACACAGTGACCCTGAGCATAATGCATTTATTAAATCTGAAGCGCTTAACAAGGCAAAAAGGAAGAAGATGCAGCAGTAGAAAGAAACAGGCTCAGCAGACTAAGGAAAGACACAAAGAAGAAAAAAAAATAAGGAAAAATGGGAAGAACGTTCACGTGTCCAAATGCACCTGGTCTGGTATCTGTTCTGTATAATCACCATCATTAGTATATGTTTTATTGAGTATTTTGGTGGCACTATTGGCAACTTGGCATTCTGCAACAAGAAACACCATTTCACACAGTACTGCCACACGGACTCTTAAAGATAATTAAGAGCCTATATTAGAAAAAGTCTTGTCTCTTTTCTTTCCACGGAGTTTTTCCTGAGCTTTCCACAGCAGCTGTCCTACTGGTACCGACCACATGATTCCCAGTGAAGGCAAAGAGAATCAGCTACAGAATTGTCTATGCCCGCTATGCATCAATGGTCACCTGGCTGGCAGCACCTATGTGTCCCAGCTGGAGAGCAGACATTTGCTTCTCCAAAGGATCAGCCCACCCAAGGAGTCCTGGACTCCCTCTGTTCCCTTCTGTGAGCAGGTAATTTTCAAACAGAGATGAAATGTAAATATCAGCATGGATAATTATTTCACTGCTCGTTTTTTGCAAGATAATCAGACAGAAAGATAAGACTCACTCTGAGGAACAGAAGCAGTAGAAATTTTTATCCAGCAACAGCATGAGAGATTCTGCCAATTCTTCTTACAAAAGCAACAGTTCGTTGATTTGTAGCTGCTGCCTACTTTCATGTGCAAGAACAACAGAAATCCCTCACTGGTCTTCTCTACATATTTTCAGGCAATCACTACAAACATGGCAACTTCTAGGATTATTTATTCTATGCACTGTGTAGCCATTCCTGCTGTTGATGTCAGCTGCAGACAAGCTAGGCTCAGAAGCTCAGATTCAATCACACAGGCATGAGTAACATCACTACATCTCCACCCTTTGCACCTCCTACTCAATTCCCCAAAAGAGATTTCCACAATAATGCATAATCACAAAGAGAATGTCATTAAAGTGAATCTCAGCAGAATGCCACTTCTAAAATGAGTGGGAGCTACTTATTAGATAATACCAATAAAAATCTGCAAGATCAGAAGGTGGTCAAAGTTTACCCTTCATTTTCTACAGTAATGTCCTCCTTTTTTTTCTACAGTAATGTCCTTCCTTTTTTCTACTTTTTCATCAGTTAGCCTTGTAACAACTTTTTCCACATAGAATCACAGAAAATCTCCAGTTGGAAGGCACCCACAGAAGGCATCCAAGAATCACTGAGTCCAGCTCTCTGTTCCTTGCAGGACTACCTAAAACTAGGCCAAATGACTATGAGCATTGTCCGGACACTCTTTGGATTCTGACAAGCTTGGTGCCGTGACTATTTCCTTGGGGAACCTGCTCTAGTGACTGACCACCCACTCAGTGAAGCACCTTTTCATAATGCCCAATTTGAACTTCCCTGCAACTTCATTCCATGTCCTTGAGTCCTGTCACTGGTCCCCAGGGAAAGGAGATCAGCACCTCCAGCTCTGCTGGCCTCTCCTGAGGCACCCCCTAAGCTATGTTTTCCCTCTTACTTATGCCCTTCATTTCTTACCCAATTTATGACTGCCCATTTTACCTTCACTTGCAAGGCCTCTGCAGTTGACAACAAGCACTCATCTTACCACACCTTGACAGGAATTACCACTCATCAGATGTAGCACGTTAACCACCTACATGTATGCTGTTCCCTGGCTGAAACATCTTCAGCCAAGTGACTTTGACAATAGGTAGAGATTCCAGGGACTGAACTGTCAGGTCGCACAAAACTTGTGCCATAAAGGTAACCTTCAAACTGACCAGGTGTAAAACCCTACTAATTTGATAATGCATGAAATTATATTTCTCACAGACACACTTCAGGGGATTGTTGACCTGAGAATTTCTTATGACATATTTACAGAGAAATGCTATGAATTATTGCACGGCTGAGACAGCTCTGTGACAGAATGTTTGCAACCAAAGATAAGAACAATTGTGTGTTAAGTACAAGCACACAATTTGCAGTGCATAATATTAGCAGGGTTTATTTTGGAATTGACCACCCACCTGACTGTTCCAAAAAACCTCCTGGAGTTGCTACAAGATGCCAGAGAAAGTTTTCACTTGTAGCAGACTTTCTGTCTTTAATAACACCAGCTGTCACTTTTACAAACACATTATGCCCTTCACATATTATCCCATATTCTGCAAACACCAAAAAACCCCAAACTCTCCCACAGTTACTAACATCTGCTTCGCTTACTGATTCTGACAAACTGAAGGACAAAGGCATGATTTAACAGATTGCTCAGCATAAAGCAGCTATGCAGTCCACAGACAGATTCATCAAATGCCCCTGTCAGAGAGCTTTACAAAGCGCAGCTTAATGAACGTATGCAAATTGCTGTAATATATAAAATGCCTGATACCACTTCCAACAAGTAACATGCCTATGAAATCTATGGAGAATGGTAAGATAGATCAATCCAATTTGCCTTTGAAATAAAGTGATTTGGTTTCCTACAGATAATTTCACTCTTTTTTTTTTTTCTTTAATGCCCTGAAGCACACATTACATACAAAGAACTACTGCTTTAGGCACTGGAAGATGTGATTATTCAATAGAAAAAACACACAGCAAGAGACAAACTGGAAGCACACTGGTACTCCTCAATATTTTCCTTCAATGTTTTGACATGCTGGCACTTTTAAAAAATTGGTTTTTCCAAGCCTTGTTGCATTTAAACAGCTCTTATTTTTTTCTGCTGTTGCTTGATGTGAGGCTGAAGCCTGATTGCAAGTCAGGCTGATATTTACAGCATGAGGAAATGCTCAGATATGAAAGTGCACCAGAAAACAACATGCATACAGGATGATTGCTGCTGTTTTCAACATTATTGATCTAGAAATTTGATCTTTTTTTTTTCCCATCAAGATAAGGAAAGAATAGCTTATGAGCTAAAATTATTTTCGATGGGAAAAAATCAACATTTTCTAGACCTTTATCCCTCCTGAGAACTGAAAGCTCCTTTCACCAACTGACTTGAAAAAAAATGTATAAAAATACGCTTGTGTTTTTTTCATAGAAGCTAAAACCCACAATCATCCTTTAAGAACTTTGTGGAAAAATAAACAGAACTTCTCTAATTTTTTTTACTTTGGAAAAACAACACATGAAAAAGAACACGGCACAGTATGCGTGCATCAGAAACTAGAAGGTGCAAAGTTCCTGGATCTTGGCTTTACCATTTACATTTAAGGCCAGGCAGGTGTGAAAGAGGACTGTGAAATACCACAATTATCTCTTTGTCTCTCATGCTGGGACCATAAAAGGAAAAGGAAGCTAGGTAACACTTTCTCGGGTGGTTCTTGGTTAAGTTATGTTATGTTAGGAGATTTCCCAGTATAGTAGTCGAACAGATAAAACAGTTTCAACTCTTACTTTATGTCACAGTATGATAGAATCACTTAGGTTATAAAGACCTCTGACATCATCGAGTCCAACCATTAACTCAGCACCGCCAAGGCCAGCACTAAATCATGTGCCTAAGCACCACATCTACGTGACTTTTAAATACTCCCAGGGCTGGTGACCCAACCACTTCCCTGGGCAGCTTGTTCTAATGCCTGACCATCCTTTTGCTGAAGAAATTTTTCCTCCTATCCAATCTAAACTTTCCCTGGCACAAGTTGAGGCCATTTCTTCTCGTTTTATTGCTTGTAACCTGGGAGAGGAGACTGACTCCCTACCAGTTTGCAACTTCCTTTCAAGTAGAGAGGGGTAAGGTCCTCCTAGGCCTCCTTTTCTTGAGGCTAAACAATTTCAGTTTCCTCGGCCGCTCCTCACAAGGTTTGTGCACTAGGTCCTTCGTGCATTAGATGTTTCTTGTTAAAACAGAAGTAATTGCTGTTACTGTCAAAGCTAGACACAAATTTTGCTCAGTGCCTTAGGCAAAATGACCAAGATGAGCAGTACTTGGTGCAGGAGTCTCAAATCTCTCTATCATGGGACCACAGTTTCTGCACTAAGAATTAACTAAATTGTAAAATAAGAGTCCAAGTTGGAATATCATGTCAGAAATGTATTGTGATCTCCTCATTTTAAAGGCACTAACTTGTAAAATCCTTTCCATTCTGTTACACTAAATATTCAGTATGTGCCAGGCACCGTGTAAAAAGCTTTTATTTCTGTGCAAATGAATATACATTAGAGTGAGTGTTTATAACATTTTTCTAGGTTTGGGTTTATATAACTGACAATTAAGTGGTGATATCTTTAACACTATGTATCACTTCTACATGCCAGTATCACTTCTAGATGCCAGTTAGCAATATTTAACAAAGCAGGCAGTTCTCATTTTTATGTCTTTTGTTTTTGTATTCAGATTTGGTCCTCCAGCTCTGCATTCAGTCAAACACTAAAATCAGGGAATAAATGAACATGACAAGCTTTCCTTTATTCTACCTCATTTCTCAAACTACCTCTTTCAGCTTCCATCATTACCATGCCTGTTTTAAATTTGTTCTTTTTAACATAAATCTCCAAGTACAGAAAAATCTCTCCACTTTTGACTGTGCATCAAGGCCAACAGATTCACAGCTGATATAGGTAACAAAGGCAAATTAAGGAAGTTCCATGTCACACCTCCTCTCTTATCTCCTGAACCTATATAAAATTATACTGATTATCATAAGTAAAATTAAGCCTCCTAACTTTTCTCTGAAATAGAGATAAAATTTTTATTCTTGGGAGTCAATCATCTTATAGTTCCCTTAAGATGTAACATCTAATAGATTTTAAGGTACAAAAAGAGCCTCAAATACAGATTCCAGATTCAGTTTAAGAAAACAGCTTCAATAAAGTATATTAATGTGCAGATCATCATTGACAAAATTACAGTCACACTTTGTGCAATAGAGTGTGCTACATGATAATGCACAAAAACATTTTTTAGTCTGTTACCTTGTGGTGGTTTGTCAGGGTTTTTTTCTTCAAGAACAGCAGCATTTAAAATTAGGATGTACTGCTTTAACAAAATAGGTGGGAAGCAGAGCCAGTCCACCCCGTCCCACATCCCTACCCACTGACAGATTCCTGCCATCCATTGCAGTGAGGATATTAACCCATCGCTGTTATGGACAAACTACCTGTGCTGGACAGCAACATAATCAGTAACAGCAAATGGTTCTGGGACAATCCTGAACTGACACTGAAGTAGATGAGAAAGTGCAATCCTTGCTTTGATAAGCTCCTTGGCAAGCTAGTACAAACCCATGTTCCCTGTTAAAAAAAGAAAAATGAGAAGAAAAAAAAAAGTTTGTTAGATTTCAGAGCCTTTTCTACTCAAAGAAAGCGAATTTCCAGTGGCTGAAAATGCCCTCCTTCCCTGATCTGCGGGAAAATGCAAGAAGGACTCACTGCTCTGAACTTATGTTGCAAAAGTAACATCCTAGGTGCAAAGATTCCCAACCTGAAATATTTCTGTGGAAGTATTGAGCAACATTACACTACACAACACAGCCACTGCTTTTAGTTTGACAATGCAGAGCCTAAGCCACCTTCCTCCATCTCTACAGAGTGTCTGAGATACAAACAAATGTGCTGCTGTCACTGCAGTCTAGAGGTTGGAATAGAAATTTCACAAGGAAATACATACCTTTTGGGGTTTTTTGTTTTAAAAGCAAGGCAGAAGCACTGCACTCTTCATATCAGTGAAAGACTGGCTAAACAGCTGAATGCAATAGATGCAAGAAATCTCTAACCCTTTACCTTTCTAATTAAAGTGACAACTCTTGGAAACCCCTGTTCAAATCATCATAAGGAATGTAAAAAAGGGTTCCAGTAAGTTCAATACAGGTAATATTTTTTACAAGACTTATGAGGACAACATGGGTAAATTCAGTGTGACCATGACATTCATTTGTCCTGGAAAGTCCTTAAACACTACTACCATAACATCTGAAGATTATGATACCCCATTCCTGCATAAAAGGAGGAATCACTCAGAAATATCCTCCAGTAACATCCCGTCTTAGAAACCACAGGTAAGTCAAAAAATCCGTAAGAGAAATGAGAGGACCCTCAAATCTTCCTTGAAACAGACACCTACTATAATGGGGGCCAGATGCAATTCTCAGCTGTTTGCTTACATTACTTGAAAGAAAGAAAATTATAATGTTCCCTTCTGTCACAGAACCAGCATAGAAGATGGAAGAGATGCTCTGTGAAGAGGAGCAAGATCAAACAACTTGAGAGGAGTCTAGGAAGTCTTCTTAAGCAATCAGTCATGTCTGCTGTTAGAAAAGGAGGCCACGCACCAAGATGTCATTCTCTGAAAAGTCAGATCCGGTGAGGAACAGCTCATCAAGATAAGAATAATTAGCAGACAGGCTAGTGGCAGAATTAGTTCACCATGGTGATGATAAAACAGTATTAGGAAAGCAGGGCAATTTTAAGAAAAGGCAGCTAAAAATACCTGCCTAGCACACACTTCTCCAAGTTCTTCTCATCTCCAGTATGCTGATGCTTCAGAGTTAGCTGTCCCAACAGACAGCCCTGTACTGTCTGCCAGTGTCATGATGACTTATAGCATGCTGTGGTAGGCTTGCAGTCTCTGAGGATTGCGTGTCTCTGTGAATGATGAGGATAGCTGCATTTTGTTCCAGTTACTGTGAATTAGGAGCAGAACCCATTGACTAGCAAGCTTTCAGCGCAGGCTTCAGCTGGGAAAAGGCTGGGTACAGTGCTTGGGCTGCAGTGTTGAAGGAATACACTTCTCAGAAGGATGAACTAGGTCTCAGCCAGGTTTCTGTTCCTGCTTTGCCCAAGAGGACTGACGACACAGTGTCTTTTCCACAGAGACACATGCACTCCACATAGGTCCTTCCTAGCATCACCAACAAAAGATCAAGACCAGAATCCCATATGTTTCTCAGGAAGAGACATCCCAAACTCCAAGGGTCTGGCAATAAGAAGGAAATTCTTGTACTGACCTTGGACTGCGGCCTTCTGGCCTCTGTTAATAACCAGCAGAAGGCACTAACCACGGCATTAAATATGAAATAAATGATAGTGTAGACACACGAGCAGTGGCCAGTCTCCTGTTTAGCCCTTTTGGTAACACTGTGACTTCATATTGCATGCCTGGCTGGTTTTTTTTTCAATCCCTGTAAATGCTTCTATGTATTCTCAATAAGAACGTCCCTAAATTTACCAAATTCTCTCTTCAAGTTTTGTTTTTCTTCTCAACTAGTGCACTTGGAGTTTATTCCACAACTTCACCCTCTTGGGATGTTTGAAAAATTTCTGTTAATGTTCACTCTAAATTCATTCAGGACTAATTAATAAACATATTTTCTTGAGCAGTTATTATTCCTCAACTTCAACAGCTCTCCTCTTTCTCTGGTGTTCTCTGTCTCCAAAGAAATTTAGTACAAAGGTTTAATTTCCTGGACATTATATACAAGTTATTAGGAATGGAGGCTTAGCATATTTTGTCAGAAAGTCTGACAGAAGGTAATCAACCACTGGGAAAACATATTTAACTTTTTTTTTTTTAAACTAATAAACAAAAGGCAGATGCTGATTTCTTTTCCTAGTTATTCCAGTATAAACCAGGAATGGTTAGACCTGTATGGAGAGCAATCCATAACCTGTGGCTAGAGGTAAGAACTGCATCTGAGCAGGCATCTGCCCAGGGCTGCAGTGAGGATTGTGAGCACTAAGCTGTCAGCAGAGAAGAAATACCTGATACAGAAGGGAAGAGCAATTGGCATCTTTCATGTAAGAGCCATTTTTTAGAGGCCTTTGAAAATGAAAGGCATTGATCCGAGATTTCCTTCAGTCCAAAGAAACTTGAAAACCAATATATCTGGCATCTAGACTCACACTCTCTGGGTAAATGCTGTACCTGCTTCAGTTCAGATTGGACACAGAGAAGAAGTTCAGTGGGAGGGTGACTGGTCTCTGGAGCAGGCTCCCCAGGGAAGTGGTTGCAACACTGAGCCTATCAGAGCTCAAGGCACATCTGGATGATGCACTGAGTCACATGGTTTAGTCTTAGGTTGTCCTGCAAGCAGCAGGGAGTTGGGCTCGATGATCCTTATGCGTGCCTTTCAACTGGAGATATTCGGGGATTCTATGCCTATGCAAAAGGCAGTTTCATCCACCCCGTTTTTCAATGCAATCATCATTCCTGTGTGTTGAATTCAATGCCATTCAACTGTGTTAGGAATGGTCTCAGGACACACAGTGCATCAAACCATTCTGCTGCTGTTTTGAAGCTGATACGGCATTGCCATGGCCAACACTGACTCTTCTCACTTCTTGAACCACAGTGTCCAAACATCCACACACCCTGTATTTAACTACCCAAGGAAGTCAAGTCCAAGACAGAAACCTTAGACAGAGAGAAATACATACCTCTAACCTCAATTCCTCTCATCCTAAATGTGGATACCTAAACCAGCTTAGATTAATTGCATGCAGCTATAGGGTCCAATGATCATAAAAGGAATCTAGGGAAAGTAGCTTTGATGTAGGCACTTATGCTGTAGATAAGAAAGTTGAGACAAATCTTATGACTGAAGTCTGCCTCAGGAGAGCTGGCATTCAGACAGATCTGAAGGCACAAACACTGGTTCAAAGGCTGGGTTTTCAATGACATCATGATCTAATCTGTAAGTCTTTATTCAGTCCTTCCTTTTCTATTTGAATACTAAATAGAAGAATTTGAGATTTGGCCCAATGATAGCAATAAAAGTCATCAGGAAGACTGATTTATAGGAAAATATTAAAATAACTAAATATGTATAGGTTGACTAAAGCCTCTATTGAAAGGGAAATATGATAATTATCTGTAAGCTCTGAAAGGATACACACACTAAGGATTTTTTTAATAGGGTTTTTCAGGAAAATATAGCTAAGAATAATGTGATTATACCAAGCAAAGTAAAGTTTAGGCTGACAGGGAAAAATTCTTATAATGAAGTGTATTCTATTGTATAATAATCTTCCAAAGGAAATTGACTGAAGTCCAATCACATCACAAAGCTTGTCCATGACTGGACAGAGATCTGGAGAGGACAATCCTAGTGCAAGATGGACTAGATGACTCAACAGTGCTTTTTCATTTTGAAATCCCTATCATTCTGCTGTATTAAATAATCCAATAAATCTAAGGGAAGAGGGAAATAGGCTTAGCAACAATTGTACAGCTGTTTCTTCTTCAAGGTCTGCAGGCTGCAATCAGTGCAAGAAATGCTGATTGCACAGAGGGAGGAAACATCTGTATGTGGTCAGAGCACTGTGTTAATTCAGGGCTTCAAAGTTGCATGCCTGATGTCCCCTTTTCCCCCTCTTAATACAACAACATTGCCAGAAGAATCGACCCTGTGTTGTAAATGTATCAATCATGATTTTTGCTGCACCAGCTACTCATAATTGGTTTAAGTTTTCTTGATCTCAGATGCAAACTGGTGTTAAACAAAACACAAAAAATACATAGCCTGTGGGCACATATTTCCACTGAAATAATCTTGCCACATGTTGATCTACAAGGAGGGGGGCAACAATGTTTTCTGAAAGTTGTGATGCTCATTTTTAAAACCAGGCAATATTTTACTCATTATTTTTGAAGAGGCTTTGACATTTTATAACTAAAATATCTTGCTGAGAGTCTGTGCTAATACACAGTCTGTTTTCTGTTACAGTTAAGCCACATGTAACAGAAGCCATCTTAAGGAATGACTATTCAATTTAACTGTGGATTTGATTTCTCTCTCTAGAAAATATTAGTGTATATATACATAAAAGTATATTTTCTGAAGAAAGTGCCTTCAAGTGTAACATTAGCTTTCCACGACTGATTTCAACTCCAGTTTTCCCACTGCAGTCGCACTCTGTGATGCTGACCAAACCCCCATACCCACTTCATGGGAGAGGTCTGGGACTTCAAAGAATCTAGTTAGGATGTATGGCAGGAAACAACTTTCCTAAAAAAAAAAATTATATGAACATCATCTGAAGAATAAATCTACATACCATAGGGTCTTTTGTTAGGTTTTATTTTATTTTTTGTCATGAGTGGTTTTTTGCCTCAAGTGCTCAATTAAGCATACAACAGCAAGGCAGGGATTTCTGTTTTTCAAAATAAGAAATATTAATGGAAATCTATGTCTGCATAATAAAGCAGTGATCAACAGCTCACAGTTCACACCACTCATTCTGAATTATTCACGTTATTTCTCCCTGATTTTTTTTCCTTTTCCAATGAACTTTCCAAATGAGAACCCAAATTGCTATTTTCCTACTTTCTTTCCTTTGTCAAAGGACAAAAAAGCAAATATTAGAATTTTATCACACACAATCCTTCTAAATGCTTCTACATGTGAGATTTTTTTTCTTCTCTCGTTTTAAGACAATATTCAACATAAAGCATGAACCACCCTTTAACCGACGCAGCTGCTAATTCATACTCCTGGAGACTGAGCTACAGCAATAAGGTGGCAGCTGTGACCCTGCAGTCCCCCTGCACCTTGCCTCGGTGGAGGGAACCCACTGCTTTCAATGGGTCTGAACTTATGCTGAGAGAAAAACCGGCTGCTGCAGTACAGTCCAAAGGGGTTGGGCACACAGGGCTGCTGCACGGGGTTCCAAGAGCAGCCTGGGATGTGTAGACAAGAGGAGATAATGAAGGGGAAGGCACTGGGGCCCAAGGACAGGTCTGGGGACTGCACAGGTGTGGAGCGACTAGGGCAGCAGGCAGGAATAGGAAAAGGAGCAGACAGGGAATGGCCTATATGAAGCAGCATTTTTTCATCTCCAAATGACCATGAGGCAGAAGACACTGCCTACCAGAATACCCTGAGAATGTGATGAACTCATTTTATCCTGCAGCTTTCTGGGCAACATGGGCAGAGCTCTGTATGTAAATCCAGCAACAAAGTCCCTGCTGCTGCCCTTGGGCTTGTTTTCTCCGTGATGTCTACGCAAAGCAAAACCAAAAAACAAATACCAAGACTTGAATACGATGAGACAGGGGAATGGAAAAGCTGATTAAAGCATTTTCCAAATGCCACACAGAGGAACAGATGAAGGAAGAAGTGGAATGACTCTAGTTTACTGCTGTGCAATTACTGTAACACTCAGCATTAGGTACCAGAAGTTTTTGAGGTCATTGATTCAGTGTGCTCACTTTTAGAAAACCAAAACTGATATGAAGTCCTGCCACAAACTCAGATTATTATGTAAAACGTAATGGAAAACTGATAAACTGAATGGGAAAAAAACCCCAAAACCAAACAACAATCTCCCCCTCCCCCCCCCCCCAAAAAAAAAAACCCACCCAAAA